>JXTC01000135.1:44605-119756 GCA_002914845.1 Trema orientale | reverse complement strand
AACACTTCTTATGTTATCCTTGCCACAAAAGACGGTTGCAAGAATGACTTACTTATGGAAGATAATAATAATATAATAATGCGGTAATAATAATATAAGGGACTAGTTGACTGAGGCAAATGAACCAACCATATTGTCAATTAAAAGTCAAGTACAGAAAATAAAAGTGCAAAAAATAAATAGTGGGAAACCGACGAAGGTGATTGGACCGACTATGATGACTTTTCTCTAAATAAGGCCGGATGCTCATTCCCCATATCTGAAGATAGTCCTTTATGAATGGGCACATATGCACAAGTTCCGCACTCATATTCTCTAAGTGAGGCTGGAAACTTGTCCCCCATATCTAAAGATGGTTATCCTTCATAAATGGGTCCGAATGTACAAGTTCCGTATTTATATTCTCTAAATGAGGCTGGGTGCTCGTCCTGCATATTTGAGGAGGGTTATCCTTCATGAATGGCCCCGAGTGTACAAAATTTGTAATCATATTCTCTAAATAAGGTCGGACACTCTTCCTTATATATGAAGATGGTTATTCCTTCATGAATGGGCGCGAGTGTACAAGTTCTGCACTCATATTCCGTAAGTGAGACCGGACACTCTTCCATATATCTGAATATAGTTGTTTCTTCACGAATGCACACGAGTATACAAGTTTCGCACTCATATTCTCTAAATGAGGTCGGGCGCTCTTTCCCATATTTGAAGATGGTCATTCCTTCACGAATGGGCATGAGTGGACAAGTTCGACACTCATTTTTTGCATGCTGTTTGTGCTCACCTTCTACGGCGGCCACACTCATGTGTCATTTATTCTCATTTTTTACACGTCATTTATGCCCACCTTCTATGGCGGCCATACTCACTTGTCGTTTATTCTCACTTTTCACATGTCATTTATGCTCAGCTTCTATGGCGGTCACACTCAGGTGTTGTTTATTCTTATTTTTTATCACATGTTGTTTGTGCTCACCTTATACGGCAATCACAGTCACGTATCGTTTATTCTCACTTTCCGCACATTGTTTGTGCTCACCTTCTATGGTGACCTCACTCACGTGTTGTTTATTCTCATTTTTTATCACCTCGTTTGTGCTTACCTTCTACGGCAGCCACACTCACGTGTCATTTATTCTTATTTTTCACACATCGTTTCTACTCACATTCTACAACGGTCACACTTACGTGTTATTTAGTCTCATTTTTCAGCACACGTTGTTTGTGCTCACTTTTTATAGTGGCCATACTCATGTGTCGTTTATCCGTGCTCTTTATCACATATTGCTCAATTTCAATGATTTTTCCTATTTTTGGGCCTAATATTCTATTAACTTTGAAAACAGCGTAGTTTTATTTATTTTAGAAATTTATCATTTTCTTGGTAAAGTTTACAATATTATACTTTCTCATAGATTTGCATTCTTTTAACATTGTTGGCATTATATTGTACATTTATGCCATTTACTATACTCTGTCCTTGAGGTATGTCTGCTCAATAAAATATGTTGGACATGTGTTACTTCATTTTTAACTCTCATATGTTTATTATTGGACATATTGTTCCATAGAATTACATCATTCCTTAGGGAAATTAATTTCAATTAAAATATGAAATTATTTTCATTCTTTTAGGCATAATTCTTTTTGTAATTATTGCCTTTTTCATACTCCAGAAAAATAAATACGAGTTATTTTGCAACTATATATATCATGCTTTCACATTGGCTTATTCAAATTTTTACATCTTTATTCCATGGGACATTATGAAGAAAGTGAAATATGCTACTATTTAGCAATCTTTTATCTAAAAGATAAAGTTCTACAAATGTACAAAGTTTGAAAGAACAAGTTTTCTCTTTTGCAAAAACTCTCTTGGAAACATTCCATTCTTTACTTGGAAGCGCTTTTCCTAGTCAAGATTCTTCTTCCTCTCCTAGCTAATCATTTTCAAGAAAAGATCTTCCCTCAACATGTATGCCAGAAAAATATTCGAAGATGTAATTGATGTGTTCCTCTAATGGTCAAATACAAAGGAAGAAGATTCAACAGAGTGAGCTCTAGTGAATGGTCATATTTACTATAGCTTAGAAGACTTAATGTTTTAGGGTTAGCCTAATTTTTGTGATTAATACCCTAAATCACATATTAGCTATTATGAATTATGTGCTTAACATAATTTAGTGGAGTCAACGACTAAATTTGTTGACACCATTATTTGGCAAGCTCTATCCACATGGAGAATCCCTATTGGGCACATTGACATATCATTCTCTCTTAGTCTACAAGATGAAGTCCTCCAATTATAGCTCAACATCTCTACACTTGGGCAAGAAGTAGATCTTTCCCATGAAAGCTTGACATCTTTGCGTGTTCTAGAATGTTCTAGAAACTACTTAGTAGGAAAGGCAAACTCTCCTTTAAGTATAAGTTGCACTATGCCTCTAGAAGCTTCTAGAAACCTTCAAAACTACAAGTACTTATAAGCTAAGCTCTTGTATTCCAAGACCTTGGGACTTAAGGCAAGCTCAACCAATTGGAAACCAACACCTCATAGCTTAGTAATATGGCTAAGACCCCTTCTAGCATAAGGCAAGGGGTATGTTTTATTTTGTTTATCGTTCCATCATAAATAATAAAAGTAAAAGGGAAAAAGACACTATGTACAGTTTTTTAAAAAATATTGACCAAAATGCGACCTTTGAAAATAATAGGGAAGTCCATATAGTATAAGAAAAAATAATCCCAAAATACATGATCTAAGGCGCGGTGACAAAGTTGTAAATTTTGTTTATTTTCGTTAAAAGCATTTATTATTTAAAAAGTGAGGTATACAAACTTAAGTGTTTGCAGGTTAAGTGATTGGCTAACAAAAAGTCTCTCGGAGACTTGGGTTTAATCCCTTAGAGCTTCAAATTACTTTTCCTTTACCTTTTCTCTTTTCCCTCTCTCTTTTTTATTTTTATTTTCTCTTTTTTAGATTCCTTTTTTCCCATTTTCTAATTTTTTTCTTACATTGAACCTTGTAAAGGAAAATAAATAAAAATAAATTAAAAATATCAAAAATCTTCTTTGATTTGTGATTTGAATCCTTTTTTAATTTTTTTTTCATGTTCTTAGTCTTTTTAAAAACTTTTTCCGTTTAATTCCTTTTCTAACTTTTTTTTTTTCATATTGAATCCACCCCTCCTATATTTTATTATTTTTTTCATGTGCATAGTCTTTTTAAAATTATTTTTCCTTTAATCTTAAAAACAATTAGTTCTTTTTTTTTTTTTTCAAAGAAACGAATTTGGTTACCAAAGAAACCAGTAATAGTAACAAAAGAAACCATCTATTTATCGAAGAAACCAATATGGTTTCTATTAGAAACCAATTTAGTTGCTACTAATAATTAAAAACCAATATGGTCTCCATTAGAAACCAATTTAGTTGCTACTAATAATTAAAAACCAATATGATCTCCATTAGAAACTAATTTAGTTTTCACTGATAATTAGAAACCAAATTGGTTTCTACCGGTAACTATAAACTAAATTAGTTAATTTTATTACTAAAAACTAGAAATCAATTTGGTTTCTATTAATAATTGAAAATCAAATTAGTTTCCACTAGAAACTAATTTGGTTTCTATTGATAAATAGAAACCAACTTAGTTTCTAGTAGTAACCATAAACTAAATTAATTAAGATCATTACTAAAAACTAGAAACCAACTAGTTTTTCTTTCAAATTTCTTCAACTAACCTTAGATTTTTTCTACTATTCATTTGTTGGATTTGAATATTGAAAAGAAAAAAAAAGAAAAGAAAAGAGTATAAACCGTAGAAATTACATGGTATGCTGCTAAAAAGAAATTATACTGGTTTACTAAAAACTTTTGTGGTTTCTTGTGATTTACTTACATATAGGGCATTCTGCTAAAAGGAAATCAAACTAGTTTCTAGGAAATATTTGTAGTTTCCTGTGATGGCATTCCGCTAAAAAGAAACCAAACTGGTTTCTAGGTTAGGTTTTCTGTCATCTACTTACGTACAAGATATTCCGCTAATAAGAAACCAAACTAGTTTCTTGGAAATCTTTGTGGTTTCCTGTGATTTATTTACGTATAGAACATTCCACTAATAGGAAATCAAATTAGTTTTCAGAAAACTTTTGTGATTTTCTATTTAAAAAATGGCTTATTTACTAAAATGCCACCGTATTTTCTAGCTCCCAAAGTATTTAGGAAAATACCTTGAAAGGTCATACGTAATTTTTATTATTTTTGAAAAGTCGTAAATTTGGTAATATTTTTTGAAAAATATGTATAAGTTGTCCAAAACCCAAAATAAAACAAGTTTAGGTTTCTACACATAATGAGGCCCATGCCACAAATAATAACTTATTTAACTTAATAATAGGGGTTAAGTAGATGATTACTACTTTTTTCAAATGTTTAACGAAATTTACTACTACTATTAGATTCTACCACTTTTGGGAGAAAATTAGTCAAGAATCTGTCAAGCATTTATCAAGAATTCGTCAAGAATCCATCAAGAATTTGTCAAGATACTACTTACATCAAGAATCTGTCAAGAATTCATCAAGATTGTCAAGAATTTATCAAGAACCCATCAAGATCACTGCCAATATCAAGAATCCATCAAAAATCTATCAACATCGTCAAGAATCCGTCAAAAAATCATCAAGAATCCGTCAAGATCGTTAAGAATTCTTCAAAAATTCATTTAAAAAAAATGGTATGGTGGTAGATTTAATTAATGAGGAAAAAAAAGTAGTATACAGCTAATTTATTCTTTGATTTGTCACATAATTTAGTGGGCTTTAGGTTTTTCTGTTTATTATTGGGAAATTGACGTGGCTAGTCTCATTTTGAGACAAAATGACTTTTTTAATCCCTTTTCTCATAATGACATTTCTAATACACTCTAAGGAATAAAAAGTCTAAAATGCCCTTCCCTATCATAGAATAAAGAACAAAAGAAAAAATGGTGACTCCAGATCTGCGGCTTCTTCTTCATCTTGCGCCTCCTTATCGTCTCGTGCCTTCCACGGATTTCAGACAACTTGCCCCGGAAAAGGGCTGAGGACAGGGATTACGACAAGCTACTGAATTTCAAATCTGCTGGTAGAGGTGGGAAGAAATCCCATGAATCCGAATCAGGATTGTATATCTCCACAACAAGACGGTCTTTGATATCGACCAAGTTCCCGATGAATCTGACGCCACCAACAACGATAAATCGGGACCCATCATCGGAAACGCCCCAAAGGGGGGTGATCATGGAGAATCAGAGTGATGAGGTCATGCACCAGGCGTGCTTGAGGATTCTCGAGTAGGTGAAGTTAGGGGCGGTGGTGAGGAAGAAGCCATCGACGCCGAGGAAGTGGGAGGAAGTTGGCTAATGGTGGCTTGTAGGGAGGATGAAGAGGTGGAACCAGAGGTTGGAGACGGGGTTGAAAGCGAAGGACTGGTTTTTATGCTTTTCAAATCATTGGTAACGATTTCTTTCCCTTTTTTTTTCTAGTTTTTGGAAAATTTTGGGATGTTATTCATTTGCCCTGGGGTTTACACCTTGTAGGTATTCAAGAACTTAATTTTTATTTCTGGGTTTTGTGGAGAGATTCAATTTAGATTTGTTGAAGAATGTATAGTTATCACGAATTTTGTGACTTACAGTCACAGACCAGATCATGTTTTATTTAGAACTGTGAAAAATCTATAGTTGTCATGGATTTTGTGACCAACAATCATACACTACTAATCTTCTTCTTCTTCTTCTCTTTTTGGAAGAACACAACAGGCATATTTTTTCACGTGAAAAACTGATTTTCCATGAGTTTAGAGCATTATTAGATATTGTTATAAACTACTAAGTTATTGAAAGTAGTCACAAAATATGTGATTGTCACAATCTTTGTGACTCTAAGTCACATGTCTTGATTAGTGTCAGGAATTGTGTGGCCTAAAGTCACACATTGTTACTACTAATTTGAATGATAAAGGTTGACATTTGGGACTTTGTTGGTTTTCAGGGCTATTAATAAATACCATGACATGGTTTTATTATAAAATTAGTTTGTTTTAGAAAAATGTCATAAAGCCATTGTTATCCAATGTGAAAATATATTTACTTTTGTAAGATAGGCACATTGTTATCTAATATGTTCAAAAAAAATAAATTAGGCACAAATTTTGTGACTAATAGTCATAAATCAGGGTTACATGACAGAAAATTATTGGCTAATAGGAATATTTATCTTCTTTTTGTAAAGTTGGCACAAATATTGTGACTTAGACTCACAAATCTAGGTAAAATATAAACATTGTACAAATCACAATAACGGTAATAATACAAAACACGTTGTAACTTTGAGTCACAAAATTATGACCATGTGTAAAATTTGTGACAATATTTGTAACGATGTAAAACGAGCTGTAATTATTTGTCACAAAATTGTGATAAACAGTAACAAAAATATTGTGACAGTCCATCATAAAATTATGACAGTGCACGTGTCTTGAAAACTCGCAATATTCGTAACAATGTAAAATAAAATATGACCCCAGTCACAAACTTGTGACTACTAATAACAAAGTGTAACATGACAAAAGGGTAATTTTGGAATGATGATTTTTTCTCTCTCCAAAAGAAACTAAAAAAGTCATTTTTTAGCACTATAAAAGTCATTTTTAAAAAATGAACTAAAAAATCCACTTGCTAAAAAAACGTACTAGCCGCGTCAATTTTCCTTTATTATTTAATAGCTATGAGTTTTTACAGCAAATGGCCATCTTTTATACATTATTTAAATAAATGACCATTTTCTTTAGTTTCTTTACTAAATAGATAAATGACCCTATTGATCTCTAAACTATAATAAAAGTTTTATTTTGATCCTTAAACTTTAAATTACCTCATTTTAGTCCTTAAATTATTAAAAGAATTTCATATCCAAAAGCATAGCTCAGAGATTAGAACATGAATTGAAACAATTTGAAAAAAATTAGTTAAACAAAAATTAGTTACACACTAGACAAGAATGCATTATAAAACTGTCAAAAATGTGATAAATTATTAAAATCACTAATGCATGTTGAGAACAATATGTCTTTCTTATTATTTATTTATTTATTTATTTTTGAGATAAAATTAGTACATCAATTTTAAGTATATCAATAAATAAAGTTTTATAATAAAATTTATCAGCCTTATCAAACTGTGTATGTCTGATGTACTACAAACTTAAACCGGTATACGATCTATGAAAGTGAAACTAATATAGCAGCTGTTATGCTTAAGCTCCTAAAAAACGTGCATTCACTAAAAAGAGACGCAAAATTCGGCCATTCTGCTAAAAAGTCCATATTTTAGTATTCAACATATATACGGATCTAATTTCCCAATTCTAAATCAATTTCCTCAAATGTTCGGGCATTTTAACCTTTCAAGTTAAGAAGCTCAATATGTAATGCTATGACGATTGCAGTAGTGCCACAAAACTAAATGGCCATAAGAGAGCAATCCTCATCCATACAGAAACGCAATGCAAAAATGCCCAAGCGTAACACTAACTGCTGCTTTGACATTCTTTTTTTTTTAACCACTAAAACATATAACAAGCCTTGTGGATCAAGTAATCACATTCGCATATATTGATAAGATGTTCAATACTAAATTTCCAAAATAGATCAGTAAGCTTAGATCGGTCATCATCACAGGCTAGATACACAACAAAGCCATCAACCTGATACGAGTTTCTGATAACCAAAACAAAACGCCCTTCTCGCTAGTATATACTATGTTCTCCCCTAATATCAACAAAACCCAGCAAACTAACTACCATTGCGTGGGGCAGGATTAAATGGCTTAAAACCTGTACCATATTACATATGTCAGAAACAAAATGAACAAAAGAGCACCTCCACCGACTAAGCTTTCCTACAACTACGAGTTCTCATTAACTGCCTTGTCGATTTCTTCCACATGATCCCGAAGAATATTCCACTACAAAAGATAATTTAAGATGAGTACTGTAGAACTCTCTTAAGAGCTGTTTAGAGAAATAGAAAATACAAGTACTGCAAGTTTTGAGACTAATACCTGATCCATGGTAAGCGAGATTCCTGAAAACAAAGGAAAACACGTCAATCCAAGCTCTCGTTTAAAAAAAAAAAAAACAAACAATCAAACATACTAGAAAAGCACTCCCATTGTCAACAGCAAACATCCTGAGATAAAATTCTCGTTTTGAAGGAACAAGGATAAGATAAATGGTGCCCATACCCAACTCAAAGCATGGAATTTGGCAAAAACTACACTTACTATGGTCTAGATGTTTCGAATAATTGAAACTGAAGTGTAACTGCCGAAAAACTAAACATTGAAGTTCTAGAGCTGAAAGAAAAATCTGGATATGAATATAACCAAACTATTTGATAACTTGACGTATGACAATGACTAAAAACAGATCTTGCATTTTATTTTTCTTTTTCAGAAGAGACATATATTACCATCAATATAGCTAAGATTGTAATGGTGAATAATAAATATGGAGGCAGGCAGGCATGTACTGACGGAGAAAAGATGAGGCAGGGGTTTGTACTGATCACAATGATGTTTATAATGGAAACAACACCAGACAAATAACAGATAAATGACAATAAACTGGCATGATTGATTCCTCCAACTAATGCACTCTAATCTATCACTCACCAGTTGAAGTTTCAACTCTTACACGGTTATACAGAATATAAGAGCAGACTCCAGCAAAGTAAAAGCACAAATCAAACATCATTTCCTCACATCTAAAACTCACTATTGGTCTGTTACAGTTGGTACCAACAAGGACAAAGCAAAACGAGTTGCCGGTAATGTAAGTAAGATATTCATCTCTCTAAATAAATTCACATGTTCAAGCATACTGGCAGGGAATACAGAAAATACAACTAGTATTTCTTATCGTAAGTCGTTCTACGATTAACGGCTTCACATTCATAGTAAAAACAACTCACTACTGGTGTATCTAAGAAGAGTGCTCTGAGAGGCCAAATCATCACAACTAGCATATCTTTGTTTCCATTTATTTTAGGACAGAATCGGACACTACCCCAACTTGAGAAGCATAAACAACACATACCCTAATCTCCATACCAAGACAGATTAGGGTTCAAATCTTGTGTCCATATACATCATTTAGGGCTTCCATTTCGATTTCTATCAATCATAATCCCCACAACCTCTTCTGGGACAAGATTCACTCGATGAAATGTGATGTGCATACAAATACCAAAAATTAGTCACTGATTTCCATTCGAATTTCCTATTTCATTTCTCGGTTCAATTTTGAAGAAAGAAAATGGCATACAAATTGGGGGAAGGAAAAAAAAAAAAAAACTTATAAAACCCTTAAATGGTAAAACCCTAAAAAGTGAAAGAAGAAGGAGGAGAAGAGACCTTTCTTGCCAGGCAATTGCTTGCCATCCTTGAGGTAGAACTCGCGAATGTCGACGACGATCCTGCCGTTCCAGTTGCGTACGGAAACCCTGCGGTTCTTGGAGATCTCGCAAACGACGACGTCGTCTGAGTCGTCGGTCTTGGTGGTCTTCTTAGGGGGGCCATGACCAGTACCGTCGCCATCGTCCGACGCCAGCTCCTGCTCCTCCTCCTTTCTCTTTCCTCTTCCTATTCCTGTTCCTGACATTCTTGATTTTCTCTCTTCTCTCTCTCTTTCACTCCTCACTCCTCACTTCTTTACTCACTCCCTCTGTCTTCCCACTTCTCTCCTCCTCTTCTTCTTGAATTAATAAAGAGGGAAGAGAAGAGGGAAAGACGAGAAATATAAAAATCGTCAAAAATGAGCGGAGGGAGGGAGCCCAAAATGCGTTTTCCTTTCGAGAATTTTTCGGAAAATGCAACTTATTATCATAAAAAAGCAAATCAAGTGAAACATTTTACATTTTTAACAAGAGAATTATCACTCTTTTTTACGTTCTCTAATTTCACTTCTCTAGTTTTACTGTACACATAAATTTCATTATCTAATTTAATATTTTAATAATATAACAAATCAGAATAAATTAATATATTGTGCAATAAAAATAAAAAGATATAAAAGAGAATATAAAAAAGAATATTACTAATATTTTCCTTTCGAATAATTCGTACCTGTACATATAAATATAATCCATTCCATATTTCCAACCGTACCAAAATTGAACCCTCTTTATTTATTTATTTATTTTTTTTTGTGGATAGGAAAACTGAACAAATGTTTACAAGAGGCCTTTTAGCAAAATAAAATTAACTAAAATTGAACAAATGTTTACAAGAGACCTTTTAGCAAAATAACATTTTTTAATATATATAATTGAAGAATGTTAAATGCATTCTTCTTAAACTGTCTCAATCTCGTTACCTATCGAATTTCAGTCTCGTTACCTATCGAATTCTATTATCAAGTTTCACAATTTGATAATAGGGTTAACTAAAAAAAAATAAACTGAAATTTGACATTTCTTTAACTTAACTATATGCTAATTCACTCCCGTTTATAAGGACAATACTTTGAGACAATGCACACAAATCAACAAAACAAGCCTTTAAGCATACTAGTGGGCAACAACGTAGCAAACAAATCAATCACGTTGTCACAAGTGAATTTGGTGATATTTATTTCAACAGTTTTCTGGAGTTCATGGTAAAAATAATAATAATAATAACTTTAGTGAAATGTGTTTTGTTCGGTCACTCTCAATGCATTCACACTTGATTTGTGCAATGCAAAGCTACATTATCCTCAAATAACAACACAGTGAGAGTATCTTAATGTGCCATATCATGAATCTCAACCATCTCCGAGTGGTTAGAGAAACAAACCTCCACGAGATTGTAGTGCCACCATTGGCAAACACATAGCCATTAACAAATATGGGATCTAGTATTATGAGATTCAGACAAATAGCCAGCATGGCAGCATTCATATATCCCTCTAATGTTTTATCCAAATTATCAAATCATATAGAAAGCATAAATCCAGATCAGCAGTAAGATAACATAATAAGTGCTTTATACCATTTCAATGCCTTTTGGTGGGCGTAGAATCATGCCTAACTAAGAGATTCACTGCAAATGCAATATCACACTTTATACAATTTTCAAGATATATGAGTACCCCAATAGAATTTAGATATAGTACTTCATGAACAAATAGTTTTTCATTATCTTCTTTGAGTTCCTGTTTTGCATCCAATGAGTGAATAATCATTGGTGTGCTTAGGGGAATATATTTATCCATGCAAACTCCTTAAGTACCTTTTTCCATATAAGCAGATTGGTATATAAAGACTCTTGAGACAAATGGTCGATCTATATGGTGATATGGAACGTTTTTCTTTTTTTTTTTTTTTTTGGACCACAACTCCTTCATTTTGAACTTACTCATCATGCTCGCATAAACATTTTTGAGTTCGTTGGAAGTCCCAATGATATTTAGATCAGCGACATACATTGCAATGATCATAAAACAACTCTGTGACAGATTTATGAACACATATTAAAACAATGCTTGTTCACATATCTTTTTCTAAAAAAAAAAAAAAAATTATCATGAAATTTATTTATAAATTGGCCTAACTATGATTTAAATCTCTCTTTTCCCACACACTCCCAAAATCTTAGACTAATTGAGCTAGCCTCAATTGGCGCTCATTCGCATATCCTTCATTTTCAGCTATAATTCATTAAAAAGTCGCTTGTACCATATGCACCCATATTGCTTCAATCAGTATTATATGAAAAATAGCCTATCTAAAATGTTGTGCAGAACAGATTAAGAAAAACAATTCATATTATCTTCAATTGGACAAGATCAGATTTAATACTTCATATATCAATTCTTGGTTTAGAATTTTATCTTAAATATTTTCAACTTTGAAATCTTCTAGTCTAAACAATAATTGAACTGCTATAAAGTGTGGTTTTCGCTCTTTAAACTTCGCCTACAAATGTCAATAAATCAAACTCTTCTATTCAACTCATTGGATTTCTCAAACCTCCATCCCTCACAAAATTTCTTTCAATTCTTGTGAGACATTATAGTGACAAATTTGTGACATACTAAAAATATCAATTTAAAAAAGACTACTAACAAAATTATTTTATGCCAAATTAATACTACTACCCAGGTAAATTTACCCAAATGGTGCCTATGCCACAGCTAGAGTTTTGAAATGTCACCATTTAATATCTATTTCCTTTTGATTAGAGGTGGCAAAACAGGCCAGTCCGTGGCCCGGCCCGGTAAAAATATTTTTTTTTTCATTTTTTTAAAAGTTTATAAATAAATTTAAATATAAATCTTTTTCCAGTACTTATAAATACACATGCTCTCACTTTTTTTTTTCATACTCTCAAATTTCAACCTAATTCTAAATAATTTTCTTAAGATTTTTTGTTTTAAACTTTTTTTTATCAACTATTCAACTTATATACTTTTAACTTATTTAATTATTTATAAATTTTTATCAATAGAAAAAAAATATAACATATTATTTATTTTTTTATAAATTTTATTTTTAAATTTCTAATATTTTTAACTACTTATACAAATAATAATCTTATTTTTTTTAAAAAATTTTAATTTAGGCCAAGAACGGGCCGGCCCATTTTGGCCCGTTCCGGGCCCGGCTAGCCCAGGAGCCCGAGCGAGCCTACGAGCTGTGCCTTTTTAAAATTTCTGGGCCAGCCCGTTTTCCCTCCTAAGTTCGTCGGCCCTGCCTGCCCATTTTACCACCTCTACTTTTGATTGAGAAGAAGGCATGGGTAGGACCAACTTGGGCCAAAATATTTGAGTGTTCTGTTATTTAAACCTTTAAGTTTAGATTCCGCAAAATAATACTCTGAGATTGAATTTCTGAAAATTAATAGCCTGAAGAGACTTTTTGAATTTCTGAAAATTAATACCCTGAAGAGACTTTTTAACTAATTTTAATAACGAAAAATAATAATAATATAATATCATCTATTAAAACTACTTCTATTATTCTCCTTATCTTTAATTTTGAGGATATTATTGTCTTGTACGAGTTAAAGTTATTCAAAAAGTTAACTCAGATAAATTCTTAATATCATGGTACTATTTTATAAGGGGAGGGCTACAGTAGGGGCGTCCCTACGTAGGGCCACCCCTTATATACCGTCTGATGGGAATCTGTGGGGAATAACGAGAATCTGTGGGGAATCTGTTTATACACAGATTCTCATCAAACGGTGTATAGACAGGGCCCTACGCAGGGACGCCCCTACTGTAGACGCGCCCATTTTATAAAGTCCAAATTTCAAATTTTAAATTAGGGCGTATCTACAGTAGGGACGTCCCTGCGTAAGGCCCTGTCTATACACAGTTTGATGGAAATCTGTGTATAAACAGATTCTCCACAGATTTCCGTTATTCCCCACAAATTTCCATCTAACGGCATATAAAGGGTGGCCCTACGTAGGGGCGCTCCTACTGTAGCCGTCCCCTTTAAATTATAAAACATTCAAGCTGCATAGTATCTTTTTACAGTTTCCCTTTTTAAAATTACAAAATCATGATAAAAATGTTTCAAGCAAAAAAAAAAAAAGAAAGAAGCATATTTGGGACCATGGAGTCATTACAAAACAACAAAAACTGAAAAAAAAAAAAATAAATAAAATAGAGAGAGAAGTCGACGAGCACACTCTCTGTACAACAATGGATTTGGATACTAACTCTGAGCTATAAACTCAAAAAAAGCCGCTGAAAATAATAATAAACAAAAAGAAAAATGGCTTTAAAGACATGGACATGTTGTTCCTCCTTAAACTCCAATATCTTCTTCTTACCCACATTCCCAAATCCGGTACCGCGAGCATCTCTGAATCCGAGACCCCATGGCGCTCAAAGAGACCCACCACCATCGCCATGCTTGGGCAAGAGAGAGCTCGGCCTCTCATCTCTGGCTTTAATTCTAAGTGGGTTTTTCACAAACTTGCCAATGGCCATGTCTGCGCAAGAATTGGAGCTTGAGAGGTACACTGATTCCAAGGAGGGTTTCACTCTCCTCAGGCCCTCCTCTTGGATCAAGGTTTTTAACATTGTCATCAACCAACTTTACTCTCTTTTGGGTTTTGTTTTGTTTTTTGTTGTTGTTGTTGTGTACTTCTTTTGGGGGGGCTTAAAAATTCAATAAATTTGGTTGGTTATGGATGATTTAGGTTGATAAAGCAGGGGCAACTGCTCTGTTTGAGGAGGCTGATAAGGGGAGTACTAACAATGTTGGGGTTGTGGTGAACCCAGTTCGTCTTAAGACTCTCAGAGAGTTTGGCAGTCCTGATTTTGTGGCTGATAAACTTATACAAGCCGAAAGGCGCAAGGTAATTTAATTTGACCCTTCAAATGCTCCTCTTGATATGCCCATTTTCAAAGTTGTCCTCAGTATTTATAGGCAAACAAGGATAATTTCATTGGGAAGTAACTTACATTGTCAGGTTTCAGTTTATAGAATATCTTTCCAATGCTTTAAAGTTTTACTGAAATGATAGGTAACCATTAAACGAAGAAAAATTTCCATGCAATGAACATTAAGACCTGCAGGATTTGTAGAGGTTTTTATTCAAATTTTATTTGTTTTTTGTATGAAGTGGAAGTGCATAGTTGAGTTTTGCCAAAAATCCATGCTTTGCTTGTTGATTGCTTACCTAGTGTATTGTGTCTTTCTAATTAAAAAAAAAAAGTGTGATATGTCAAAGAAACAAGTACAGAAGTTCAGGAATTCATAGTCATTGTGAATGAGCACATAGGATGCATTTTTACCAGTCAAATCCGTGTGCAAGGCAGCTCTTGTTTGCATTTTGGTTAATGGATTATAATTGAATTTTCTACTTAAAGGTCAAAGAGCTCTGAGTGCCCAAACTAGACTTTTTCTCGTTGAATTGTAACAGCGATATGTTTTGTATAAACAAGTAGGGCAAGAAAGATGTCATTTGAGTTCACATTTGTATTCCACTGCATTGAAAACTACTTTGACTTAATTAGGCTTTCTTAGGGGCCTCCTGTAGAATGGGTGATTGAACTTAGTTTTACAAGTTCATAATTTATTATCTGGATTTTTAAATGCTGTCCACAATAAGGGTTTATATTCATTAGATGGCTTAAAACTTATTGCTTCAACAACCAAACCTGGACTAACTGTAGTATTTAGTTTTGATTTATGACCACGTCAGCCATTTACAGTTCGTTATGACACTGTTGAGCATGATACCATCCAACTGATATTGCTGCTGCTGCTACTTATAAGACCATAGTTATTTGTCAGCATTTTAAATCTTGTGTTGGAAAGTAAATGTCAATAATATATGCGTAATCACAAGTTTGGCTGGATGATACTGGCTTCAGCTTGACGTAGTTTCTTTCTTTATCTATTCTCTAATCTGTTCTTTAAAACTTCAAAGTATCTCCGTATTCACAAGTTTTTCTGCAATATAGGAAAGTACAAAAGAGGCCGAGGTGATTGCAGTTGCAGAAAGATTAGGCCAGGGAGATTTGCAAGTATATGAGGTTGAGTACAAGGTTGATAGCACCAGGGGAGGAATGAAGAGAATCTTTTCAGCGGCATTCGTTGCTTCAAAGAAGCTTTACCTTCTAAACATTTCTCACTCGGACAAGCCTGAGAACCCACTGGACTCCCATACGAGAATGATATTGGAGCAAGTTCTTCATTCGTTTGATTCAGCTCCACTAGCATAAGATGGAATCGATTTGGTTGAGCCATCAAAGCCCATGTTAATGCGTTGGTGCTCTGCAACTTATGTAAATTCAAGTTCTACCAGTTGTATCAGACGCTTGCTGAACAAGGTAGAGGCATTAGCCACAAAGAATGAATATGATTTACTTAACATTTCTAGTCGTTTGATGGCATAACTTTGACCATTAGGTTAGATTCAACCAAAATTGATGAGAAAAAGGAAAGAAAATTGCATGAAAAGTACATAAAATTTACTAAAATAAGCTAAAGGGTTATTATAAAGTGGTCTTGTCTTTGGGAGGATGAAAATGTGTGGATCTTAGCTTATTGATTGTGTATACATGCATATTGCCTCAATGCGTATAAGCATTTATGTTTTCCCGTATAGTCTTGAACCTTTATTTGTTTCTTTGTAACTCTCCCTGTTTCCTGTCATCGAAAACGTCATTGGTTAAACACACACATAGCCACGTACATATTACACAATGTAAAAAAAAGGTCTTTTAAAAATATATATTCACGTATGATATGTTTTCACATACAGGTCTATTCTATGTAGTTCGTCTATGTAGGTTGCAAACCAAATTTAGTCTCTGTTTTGGGCCTCACATATAATAGTTAAAAAGCTTAGGCCGTTCATAACTTCTTTCAATTTGCCAAATCATTTTGACTTCATGTTCAGGTCAGCATTGCACCAGAACCTATTTTATTGCAGATTTTAGCCGTGGAGGACAATTTTTAAGTGCTAATCTTCCTTTCAAGGTAAGAGGGATGCTATATCAGGAGCATCTATAGACACTCATTTGTGTGCATCTTTGACTCCCCAAGACAAGTTTTATTTTTTCCATTGTAAATCTTTCTAGTTGATCGGTCATGTTTCATGGTTTTACTCTTTGGCAGTGATTCTTTTCTACTTATGACTTGTTAGGAAATATGTCATGCCAAAGTATTGTAAGTATTTTGTTTCTAATTTTTGATAGTATTAAATTCTGATATATTGGTCTTCCTAAGATGTTTAACCTTTCGATCTCAAACATGGAATAAATCAATTGAAACAAACGGTAATTAAGGCAAGTATTTGGTACTGTTGGGGTTGCTAATGTTAGCCTCAAATCCATTTGTCAAAAAAATAATAATAATAAATAAATATATTGTATCCTGCCACTTGAGCTAGCTCAAATGGTTGGGTGACGAATGCGTGCGAGTGATCCGGGCTTCAAGTACCTGTACATCAGTACACGTATCTTATTCGGGGAAAAAAAAAAAAAAGAACATGTTTCTTTGGTCAGTTTTGAGAGCGTTGGATAAGCAAACTATGTTGAAGTTTAATGATCGCACTGTACATCTTGTGTTTGACCACAGGGATCATGATTTAAAATTTTCTTAATAAGTTAAAATTATGATTTGAGAAGCAATGTCTGTTCTCTCGATGTGGATAAAATTATTTATGGAAATTCACATTATCTTCAAAAGCAGACAACGAAAATTGGCTTTGCCGGAAGAGAGTGATGATATGATGTACATTCGGGTCAAGAAAATTAGCTAAGCTTGATCTTTTGGGCCGGAAGAGAGTGATGATATGATGTACATTCGAGTCGATAAAATTAGCCGAGCTTTGTATTTTGATTTATTTCTTTCATTATCTATTCAACTGATGCCTCCAGAGCTTTTATACCTTTTTTTTTTTTTTTTTGTTTTCTTTTTCAGCTGCTAGAAAATAAATATATCAATAATATTAGTTAGGCTGGTAAGATGAAACTCCTCTTAATTCAAGCAAAACGCATCTTTCTTATTAGCTTTCCCGACTCCCCTCACCTCACCACAAAAAGGAAATTACAATAGAGCTTGCTAGTGACATACATGCTTATCCATTGGTGTGGGTCCCGTTTTGGGACCGTTCCATCCCAATCGATTCCTCAAACTTTAAATTCGTTGTCGATACCCGACGTAGCCATTTGGCTCCTTAATTGTTGTCCAAAACCCCCAATTTTGTCATCAGTCCGAATTTGTTCGTCCTTCAATTTTTCTTCTGGTTTCATTTTGCCAAAAGGTTTCAAGACCAAGTTCACTCTAATTGGTAGAGAAGTCAATATTTACTATTAGATTTCAATCTCATAATTACAACAAAATATATTCGAACAAATTCTAATGAGAACTAAATAATTGAATTTATTTTCTCAATCTTAGATGGAATAAAATTCCACCATATTTCTTTCTAATGAAAAGGCATTTCCTATTTAAACTTTCTAATCAAACAATGGAATTGAGTCATTTTGAAATTGTTTCCATTCCATTCCTTTCCATTACCCCAACCAAACAGGACCTAAGGGTTCTCTGCCTGGCCACAAGAAAATATACAAAATTCTAACCACATTTTTCCTGTTATAATATATAGAAAACAATTGGAGAGTTCCTAAATTCTTTGGTGGAAGAAGCACAGACAAACAGAAATGAACTCACAAAGAAAACATTCATCTTGGACATTGGCTTCGAAAACCCGGGAATTCATTATCTAACCAAAGCACCTAAAAAAAAAAAAAAAATTCCCTATTATAGCACCATATAGTTGTTTATATTTTAGATGATTGGATGTGTGGAGTTTCACTGGCCAGTTTCATGGTTTGCTGATTACTGATCCAGAGTGTAAACGTAGAAGACTACTATTAGTCTGAAACTGTCTGGATTGTGCAGGGAGGATTAAGTGCTTAAGTTCTTAGGTCCTCTAGTCTGTAGATGCCGTCTTCTCTTTTTATGTCATGCTTTTCAAGATGTAATGTTATTTCCGATTTAAAAGAGGATTTCAAAGTCCCTTTTTTTTTTTGTCTTCCTTTTGCCGAATAACATCAGAATAAAATTAAGAAGAAAAACTGGCTACCACAAAGGGCGAGCTCTCCCGGAGGTTTATTGTAACCAGAGCACCTAGAAGAGCGGGACCATTTAACAAAAAGAATCAACCGAACGGTTGAACTGTCTACTAACATATCGAAATTCATCCGGAAAATAAAGAACACAGATCAAGAACAGAACAAAAGGACCCATGAGCAATCCAATCAGGTGGTCAGCCCCCCTGACGCGATAACTTCAACCGTTACCTTAGTATCAGCGTTCATACATAAACAATTCCACCCTTTTTGTAAAGCAAAGCCTAATGCCAGAGTGATAGCTTTACACTCGGTCGGTATCAAGAACACTACCACAGCACCATCAAAACTATAGATTTCCATAGCAAGGATCCGTCTTCGTTACCAAAAATGCTCGCCAGACCAGCATATCCCTATCTACAAACGATGCATCAGTGTTGACAATTATGCAACCACCAGCAGCAGGGATTTCTCCTCAAGAGGGGATTAGGGGCAGAATTCTCCACCAAAGATCGCTCTAAGCGCTGGTCTATACGTTCCAGTCTTCTTTCAGCCACTGCTCAATTAACATTGGATCATAAGACCGGTCCAATTTTTAACTCTTAGAAATCACCTTGTTTCAAGCTTTCCATTTCTCATCTGTAACGCAAGCAGCTGCAGCGATGAAAGAATCCCTGTCCCTCACATTGGTTATGCAAAACAAAACCTCCACAAAGTCCAAGATGCTTCTACATTTAAGTTCACCCAATCTTATTGCCCAATCAGAACAAACCACAACATATTAGCAACAACAGAATCCTTAAAAAGATGAACAGTACTTTCAGCCTCGGAAGAACAAAGAGGACACATCTCATCCGTTCTTATTAAGATGGGGACAGAGCTTCTTCTCATCCACTCCATTAAGATGACAAATAAATAGGACAGAGCTTCTCATTAAATCTACCAGACTATCAACTTGGTCAGACCAATAAACTCCCTTCACAGAAAACTTTCCAGAAGATGAGTTCTTCCAGATCAGCCTGCAGGACTTGGATAAGGTAAGGTCTGAATGTTGAGAATTGCCCTTGCTACCTCCATAATAAAATGTGAATCCAATTTTATATCCTATTGATGAGTGCCTGGCAGGAACAAATCTGACACCAAAATCAATGCCAGATGTATTCCATCCCTTGGAGGATTGAAGGGAGCTCTAACAGAAAGGCTGAAAGGGCATCAATCCTAGGCTGGTTGCTGGACAGGTCGATCGTATTGTCCTACACAAGTAGGTCATAGTTTGTATCTACATCAGTCCTTGTGTGCAATGTAGATTAGTACCTAGTCCCACCGACATTTTGGTAGTCAAATTCTGGAACAACATAATGGGACATATGAATGTTTCAACTTGTTCAAAGGAAATGACTCGATATTTTGTATGAGTAGGAAGCTGTCTTTCGTTGGTTGGCTGCAATGTATCTGGGTAAAATTGAACTTTTCTACCAGGAAGAGAGAATAACTTTTCCCTTCAAGAGATTCAGTTTTTCAAAGGATGAAAAATCATTCTTTCATCTGCAGCAAATGGCTACTAATCGCTTTCATGTAAATGATTAATAAATTTGTTTCTCTAAGACATTGGTACATAAATTTTCTAAAGTGGCCGTGTTTTAAAAAAAAAAAAAAAAAAAAAAAAAAAAGGGGAATGTTCGGGTGAACGTGCCTTGCATGCAATTAAATTAACATTCATCTAATTATAATACTGTCCTAAAAAATGTAAAATAAAGAAATAACTAAGAAAGAGCAAAAAGACGAGGAGCATAAGAACAAAGTAAAAGGAAATTAATCAGTTTGTTGATTCTGGAATTTAAAAGTACAGTACATGATAGAAGCGTTCTTAACTAGTAGAGAAAGAAGCTAGAAGAAGAAAGGAATGAGTACCACTCGTCAAACCTAGACATAGGAAGTGATATGTATACACACATGGGTAGAAAACCAGGAACAGCATCTAACAAAAAGGTATCTTAATTAGCAAATTGACTCACAGCAATGGAGATTTATAGACTATCTTCAATATAAGCCTAAAATGCCATTTAAGCTCAAGATCAGAAAGAGTTACCAATGTGAGATTTCGATCTCCAACAAAGTCGAAAAAGCTTTAGTACGAAGAATAGGAAATAGGATTACTTGTGTCAAAGCGGCGTAACCTTGAACGGTTAATGCTATCCAAAGTTGCCCCAAAAACTCGTCGACTATAGTCAAAGTTGTTGCCATCATACTGTGACCCATGTCCAGTAGAATGATTACTTACACCAGGGGGAGAAGGCACTGATGCAAATAGAAATGCATTGTTCAGCATCTTTCAATTAAAACTAGAAGTGACAATTTGTTTGAGAATAGAAGAATAACCGAATAGTGTCTGGTATAAAAAGAAAAATATTCATAGGTCAGTCACCTTGGGAATAATTTACTGGGTAAGATGAAGGTCTGTTTGATATGCGCTCCATTTCATTGATTGGTATGGGATGAGATCTTGGCTTATGAGGAACATTTGATGTGGGAGTCGTTCCAGGAGTATTATTAAGCGACAACTTGTCTTGACCAGAAATCTGTTCGTCAAAGAGAAAGTACGATTATCAAAACCTGATCTCAACTAACATGAGACCTCGCTGAAATGCACCCCATTCTGAGTAAGAACTATCAAGTATTCTAATCTTCAGGAGCTGAAGCCATGCCATAAAGTTACAAAGACACCAAAAGAAGCAACATGATAGAGAAAATTTGGAAAGTAAAAGTAGTTTTACAAATCTACCAATGTAGGACAACTAAAGAAAATAGAGAAAGAGAAGAGCAAGAGCGTGAGAAACAGAGGAAGACATGAAAAATTCTATCATTTCATCATAGTTTGAAACTCAAAACATAAGCAAACCTTTATATACAAGGCTTTAACTCAACCAGGAAACTAACTCTAAGAGTTCAAAATAACATAAAACTGTGAAAAGTAAACCTAAACATAATCCAAATTATTACGACCATATCGAAACCTCAATTATCTATGTCTCATCATCCACTACCCGCATAATACATTGAAGAGAGCAAAAATACCGCAAACTTGAGAGTCCGGTTGTAGAGAGTGACTAGACCAGAGAAAAGCCTGACTGCATAATCAGCAATCTCCTCAGTTTCATACTCCGCAAAGGCGTAACCTTTCGGTTTATCGGTTTCTTTGTCACGAGGAATGTACAGATCGACGACCCGCCCTGCTTGAATCAGAATATCGTACAACACCCTCTCGGTAACCCGCTCATCCAAACTGCCTGTTAGCCAGCCACGGTGGACACACAACCAATGTTAGGGAAGGACACAATACAATACAATACAATACAAAATTGATAGAAAGGACAACATAAAGAATTATCAACATAGTAGATAAAAGTAACATTTTTTTTTATTATCAAACTAAGATCTATGAGCTTCTTCGTGTTCCTAGTGTTTATTTGTTTTGAGGTAAATCCAAATAAAAATTGAGCAAATTATAAGAATCAATTTATAATTAAAAAAAAAATCGAAAGAAAAATTGATTAAATTGGAGTTTTCTTTCCCATAAAGATGAAATCGAATTTGAATGTGGGAGTTATGCGAGTATTTTTAAATTCTAGAAACTTGATTAGAGAAAAGAGAGGGAGAGAGAGAGAGAGAGTAAAGAATTTGGAGGTGAAACTGACCAATGTAAATGGTGGAATTAGAGCTCCCTCCCGACATTGTTGCTGCGAAACGTAACCCTAACTAGCTATCTACCTACCTCCCTCCAAAAGTCGCCGTCAGAACCGAGCAATCTCTCCTCTTTCTCTCTTTTTCTTCTTCCTCTTATTATTACAGAATTCTCCACGCTTAGGAGTAGGACGACTCCTATGAATCAACCTTTTTTTTTAAATTAAAAAAAAAAACTTATAGAAATACGATCAAATTTTAGCCTAATTTCAGTAAATATCTCTTTATCAAATGTTATAAACAAAATGTCCAAATTATATGCATATATACCAAATATAAAATTTTATATATCAAATATAAAAAATTATTTACTTAATGCATTTCAATACAATAACTAAAAGGGGATGGCTACGGTAGGGGCGTCCCTACGTAGGGTCATGCTTTAATTATCGTTGGATAGGAATCTGTGGGAATAACGGGAATCTGTGGAAAATCTATTTATATACAAATTCCCATCCAACGGTGAATAGTCAGGACCCTACGTAAGGGCGCCCCTACTGTAGACGTGCCCTAACTAAAATAACTAAAATTAGTAGATATGCGTATCTACCAAATATAAAAATATATATATTTAGACATTTAACTATAAAATTTTAAAAATGGACATCTACTTAATCAAATTTAAAATTTTGATCATCCACTTAAATTTCTCTAAAAAAAATTATGAGAAAAAGTTGAATAAAAAATGATGGGAAAATATTTTCCTAAAATTTTATAAGATTTAGTTTTCAAATTTATTTTTCATAATTTTATCATTATAATTTATATCATCAAAATTTATTGAAAATGCTATTTATATTTATCATTATAATTTATA
Source organism: Trema orientale (assembly GCA_002914845.1). Taxonomy (NCBI): domain Eukaryota; kingdom Viridiplantae; phylum Streptophyta; class Magnoliopsida; order Rosales; family Cannabaceae; genus Trema; species Trema orientale. The sequence goes on along the minus strand of JXTC01000135.1, from coordinate 96,566 downwards.
TCATCAAAATTTGTTGAAAATGCTATTTATAGAATCTCCGTAAAAGTTTTTCTTTTCCATCTTTGATAAAATTCAGACAGAAAAAAAAAATGAAATTCCTTTTTTTTCCTCCTAAAACCTCATATTCAAACAGAGCCTTAAAAATTGAGTGATACTTGTGTAATTACACCTTATTTTGTTGAACTCTTCTTTTTATTTTTGTTTTCTTTTATTCAATTTCTGTTATGCAATGAGTATTATCTGTATTCTGATCAAATTAAAATTTGTAAAACGATTTTAAAGGTCAAGATCTAAAATCATCAAATTTAATTCTTTTTTTTTTTTCCAGAAGGACAGTTCGTTGTCAAATAAAAAAATGCGATTGAGATTAAGCTTGGCTAATAAATAATGTGTGTTTGTGCAACTGTTGTCAAACGTGGCATGTTCATCCTAAAACGATTCATTGAGCTCACAAGTATTGTTATGCTGTGTGACATGACCCACTATTCAGTCATTATTATTTTGTGTTAGCCCAAAGCCTAATCATTATCTCCTCAGTCTACTAATCAATGTTCCTAATGTCTTGTTCTATCATGTTTGCGTCATGTTATGTTAGCCACACATGCTAATTCAATTAGGTGAAAACTAACTCCTCTAATTAGTAAATATTTAAATTTTGGGGATGGCTACGGTAGGGGCGTCCCTACGTAAGGTCATGCCTTAATTATCGTTCGATGGAAATCTGTGGGGAATAACGGGAATCTGTGGAGAATCTATTTATATACAGATTCCTATCCAACGGTGAATAGACAGGGCCCTACGTAGGGGCGCGCTTAAATTTTATAGTAATTGTACGATTTTGTTTTCTCAGAGAATAATTCTAGAGATACACAAATTGCACATAAAATTTATACACATTGACATATTATATATTTTAACAACCTATCTCTTTTTTTTTTCAATATAGGACTACATTATATATATAAATGGTTAAAATACATACTATGTCAATATGTGTGAATTTTGTATGAAATTTTTGTATGTCCCTAATATTATTCTTTTCTCAAGTATAGACAACAAGAAAAAAAATACTAAGGCTACATTAAACGTCCAGATTTATCCACGCACAAAAAAAAAAAAAAAGCACAAAAAATCTTAAGTGCACACGTGCTGTTGTGTCACGTCTAATGTACTAGTTTGTTACTAGTCGTGGGAACGTGCCTTAGGCACGTGAACCCATTGGTTATAAGAAAGAAATAATACTCACAAACTATCATTAATACTTTATTGTATATTTGTTTTGAATAGAATAATATTCTCAAAAAGAAATATGAATTTTTCTTTTTTAAAAAAAGTATTTTCAAAGTTATTGATATCTTTTATTTAAAATTATTCAGTTTCTAGTTAACTAAAATACGTTTCTTTAATTATGCCAACAAAATCGCTAAATGAATTATCTAATTTCTTGAAAAAGAATGAATTTATTAAAAAAAAAAACTAAAACCAAATACAGTGAATTTGATTGGAGTCTTTGAAATTCTCTTTTTCTTTTCAAGTACGCACTAATTTTTTTCCAGCTCAAATCTTCTAAGAATGTATAAGAATGATTTCAAGAAAAAAAAAGATATATGTATAAGAATGAAAAAAAAAAATTCCCCTGACCAAAGAATGAAAAAAAAAATATATATTATTAAGAGAAGATTAAAGAGAAAAAAATATAAATATACATATAACTACCTCGATCCCACACATTTCACGTATTTACCGCCAAAGAATGGCAAAACCGAATATGTAAAGGTGGATATAATATTTGGGACCCACTTTTATATTAATTATTCTAATTTCTATAAAGACAATCATGTGAAGCTTAAATAAAAAAAATAGATATCAAAATTCTTTAACAATAGAAAATAAAAATTATCTATTAACGTAAATAAGACAATAAAAAATGTAAAAAAAAAATATTTAAAAAAGCAAGCAAGTAGTTGGAATTTCAGCTGCTTATTCTTTTTTCTATAATAATAATAGATGTAGTGTCGTTTCTAAGAGTAGCACATTACATGGTAGTAGCATTGTCATGTCATACGTGGCTTAACTTAGCTCATCCTATTTAACTTGTAAGTTTGATATGTCCTATATAATCAGATTGTGCTCGTACTTAACTTGCAAGCTCGACATGTCCTATATAATCAAATCAGGCTAGGTGTCTTGGTCCGAGAGTTTGACAGTGGATATAGACTGTGCGACATCGAGATTTTTTAAGTCACAATTAGCCTTCTTTCTATTGGAATACCACGAGTCACTTTTTCGTGTTACTGTGAATGCATGTGTTATGATAATGCCCAAAAAGTATTTATTATTTTTAGATATTTAATAATGTGATATTTCATGCATAATATTGGTAATAATATTTTGATTATTATACAATAGTAAATATCAAAAGATTCAATGATTTATTTGTTAGATAAATGTTTTAATAAAATTGTTTAATAAAGTAAAGACATCTTTTCTCTAATTAAATCAAATAAGATTGCTCATAACTAATAAGAGAAGCTGGACACTTCTATTAGATCATATGGCGAGACTTTGTACATTTATAGTGTATCTTAAACTATATTAGAATGACCAAATACAAAGTCTTAGTGTGTGAAAACATTAATATGAAATATGTTCTTGTAAAGTGCAGTTGACAAGAATATATTTTCATAAACTTGATGATTGATTAACATATATCTTTCTTAGTCTTGAAATAAGTGATGAATCCGTGCTTATAACTTATACCATTTGAGTTGTTAAAGGTACGAATTAAGAAATTAACAATCTAAACCCTGACATTTTGATACTGCTTTATTATGGACATTCGAAATATATGCTTATAGATATAGAAACCATAACTTTATTATATGGAAAAGTAAATACTATCTTGAAGGGTTATAGAAGCTTAGATGATTTAAACCTTAGCTAAGTAATTAATAAAATTGGTTATTTTATTAGTTGAAGACTTTTTGTAAGTCTGGTCAGTCTTGTATCAAGAAATTGATAGATATAATTGAAGGGAAAATGATAATTTTACCTAGCTCCAATTATTGGTATTTAAGTGGAGATACAGATGTAAATATTAATTATCTAATAGACATAATTTTAGTTAGATTGTATCTTGTAATATTTATTTAATTCAAGATTACAGCTTGGACTTTTAATGGAATAAGTTCAAAACTAGTAGTACAAGCTTACTTATATTAAGAGTTAATAAGAATTGAGACTTTGTCTACTGGAGTTTGATTTAAATAGATCCATTTGGGTCCCCAATCTATACCAATATCTTGGGCTACATGATATCAATAAAATTGAGCTAAAAATGTTTTTTGGACAGTTGGAAACAATATAGAAAAAAGGTCGGATTGGAAAGGTGGGCTCCTTAAAGCAGTTAAAATTCGGTCAACCCCTAGGTTAGGACTGGTTGAAATTCTCCTTAACAGAGAAGCCTATAAAGCCTCCTCATTTGTGTGTACAGTTCAGTTTTACTGAAATGTTTGTCTAGTGGTTGTACTCAAAAAAAAGAGAGAAAAGAGAGAGAGAGAGAGAGAGAGAGAGAGAGAGAGAGAGATTCTTGGAGCCACCATTAGAGGCCATTAGAGTTCTTGGATTCTCACTTAAAGGTTGATCAATATCGAGGTACCCACACGTGTCTATAATTTTAAGCTTGGTGCTTAGGAAGACAAACTCTTTGATTGACATATGATCTCTTGTATGTATTTAGACCATAACAAAAATTCAAAATTATTTTTGCGAAAAACTGAATCCAGAAAAATTTTGTTTTCTACGCTTCCGCTCAATTTTTATTTTGTCACATTTTTCATGAAATTTAACCAATATCATGTTCCACCCGTATGCCTCTAAGAATGACTCACATCAAGTCTCACTCATGAGCAACTATGACAGCTTCCGAATGTTAGGCCTCAGCTGAGATATTCGCCCTATTCATAGGTTCCCACGTGCCATAAAGGTTCATACTACATGTCTACTCACCCAAGGTTACTTACCCCTTAGTAATATGTATGGCATATATCGAGAAATTCGACACTTTGTATCATCCATTAAAGCTCCATTAATATTTTTCAAATAGTCCACAATGCACTAAGTGTGTTCATATGTCCATAGGTCAATGCTATGGGCAACAAGCCCGCTTGTGTGCAAGTAAGTTCCCATGAATGTTTCTATAACTTGCAGCATTATGTACAACCTTCTAGCAGAAGCATAATATTGTTCGACTATGCTCATTTACTGCCAAGTCCTATGAATGGCCTTCCCATGACTAACTCATGTTGAGGCATGTGTTGTCTAGGTTTCCCACGCATCCTCTAGGTGTTCACAAGTGACCTTCCTGTGATCAATTCATGTTAAGACCATACATCTTCTTGGAAGCCCACAACACAAACCGTGCCTACGACAAAGGAGTCTAAAAGCAAAATGAAGTTCCCACGGGAGAATAATCACAATTTCAGTCGACTCGGTACGATCTATAAAATTCTCCTCTTTTTGGAGATACACAGACTCCCTTGTAGTTATTATATGCCCATAGCACTTGCACTTCCATGTACTAGGGCGTGGCTCACTTTGTAACGACCTAACTTTTAAGACCATTAACTACTTATATTCTTAGCTTACTTATTTAAAAAGAGAAACTTAGACGCTGAAAATTCATGACAATTTTTTTTAAATATATTTTTATTTCTTTTTAAGAGATTGATATTCATAGCTAACTATTTACTTAATTTGATAACTTTGAAAACAAGTAAAATGCTTCAGGATGGTTAAGTAACTTTTGTTTAAATTTATTTATAAATTTTTTACTTGGGATGATTTAAATAATACGCAACTATAAAGGGCTCCCAGGTGAGGAGAGGTGTCATATACGAACCACTTAAGTCCCAGACTTTTCTTAGACAGTTTAGGTCTTTTTTACAGAACCTCTTGAGTTTTGCATTTATTCAAATCAAAACATTTTCAAATTTAGATCTTTTCATATTGAAAAACGTTCATTTAAACTCCATTTAATCAAAATATATTTTCAAGTTCAATTTAATAAAATCATGCATTATGAAATAAAATGCCAAGTTATAAATATGTTTTCAAATAACATCAAGCTTACATAATTGAAATTATTTATCTCATAATAAAAACATATGTGGAAATAGTTTAATGGCGGTATTCCATTGCTCGTGCCTCGCATTCATCCCCACCTGGATTCCAGCTAACCCATCAATTAAATCAAATGTTTCTTTCCTTTGGTACCTACAATATAGATACTCATGCAACGTGAGCTTTTGCTCAGCAAGTATAATGTAATTCTCACAAAATATTTAATTCATAAACAGTCTTTTATGAAAGTCCGATTATGTTGCTTTATGAAATCATTACTTTATGCTTTATTATAAGATATTATATCATTATTTTATCTTATTCTTTATCACAGAGTTTTTTATCTTTCTTATGGGCCCTGGAGTACGTATCGAGTGCGTACTACCGAATAGGGAACCAGGAGAGCGACCCAACTGAAAACACCCATGGTCATAAACTTAATATACTTTTCCTCGGGAATCCTCGCCTAGGGGAGGTTGGTCTTATCTTCCCTCAGATATCCTCACCTAGTGGAGATTGGTACGACACCTTTAAATTATTATCTTATTTAATTTTCTCTTAACATGAGTGGGTATGCTTCAATAACAAACCCAAACTTTATATTCTACTATCATAGCCTTTCATTTGTTAAAGTATGCCTAAAGTATTTTAACATGATAACATTGTAAAGTAAGCATACATTATTCTAATAGCATATGAAATATCTTTATAAGCATTTTTCACATTATACATAGGCCACACAATAATAAAGATAAAGGCAAGTTATTACATGAAATAATCTCAAACATATCATACTGCAAACAGAAAGTATTTTCAAAACCATCTATGCCGCAAGTGAGATTATACTTACTTCGTAATGTGATTGTCCTAGTTTCACTCATTAATTACGTACGTCTAGGTTGGAGTTTTGCCCTGACGTATGTACACTCTAATTATTATAGTAATTTAAAGTGGACTTATACTTTTTTTTTTCCTCTAAACTTCCCAATTACTTAGTGGATTTAAGACAATTAAGACTCAGTCTTGATCAAACATAAAACTTTATATTTGAGAAACAATGTCGTGTTATATTCTATGACTAATTTATACTTTCAACTTAGATGGATGGAATTTAATTTTCCTTAACCTTTATCATGGTGATCTTTTTAGTCTATCAAAACTTTAGTTGTAGATTTGATTAATATCTTCCTAAATCGGTTAAGTTTCCTTAGTTATTTTGCTCTTCATCAATTACTTTAAATTATTCTTGATTAATTATTTTATTCGTAATCATGGGTCTTAATATGATAAGTGGACCAAACACACTAATGGCTACACAAATTTTAAATCTAAAATCATATGTGGGCTAGACATATTATTACGTATTTTTCACTCTTCTTATGCCCATAACTAAACTTAGGTTAAATGTAATTAGGGGCATACATCTTTTATTTTCTGTTATTGATTTTATGTCCTAAACTTAAGTAAATCTTTTCTTATCTCAATTAGAGATCTAAAATAAAGTTTTCAATTTATTCTTGTACCAAATCTTCAACCCAAAATTTCAAGTTTCATAATTTATATTTTTGCCCATAATCTTAAGATTTCTAATATTTATATCCTCTAAAGGTAAACCTTGAGTTATAGCTTATCTTTTTGTTTAAAGATTCTTCCTGTATTTATTTTTTTTCTACCATCTCATTTTTTAATTATTCAGTCATCCACTACCTTTGTCTTTGTCTCTAATCTCTTCTCTTTTTCAATTATTTAGAATCCAATATCACTAACTCCCAAAGAAAGTTTGCACTATGTTTTTTCTTTTCTTAAGTTTTAAATTATTTTGCAGACAAAGGCTACCAATTAGTTTTGTCTATGTCTTCCTCTTTGAATTATGGCCATTAATTTCTAAAGAAAATCTCCATTATCATTTTCCTTTTCCTACTTTTTGAATTATTTTGGAGACAAAAGCTATTAATTAGTTTTGTCTATATTTTCGTTTTTTAGAATTTTCCACTAACTTTATTCTTTTTTTTTTCCTTACATTTTCTATTCTACTAATTTAAAGTTATCACCTCCCAAAGATAAAATCTTACTAGTCTTTATCTTTTTCTACAACTTATTTTCCACCATTGGATTGATTTGCTTACCTAATTCTTTGTATACTTAAATCCTAGTCATTCAAATTGTGTCATGGTACTATTTTGGTGTAATCATTAACTTTGGGTTATAAGATGTAATAATTTCTAATGTGACATAAACAAGTCATATTCTTATTTAGGTGACCTAAGTAATATTGATGTACATAATATTTTCTTTGTAAAATTAATTTATTATTAAGGAAAACCAACTACGAATTTCCAAGTTAAAAAAAAGAATAATTATGATTTTCTCATATAATAAAATTTAACGTTATAATCATACTACACACAAATTTTTAAGCATTATGAAAATAAGCTTACTAAAATTTGACATTAAGTCTAATAATAATTCTACTAAGGTTACAAGCCTAGGGATTTATAGGGGGGTCACACACTTTACACCTCATGTTCCGAGGGTGGTGTAGAGCCAATATCATGCCTCCCCCCTAAGTGCTGCAATATGAGCTTTTAGCCTTCTACCAATTTGAAATATGTTTTTTCCCAGCAAACATAAGGCCATTTTTCATACCTTTTTCTTAGGATATTGCCAAAATGATCATCTTTATGCAATCCTCTCAGTAAGGAGATGAGGTATTTTCGACCAAAATGGGGGTGTCAGACTTAAGGCGAACAATTGAATAATTACAACTATGCCCCTAACTTTCTTAAAATTATCTTAAGCATCCAAAGACAAACTTCAATGCGCGTGCTCTCAAGACAAGTTTCCTAAGCATACTTAAGACATTTATAAGCCTTCGAGCAGCATATTACACCAAGCATAACCACATATTGGCATGTTAGGTCGTACTTAAGTTGTGATGTGTTATATTGTGTTGATGGGCCCTTCGTTACTCTTAACAATCATTTTAAGCCTCTCAATTAATAAATTGCCAAAAAAAAAGATAAATAAATAAATGAATGAAATAAAAAAGCACAATAAACATTGTCGCTCCTTTTCTCCTCCTTGTCTTTCTACCCTCTTTCTCCTTACTCCATCTCTCTTTTCCCCATCTCGTTGGCACTTTATTGTTCTTCATGAGCCATCAAATTTAGTTAGTTTCATTGCTTTGATAAAATATATAACTCAAAAAAAAAAAAAAAACTAAAAAATTCGACTAAGACATAATTAATAGTAGTTGGGTAGAATGAAATTGACGGTAATGATAATGGTAATAGGAACATGAATAGAAAGAAAAAGACAAATAATTATTTTATATAGTTGAAATTTTGGAAATGGAGTTTGAATGAGGATAATTATGTTTAGTTCACATTAGAATGCAATTGAATTTATAATAATTTGACAAATGTACCCATACTCTTAAAATAAACATGTTTTTTTTTTCCCCAAAGAATTGGACATAACTATTTTTAGAAAAGAAATAAACATAATAAATAATTAACAAATAGTCCAATGAAAAATTGAAAATTTAAGGTTAAATATTATTAAGCATTTTTTTAAGGTAACGGGGTATTATTATAAGCACATTAATACCAAATATAATACCAAATATAATGTAATATGGGATACGGTAAATAACACGATAATCGTAGACACCCACTAAAAAAAAAAAATCCATTAATTACAAATAAAGCCTTTATATGGGAACAGTAGGGGAGCGGATTAAAATTTTCATTACTAGCCATAAAAAACAATTAAATCAATAACGACTTCAAAGAATGTCTTCCAGCAAAAGTTTTGATTCTGTCAGAGCCATAAAGCAAAAAACTAAATCACCTTTTCATTAAAAAAAAAAAAAAAGCACATTTCGTATGGTTTGCTCAAATAGCCGCAATGGAGCTTCAAGATCTAGATCTAAACAATTGAGGGAGAAAGAAACACTAATGGCCAGTAAGAATAGATTTTTGTGAGAATCTCTGCCATTCTTAGTATGGTTGGCTTTTTTGGCATAGGACAACGACGAATCGAGTTTTTCCGGTTGGTTTCAATATTGGTAATGATCCAGATGTAGATAGTAGTAAGAGAACATAGAGCAAATAGGGCCAAGAAAATATTGCCCCCTGAAAAGTAATAATCTTTCCATTAGTTTAATTAAGGAATCCATATTCCTTTAAAATGGGTTAGGGTTCTGTTCATTTCAGTTGAAAGATCTTTCTGTACTTAAAAGGAAAACCAAACGAAGGAAAAAGATTCCATTACGTTCCCACTTATTCCCTCTAACCAAACATTACTCAAGAGTATTAGAATTGGTTTAATAATAGTAATGGCTCTCGAATTTTACTCATTATACCAATTTGGCCCCCGAACTTTCAACTTATATAGTAATAATCTGTGAATTATATAATTCTTGCAACAATGACCATTTTATCACAAATAGTTAAATATTTAATAAAAATAAAATATTATAAAACATACAGTTTGATAATTATGGTAAAAAATGAGATTCTAAATTTTTAACTTAACACAGTAGACTTTCAATACTTATGCAATTATTACATCAATGACCATTTTTTTTCCCACAAACTGTTAAATTTTTAACAAAAATAAGTCATGTGAAAAGCATATCTAATAACTGAGAGCAAGATTCTGACTTAAAGCAGTAAATAATGCCTAATTATACACTTTGTCCATGACTATTTTATGTTAATTTATAGTTTATGACAAAATGACCATTATTGTAACAATTCATAATTCAAGAATCAAGGCCTATTATGTAAGTTAAAAATTCAGGGCCAAAGTATTGCAATAAGTATAATTCAGGGGTGGAGGGAAGTCAAAGTACCCATTTCTTCATAATGCCTTCAGTTCATCCATGACACTAGCCTGCGTCAACACAAAACAGGATAGTTTGTAAGTAGACGTTTAAAATATATCTTGAGAAATAGGAAACTAAACAGAAAAGACAAAAAAAGAAAAACCTTTACTGCCATTTACTTTAGGTGGAAAAGATCAAGCCATTCAAATAATGAAGCGAAAAAAAAAAAAAAAACAGGGTTTACTGCCATTTACTTTAGGTGGAAAAGATCAAGCCATTCAAACAATGAAGCAAACTATGTAACTTTATCACTGTATTTTTGGGTTTGACTTCGTATTAATAGCCCCCATTAGGCTTTCAACCCTGTGGGGATCCCTTGTACTTGTCAATTCTATAAGAGCAAAACATATTTTCTCTTTAGCCACTTTATTTACCTTTCTAAGGGCAAAGTGATTCAAGCATAACAAAGCTTTAACACATTCTTTAATGGGTCATTAATCTTGAACAAGGTCAGACTCAAAATTCTTAAAATTGAACAAGTAAGAAATTTTACCAAAAGCTTGTGATCCTCTTCAAGAAGAGGGGAAAGGGTTGTGCAGAATTTCCCTAGGTCTTCCGTGACATTGCCAGAACCTCCTACGACATCCATAAACTTCTTTCTATCAGAAGCAAAGCTTCATAGCCACCTGCAATCCCAATACCCAATCACTCACTTTCTAAATGAGAAATTTAGCCAATCAAATTGAATAAGACAACACAGGTGTGCATCTCAATATTGTCTCTTAAAGGACCACAGGGGAAGGTGATTGTAGCCATTTGATAAATGAAAAGCAACTTTTCTGCAAATTAGGAGTGGAATGCAGTTTGTTTTAGCACTAAAATATCTTATTTTAGAAGAAAAAAGAATATCAAATATGACATCATGCTTTGCAGAAGAAGTTCTACTTTTTAGAAGCCTATAAATTTAACGAGCTAGGGAACAAGAGAAACTAGGAGTAGAACATTGATTTGCATTAGCCAGAAGACAAGCATTTTAAAAGCTCCTGGGTGTAGAAATATGGCAATTCTTTGCGCTCAGAAAAAATATTTTAAAGGACCTTGGCAAAAATTATAAATGAACATGATCAAATAAATTATATTAGAGACGAAATGGCGGTGGAAAAAATTACAGTGAAACTTGATCTAGCAAGCCAACCATGCCATTTCTTCAGAGTCTGCCGTACGAATCTGTACAAGCCTGTGACATTGACCAATCTGAATGCTCGAGGAAGTTGGGAAACAGTTCCGCAAAGAAATCCATTGCCCTGAAATTTATTAAGATCAGAAACAGAATGTTGTATTAAAGTGAATCATAGTGAGATATCCTTTCATCCTGTTGTGTGCAAAAATTATTCACCATAAAAGAGTGCAAGCAAAAGTATTTGGGTATTTAGCTAGCGGGACTCAACTCCATTCCTTTGGTTGTGATTCATAAAACGCGTGCAACTACTCAGCTAGAAGAATTCAACTTGCCGGCAACAACAAGTGACGTGCTCACAAGTCAAACTATCCAGCTCATTATTATTTCCTAGCAAATTGGTTGCTAGTTTTATGAGAACACTAGTTGAGTGAAAACTAGCTAGCTCATGGAAAACTAGCTAGCTCATTGCCACTTGCGCGCAAATTAAGAAATTAGCTAGAAGGAGACCCAGCATGCTGAAATTCCAACGAATCATACACAACTACGACAGATTCTTCTAGAAGACGGATAATTCAACCAAGACTTGGAAAATTATTATTTTAGAGATGATTTATTCAAATTTAGATAATTAAAAAATATTTGTAATTATCCTATTATTTAGATATAATTATGCTACCTGACGCAGTGCATGCAATTGTAAATGACTAGTACTCTTTCTCTTGTAAATAGAAGTCCTCAGCCATATTTTTGGAACGAGTATACAAACACTCTTGCTGCGGATACATTTCCTTCGTGCAGTTTGTTTGTAAGATAAGTAACAAGATTAGTGGAAATACCAAAGAAGGCCAAGCGTTCACAACATTCAGTGCCTGTATTAGATGTTGCATCTTATTTAAACTAAATTCACTAAATTAATAACAGAAAAGCGAAATCAACATAAAACTAAAAATACTAAAATACCAAGAATGAAGAAGCATGCTTTCCAATTTCCAGTATTAGTCTTCAGCACAGGGTTTCTGTTGATGTCAACTGAGCCATCACCAGTGTAAATTCCACGACCTTCATTCTAAACATAAGACATAAGCCAATATCATAACTCAACAGGAACAAGAAATTACATAGCAAAATAAAAAAAGACCTATTAAAATATGAGATTAATCTGAAGAGTTAAAAAAATAAATTAAAAAAAATGAGAAGATGCCAACTGTAATTTTAGCACGAAAGAAATTGTCACATCCTGTTGGAGTGCATATGTCGGATTGTCACTCAAATATTGAATAATAAAACTTATAGACCAAAGTTTCTTTTTTTTTTTTTCGAAACAACTCCTCTGACCTCTCCAGCTCAAATAAAGTCATCAGGACACTTATCTCACAAATGGGTATTAACTCTGCAATATTCTCGTATTTTGTTACATTTGAAGTTTTTTTTTCCCCCCTTTTTTCTTTGGCATCAAAATCGATGTTGTACTCTGGTTGATTTTGAGACCTTAATAATTTTCTTTTAAAAAAAGAAAAAAAAAAAAGGTAAATGCTTCAATACTACATTACTCGGATAGAGAAATAATAAATATGGAAACCATTAATAACACCCAACAACCTTAACTAAAAGTCTAAAAAGAAAAGGGTGTCGTCCGCAGACTACAGGTGTGAAACCTCTACGCTGTCCCGTCCCACCACAAACCCCTTAACAATAGTACATGTCTTAGCTTTATCAATTAACCTGCCCAACCTATCTACAACTAGGGTAAACAAGAAGGGAGATAATGGATCTTCCTACCTTAGTCCTCTCGAGACTTCAATCTTCCCTCTCGATCTCCCATTAACGAAGATGGAAAAAGAAACTAATGACAAACAACCCAAGATCCATCTCCTCCACCCAGGCCCAAAACCATTTTTCTCCAATACAAAGTCCAAAAAAGTCCACTCCTCCACATAGTCATATGCTTTCTCGAAATCAATTTTAAAGACAACTCCTGCTTTTCCCAACTTCCTGTAATCCTCCACAATTTCGTTAGCAGTCAGGATCACATCTAAGATCTGTCTCCTCGCTACAAAAGCACCTTGAGTTTCAGCTGTGGTATCTTCAAGTACTTCTTTAAATCTCAAAGAAAGGACTTTAGAGATAATCTTGTATAAACTTGTCACCAAGCTAATCAGTCTGAAGTCTTTGACCTCGCACGAGTTATAATTTTAGGAACGAGGCAGATGTAAGTTAAATTTGTCACACCATGGACTATACCATCTTGTTCAAACTCTCTAAAGACCCTCACCAGATCTTTCTTAATCACATCCCAATTTGCTTGGAATACTGCCATCACAATCAAAGACCGCTCTTCTTATTTTTACTTCATCAAAAGGCCTTTCCAACCAGTCCTTCAAACCTGTCGGAATAGGTTTCCAATCTACTCCTTCAAATCCCTTATAGTCCAACTCCGCCGACTTGTCAATCACTTCCTTCACAATATCTCCTCTTTATCAACAAAATTCCTATCTTCCAATTCCAACTTTATAATGGAATTATTAGCCATTCTTGCATTCATCAATCTATGGAACAAGTTTGTATTAGCATCTCCTTCCTTAGCCCAGGTGAACTTTGATTTCATATGTAGTGCCCTCTCCTCCTTCAAAATAACATCCTCTAACTCATTTTTAACATCAAATCTTTCTTGCTTTAATTGATCATTCTAGCTTCCCAAGCCTTCCAACAAATCCAGCTCCCCAATTCTTCTCATAAGTGACTGTTTGACCATTCTCGTATCCCCAAAAACCTCAACTTTCCATCTTTTTACCCTTTCTTTAAGATCTTCAGCTTAGATAAGAATTTGTAGCCTTCCCACCCCGAGATGTGAGTGTCATTCTACCATCTTTCAAATTCTTTGTTGAACAATTTGTTCTCTAGCCACAGATTTTCAAAACGAAAAGGAACAGGTCCCCAACGAGTCAAATTGGAGTCCAAGATTATTGAACAATGAGATTTAGTCCAAACTTAAACCTTTTCCAATGCTCATATTTTACATTTCATGATCTGTAAGGAAATACATATCTTTCTGAATGTGACAAAACACAAAACTGTGGACCATTCAGAAAGGACAACAACCAATATTTCAAAATTTCAATTACGTAATTTGCTACCAGCGAACATAGAAGGTTAATTTTTTGTTAGTTTTTTGAGGCCTAAAACTCTTATTGTAACGAAACAAATTATGCAAGACGATTTTAACATCAAATCCNCCCACACCAAGAGGCAAAATGTGCTCGCAGGCTTCCAAGAAAGGCTTGGTGAGCAACTCACCATTTTCAGATTTGACAAGCTTGATTCCTCCAAAGCGGGAGTGAAGAAAGTGACCATTTTCTCCTGCACAATCATATTAGATAAAATAAAAAACATAAATACACATGAAGGAATAGTCAATCGATCAAATATTGTATAAACATGAATCAATTCAGTGTAACATTGCAATGCAAACGGAAAAGCATATCATATAATAAAGGTAAAGTAAATAATTAAGCAGAGACTAGAGAGAGATAGCTGAGCATAAATGGAGAATATGAGATGAAGGGGGGCTTGGATCTGAGACAAATTGTATTGATGAGATCAAATCCAAAATCGTCAAAGAGAATTGAATTGCCAAGATGATGAGGATGAACAAGGATTTTATCATTTGGTTTTTGATTAATAATAGACGATATGGATGACATGGCGAATCAATTCAAGCTTTCTAAACAAAAAATGTCTGCCAAAACTGGCACCAGAGATATCCCATGAACTACAATGTCTTTCTTGGAACTTTTTAAAACCTGTTATAATTCCTTGAACCTTTGTTCCAACAGCTAAGGTCACCTTCAAACAATACATCCCATCATTTGCTAGTCCTCCGCAAACTATAACTATCACATCAAACCACAAACTTCTTTTTCAGGAGAGATTTTGATTTAGCAGTAGAAGTAAAATGAGAAGAAAGAAGAGGAAGAAGAGAGAGATTTTAGAGAAAAAATAGGAAAATTAGAGCAAGAAGAGAGAACTTAGAGAGAGAGAGAGAATTCGAGAAAAAGAATACATAAATAGTTATATTTCATAAATCAAGTCTGAGTTACAATGGTCATAGAGGGGCTTATCTCAATGGTCATAGAGGGGCTTATTTATAGATAAGCATGGTACAAAAACTAGGAAAGTAGACTAAAAGCAAGTAAGCAATTGACATAAAAAGGAAACTAACAACTAGTTACTTAAAATTGAAATAAACCCAATAAAATAAGTAAAATAACATAAGCCTAATCTCTAAATTTACGCTTAATACATGTGCGTAAATTTTGTCATTATTTCCCCCGATTGAAAAGAACTCGACTCTGGCGAGTAATTCTCCAAATAGTGCTCCAAAAGAACAGGATTAAGATGACAGAATTCTTCATCAGTGATCCAAGCATCATCATTAGAAGGACAATTTTTCCAACGAATATGGGAAAAAATCATGATAGGAAATAAAACTTTGCATATAAATACTTATGTAGATGCTATACTTTGAATACATACATGTATAGTTGTGTACTAAACTTCCAACAACATGCCAATAGAGCTTTGTTCTTTTTGACCTGCAAAGTAAAACTCTTACTTTTAATAAAGGTTTGCGTTATTCAAAGTCAATGTAAATGGATAAGACAGAATTTATCATGCTTTACCTTTTGATACTGATACATCTCGGGTCCTTCTACAGCTGGCTAACAAAGTCCTAAAACTTCACCTTCTTTGCTTCTAGCATTCCATGCAATAGAACTGAGGTTGTGCAAGTATCGAAAATATTGCCTTAGAAGACATCTTAGGTCACTGCCCTATAACTGCAATAACCCTATTACAAAAGCCTTGACAAAATAGCCATTCAGGTAATTTTGTTATGTTCTAGTCCTTTTCAATTATTTCATCAACAAGATGATATCTGAAGTGATTGCCTCTTTGCTTTTAGAATTCCAAGGTGTAGAGGTGAGATTGGTCTATCAGGCAATATCCCCTTAGAAGACATTTCATGAATGAGGATTGAAGCCCTATCAACATCCCCCTCATTATACAATCCAAACAGAAGCGCTCTATACGTTACTATATCAGGTTTTACACCTCTTTCTGTCATTTCATCAAAAAGGGCAATAGCCTCCTGAAGATTATCCATCAAACAATTTCTGTCTATTAAAATAGTGTAACATATCACATCAGGTTGTATGCCTCTCCTTTGCATATCATGGAAGAGATCGTAAGCCTCCCTGAAGCAATTCACCCTGCAGTAGCTGTTAATCATCATTGTATACAAAGTGACATCAGGAGTTATCCCTTTCTCGATTATAGCATCAAAACCCCTCCGAGCCCTTTTCACATCTCCCCTATCAAAAGTTCCAGATAGAAGAGATGTATAGGTAAATATATCAGGCTCTACTCCTTTTGCAATCATTTCATCAAAAAGTGCAAAAGCACCATGAAGCTTTTTCGCCTTACAATTCATGTGTATCAAAACGTTGTAACAAGTTACATCAGGTTCAATGCCTTCCCTTTTCATATGATGGAAGATATCATAGGCTTTCGATAAGCAATCTATCCTGCAGTAGTTACTTATCATCATTGTGTAGTATGCAACATCAAGAGTTAACCCACCCTTTTCCTTCATTTCCTCCGCAAGATTTAAAGCACCGTCGATGTTACCTTGGAGACAAAATCCATTAATCAATGTGGTATAATGAAGGATATCTAAAACCATCCGCTTAGACTTCATCTCCTCAAGCAATTCTACAGCTTGCTCCACTCTCCCTAGTTTGCATAAAGCATCCATCACAATGTTGTAGCAAACTTCATCAAGATAGATCCCCAAATCCTTATGTTCTTTAAATTGATCTACCACTTCAGAATGCATGCCCATCTTACACAAGCAGTGAAGAATTGAACTAATGATCAGACAGGTTGCTTTTACACCATTTGAAGTCATATCCTTAAGGACAGCCAAAGCTTTCAACAAATAACCGCCCTTGCAGTAGCCATGAATCATTTCGCCATAAACATGTGCATTGAGGACCAATCCTTGTTTTTCTAAGTCAAGGAAAACATTTTCCGCTTCATCAATTTTCATCTCATTGCAAAACCCACGTATAACAACCGCATAAGCATATTTATCTACATGCCTGTTTGCTCCTTGGAATTCTTGGAGCAATTGATATCCTAAAGATGACCTCTTGTTGATACACAGACCTTCAATATATGCTCTATAAGCAATGGCTGAATGGGTTACACCAGCTTCCCTCATTTCTAGGAACACATCGAGGGCTTCTTCCAAGCTTCCCTTCTTGCAAAGTGTCTTGATAACAATTGCATAGGTGTAACCATTAGGGCCCACCCCAATTCTTATAAACTGCTTGTAAACGGCCATAGCCATATCCACTTTGCCATGCTCGATCAAGCAGTTAATAAGAAAATTACAAACAGAGATATGAGGGACAAATCCACGCCTTTCAATATAAAACAAAAGATCGATGGCCTCCTCAAACATATTGACTCTAGCATATGACTTGATCAAGGCATCATAAGCTCGAACTAGTGATTGACCAACCTCAACCTCAAGTTCTTTTGCGAGAGTATCTAACAACTCTGATATTCGCAATGGTGGGCAAGTGATTTGTTGTTCTTTAGCTGTAACAAGGTCCAAGAAGAGTCGATCCAACTTCCTCTGCAAGCCCCATTTGCATAAATTAGTGACAAGAGCAGAATAGGTAGAGAGATTATGTTGGAAACCAGCCTCCTTCAATTGGCAAAAGAAGGAAAAAGCAAGATTAGGATCCTTTCTGAGACTATTGAGGATTTCAACAATCCTGAAGGTGTCAGCATCAGGGGTGCAACAATCGGCATTTTTGGTGTGGTAGCTAGTGCTGTCACAGGCAGCAATAGAAGATTGTTGATCATCATCATCATCATCATCAGATGAAAAAGAGCTGCAGTTCAACTGCGCAAGGGCCATATGAGAGAACGAAATTGCCCCCTTGAAATCAGCTAGACCACTGCTGATTCTGCAATAAGTGGTAATTGGCAGAAAAAGCCTTCTAGAGGAACCCAATGCAAGTGATGAAAATAGCATGGGAATCAAACTTATTCAAATCTGAGAAGAATACACATCCAACACTTAGAGTTGAACGCTACTGCTAAATTGTGCATGAAATGACAATATTCATTGAATATGTGAAATACTAAAAAATAGGGGGGAAAAAAGAACAAAAAACATAACAATGTTCGTTCAGGCATCAAATCAAACATCTTGCAAGCGAGCAAGCAAGAATATTACGGTGTGAAAAAAATGCATTGGCTCATGAAACATAATCCGGCAACCACAACTTCTTTCACTCATTCATTCATTTAGATGACTGTAGCTTAACCTGAGTGGTCAAAGCCTGATTTGAACCCAGTCTAGTACAGAGCCACAATTAACTAAACCTTAAACTAGACCATATGGAAAATTGGACATGGAGTATGAGGTACTGTTCCCTGTTCATAAATAACTCCCTGGAAATATCTCTAAATTTTCAAGTAAAACAACTGGGTTCTCATTAATTAAAAGCTTAAAAGTTATTGACAAATGATTCAATTCATCAATATTCCCAGTAGAGAAGAACACCCATTAAACAAAATGAAACAATAATTCCTTGTCCATCAGAAAACACATTTGTTAACCAAAAAACATAGAATGAAAACAAATATCATTATCACAACAAAAAACAAATACCACAAACAGAGAACCAAAACACAATATCAAAATTCATAGAATGAAAAATTGCACGAATATACTGTTAATATCAGATAAATAGCCATAAACTTAGAGCTATAATCAGAATAAATAACCATATGTACCAAAAGAAATAAGGAAAAAAATGCACATTATTCATACCTTATAAGCAGAAAAACCCAATTCCAATAACCATATCTGGTTGTCATTACCCTTAAATAATGCCAAGTACCTAAACGAGAAAGAGATCCAACTTTAGAGAGAAACTAACAGGGACCGAGAACGAGTGAGAGAGAGAGCTTTAGAAGATTTACTTATGCTATAGAGACGGAAGAGAGAAAAAAAAAACAAAAACAAGCTAACCGAATAGATTTCCCAAAAATATTTTCAACTTTGTTTTAAAATAAACAGAAATCTGTTTACTTAATGATTACCAAACGGGGCCTAAATACTGATATTATCAATGAGAGGGGGAAGAAAAGCACAGAAAAAAGCACAATGCAGAAGAATAACAATACCACTAAAAATATTCTGAATTGTGTCATGAACTTGTTTGCATTAGCCTCAAATCAGACTCCTTGACAAAAAGACCTGTTATTAAAAACCACCACAATATTTTCAAGAAATGATAATTGCAAGTGAGCCAAATGGTTCATCTGTTAAAGCAAGTGTACCTCTCAATTTGGGAGAGGAGTGTGTGTGCAAGTGTGCTTCTCTCATGAGTCTCATTTATATTATTATTCTATTTCCTCCATTTTTCTTTATGTCATGATTCTCATGTTTTGTGCTTAAGTGCAGTGTTCCTCCACATGTTTACATCACTAAACCAATCAGGTATCTCCCCCCCCACACCCATTTTTATATCACTAAACTAAAATCTATGAGCTTCTTCTTTGAAGCTTTCGTATTATTATTGTTTGTTTGTTTGTTTTGTGGTAATCCAAAGAAAACTGAACAAATTATAAAAAAACAACGAAAAAATCGAAAGAAAAATTGATTAAATTGGAGTTTTCTTTCCCAGGAAAAGAATTCGATGTAAAGATGAAATCGAATTTGAATGTCGGAGTTATGCGAGTATTTTTAAATTCTAGAAACTTGATTAGAGAAAATACAGGGGGAGAGAGAGAGAGAGTAAAGAATTTGGAGGTGAAACTGACCAATGTAAATGGTGGAATTAGAGCTCCCTCCCGACATTGTTGCCGCCAATCGTAACCCTAGCTAGCTACCTCCCTCCAAAAGTCGCCGTCAGAACCCAGCAATCCTCTCTCTCTCTCTCTTTTTCCTCTTCTTCTTCCTCTTATTACTTCCTTCCTTCCTAGAGAAGAGGACACAATCCCCCGCGCTTAGGAGTAGGACTCCCTTCTAAAGTTCTAAGAATCAACCCCCTTACTAAAGAAATTGGGGGATACTCATACTTGTACAATTACACCTTATTTTTTTGAATTTTTTTTTCCGGTTCAATTTCTGCTATGCAGTATGAATATTAAATCTATGTTATCTTCGGATAGAAAATTTGTGAAAAAATTTAAAGTCAAGATCTAAAATTATCAAATAATTTTTTTTTCTATTAACAATGACGGTCCATTGTCAAAGACAAATGGAAAATATGATAGAAATTAAGCTCGGCTAATAAAGGGTGTGTTTGTGCAACTGTTGTCGAGCGTAGCATGCTCATCCAACTTGGCTCGTCATACTTAACTTGTAAGCTTGACATGTTCTTTATAATCAGATCGTGCCAATGGTTAACTTGTGCCCGTAGTTAACTTGCAAGCTTGCCTTGTCTTATATAATTAGACCGTGTCAGGTGGCCCGGGCACTCGGCCCGAGCGGCATTTGACAGTGAACATGGAATGTGCAGTACCAAGACTTTCCAAGTCACAGTCAGTCTTCTCCTTGTTTGAATATCATAAGTCACTTTTTTCGCGTCAATACATTTTCTACTCTCACGCTTCACGCCTCTAAGAATGACTCTCGTCAAGTCCTAATCATAGGCAATTATGATAGATTTCCTCAGTTGAGACACTCGCCCTATTCATAGGTTCGCATGTACCATCAAGGTTCATGCTGCGTGCATGCTCGCTCAAAGTTGCTCACCCTTTAGTAGCATGTATGGCACGTGACGAGACTATGCTCACTTACTCCCGATTCCCACGAGTGGCCTCCTTGTGACTAACTTATGTTGAAGCATGCATGGTCTGGGCGCCCCATGCATCCTCTAAGTGTTTCATAAGTGGTCCTCCTGTGACCAACTCATGTTGAGGCATGCATAGTGATCTAGGAGTATCGAGCATCCTCTTAAAAGCCCATAGTAGAAACCGTACCTACGACATAGGAGTCTGCAAGTAGAATGCACAGATGAACCTGCTCGTATGAGAATAATTACTCGACCTAATACTATCCATAAGTTTCTCTTCCTTGTAGAGAAACACGAACTCCCTCGTAGTTATCATATGTCCGCACCACTTGTACTTCCATGTGCTAAGGGCTAGCTCACTTCGTACCTCATGTACCGGGCTGGTGTATAGCTAACACCATGCCTCCCCCCATAGAGTTCAATATGAGGTTTTAGCCTTCTACCATATTGAAACATGATTTTTTTCCTAGCAAGCATATGACCTATTTATTACTTTTTCTCATGATATTGCAAAAATGATCATATTGATGCAATTCTTTATGTGAGGAGATGGGGTCTCTTTGATCGGAATGGGCGTCAGACATAAGACAAATAAGTTGAATAATTCCAATTATCTATGATTGTCTTAAAATTGTCTCAAGCACCTGAAGGCAAATGTTTAGGGGCGTGCTCTTACAACTAGTTCCCTAGACATACTCGAGCCATGTACAGACCTCCGAGTAGCATGTTATACCAAGCCTAACCACATATTAGTTCGTACTTAAGTTGTGATGTATTATATTGTGCAGATGGGCTGGTCCATCACTCTTAACAATTATTTTAAACTTCTCTCAATTTATAAATTGCCAAAAAAAAAAATAGACGAAAGAAAAAAGCACAATAATTATCATCTCCCCCTTTCTTCCCATTCTCCTTCTTACCCTCTTTCTCTTTATTCCATCTTTCTTTCCCCTACACTTTTGCCTTTTTTCATTCTTCATGAGCCATCATATTTAGTTAGTTTTGTCGCGTTAATAAAACAAATACCTCAAAAAAAAAAAATTAATAACGTATTTCACTAAGTAATGTAAGCAAAATTTAGGATTTATCAATTGAGATGGAATAAGAGGAACGAGAAATTGAGTGTCACATTTAAAGTCATGTGAGAGAAGTTGATACTATTGTGGGTGCTAGAAATTGATTAAACTCAAAATTGACTATGCTCAAGATTGGTTGAGCTCAAATTGACTGAGCTAGATTAATATAACTAGAATATATAGAGCTAAAGTATAGACAAAGCCAATATGGCTAACCTGAAAAGCAGAGACTTAAGACTTACTTCTATAAATAGAAGTAGTGATTTTCATTTTGAGTCATTAAGATATACTCTTGCTCACTAGATTGACTTAAGCATCAAAGTGCCTTGCAGGTGGTCACCACTCGTCTCTCCAACTATGATGATGATAGAAGTGAGATGAAGAAGCTATGAGAAACTAGCTAGCTGAGAACTACATGTCCAACAAATGGTGTTGTCTCTGATAATCCTCGAATGAAAAGTCTAATTCTAAAAAAATCATCAGTTGGGACCTACTTTCCTTCATCAACTTCTTAGATTTTTTTTTTAAAGAGAGAAAATAGAATGAGGAAGTCCATTCTGTAAAGAAAACGAAAAAAGAAAAAACCAGAGTCCTTATCTCTAAAATAAAATCTGATTTTCCTCTGTTGGTTTTGAAATAGATTGTAGCAAAACGATAGTGGCTCTAGGTTTCAAAAAAATTACAAATCTTAGAAGCTCATGTAGTTATTATTCATATATTAAGAGATTGAAGATACCAATCATTAGAGATTTGGATAAGAACCTTTTGATATTGTAGCTTTTTTTATTTGGAACCACAATCTTCCAATCCAAGTCTCATTTGCAAAATGAACGACTGAGTGGGCAGGAATGTGTGATCGTAGAACTACAACTATCTTATTTGGTTATTATTATTTTCTCAATACATGAGAATAATAAGATCAAAATTTTGGAAAAAATCTCACTTTTCTTTCTTTTTGTTTTTGGGTTCTAAGAAAAATGACTCTCATAAGAAAAAGAAGAAAAAAAGAAAAAAAAACATTGTATTTTTTCTTTAGAACCATATAAACACTTAAATGGGGATAGAGTTAATTAAAATTATATTATATATTATTAATACTATATATACAAATATATATTGAGGAAATTAGGAGAAATACACTCCTTTAATAGTAAGTTGTAGAAAATACATATCTCTCAACAGTTTTTAGATGAAATGTACTCATTTTAAAAAAACAGAGATATAAAAAGACTTATATACCCTTAAGTTGAGAGCACTAGACATGGGTGTCGAGAGCTAGACAATGTGTTTAGTAACTTAGCCCTAAAAGAAAAAACAAACGTATATTTGAGTGGTTAGTACCAGACATGATGTCAAAAGTACTAGACATGGTATCGAGCCGCGCTAAACAAAGTGTTTAGAAACTCGAAAAGAAAATATATATATATACATATATATGATTTTTGCATTAAAAAATAGTGTCAAAAGTGCTAGACATGGTGTCAAGAGGGACTAGACAAGGTGTTTAGTGACTTGACATCCTATGTCTAGCCAGAATGTGAACCCTTAATGAGATAAGTTTTAGGGACATTTTTGTATTTAAAATAATTTAAAATTTAAAAATGTGTACTCATAAAAAAATTATTAAGATGGGTATATTTCTTAAAATATACTATGGCAAAGATGTATTTTACAAAGAACCCATATTATATATAAATAAATCACCTCCCCACTTTTTGAGAAGTGGCACATAACTGAAAGTAGTGTGCATAACCCACAAAGGTAGGGATATTCATTCAATCCAATCTGCACTTTTTTCATGAAATTGTATCCGATCCATACATAGTGCGTATTTCAAAAATCATATCCAATCCAATCCGTATAATACCTTTTAACAATCTAATCTAATCCGCAAAATGTGTGGATTGGATAAGTTATTTTAGATCGGTTACTTGGTCTAGTTAATAAGCCCTTGTAATTGGGCTTTATGTTATTTTCTTATTACGGATTAATCATTTTTAGCACAAATTTGGGCCTTTTATTACAATTTTGGCCACTACTCATCATTTTAATATTTTTTTTATTTGAAAAAGTACACACAATCTATTAAAATCTAAAATAAGCATGCTAAACAAANTTTTTATTATTTTGTTTTTCAATTTAAAATTTAAAAATTCAAATTTGAAAATAAACATATTAAAGTATATTTAATTTAGAAAAAACTTTTAAATTTGAACTATTCAAATTTCAAATTACAAATGACAAAATATTATCAAATTATTTAATAATATTTATTTTATAATTTGTGTCTAACATTTTCTAAATAGTATAATTAATTAATTCAAAATTAGTTAATATTTACCCATAATTTTATAATAACAATTATTACAACAAATGAATGTTGTCTAGAAAACATTTCTATGTACCGCATTATTTGAGGAAAGTAATATAAATTAAATGATTTAATGTCCTACAATCATATATAATTTACTACAGTAATTAGGAATTCGAATTGGGACCTATGGACCTATAATTTAAACTCCAATAAATTTGGATAATTAACTAAACTCTTTATTTAATATGTCTAATTTATTAATTTTAGAGTTAGGACCCGTTTCGGATAACTTTTACTTCTTAAAGTAAAAGTCTAAGAATATCTTCCTGAAAAAACTAGTGGCTTCATGCTTCATTAAAAAAATCTTCTAATTAAAAAAGATATTCCGATAATTTATCCAAACACTCCCAGAAGTAACTTTTGAGCCTCAAAAGATTTCTGAAAGGCATGCCAAATAGGCCCTTATTCCACTATAAACATAGAATTGCACTCTTAAATTTATAGAGTATAGTTTACTCAAAAAAACTATCAAGTAGTCTATTAATTTAACCATTATATATAAGTTAATCCTTCATGAATAATTCACAATTAGGGTTAGGTTCATTCCACTAACCTTTCTAATTATTTTTTTTATCCTTAAGTTCCAATAATTCTCTAATGAATAAGTAATTCACAATCCTATCGTGAATTAAGCACTCAACTGTTCAAGTCTCAAATTATCACTTAAGGGATTCTTAGAACTTCCAAATCGAAGGTATGGATTCTCAGCTATATGCTAAACTATATTTCCAAGATATGGTTCAAATTACAAATAGGTCATACTTCAGGGGTTTTTTTTTTTTTTTTAATTACAGTTATCCCTTATAAAGAAAGATCAAAACATTGCCAAGTTAGCCATACTAGGGGCACAGTTCTCTGTATTAAGCAAAAGGTATCATTATTTCGCTTACAGGTAGATTTTTTTTTTTTAATCAATTTTCGAAAACCTTGCACTGGGCAGCTTGATAATCCACAGATATTTTATATAATGGAATGAGCGAAATAATGGAATACTCAAAACATTATTCTCAAAATTTGTTAATATCTAGCTAAATTGTCAAATTATTTTCTTGCTAAAATGTAATTTGCAAAGCTTACAGAGAAAGGGAGCATTTGTGGGAGCTAGAAATTGATTGAGCTTAAATTGATTGAGTTAGAATTATCTGTCTCTTTGGCGATGATGATGATGATGATGGAAGTGTAAGGAAAAGCGACGAGGAGCTTGCTAAGTGGAAAATGGATCTAACAACAACGACTATAGTTCTGCTGTTTATACAATTAATCTTTAAAATTTGTAAAGCAAAATTTCAATACGTACCAAACGTGACCGCCAAAAGAAAATGGTCAGCTTCAATGGCGATATAAACATTTTCAAGACATTATTATTTTATTATAGTAATACTATAATTTAGCATATAGCACAAAAATCTTCTGTTTTTTTTTAATAAACAAAAATTTACAAATTTTTTAACATTGTTTTTATTTTCTATTTAAAAAAAAATTGTAAATAAAAAATTTTAAAATAATGGAAGTGAGAAATTTTCAATTCCAAAATTTTTTCAAATAAAATGTAAACCCAGAAAGTGGTATTTTTGTAAATAGACTTTACAAATTGATATTGTTACAAATAAATTTAAAAGTAATACTTTTATAAATGGTATTTTCTTAATTTATCTTAAAAATAATATTGCTATAAATAATTTTTTAAAATGGTATTTTTCTAATTGATTTTTATAGTTACCAAGTATGGTTATGTTTTTTTTTTTAATTAAAAGTGATTTGGTGTGCTACCAAATTTGTTTTCTTTTTTTTTTTTAAATTTAAAAACATAAACAAAATTTTTATTTTGTTTTCAATTTTTATAAATAAAAAATTGAAAATGTATCTAGCCTTGGCATATATTATATTTTGTTTTTAATATAGCATCGAATCTAGCATAAAATTATAATATTAGAATATCAAAATCTACATTTTTCAATATTCAATTAGTACATTTTTTAATACTCAACTAACTACAAAATTAAGTATTAATTATTTAATAACAAAAATTGAAAAATAAACATTGTGCATTGTAGTAAAAGTCTAAATTTAGGGTTAAATTTACCATTTTGTCTTTTTTTTTTTTTTTTTTGGTGTCAAATACAGCATTAAACACCCTGAAGAACGTGGTATCAAGTTCAAATTTAGGTTTTCAATAATTAGATTATCAGCCTTCATCTTACTTCACAAACAGAAAAATGAAGAACTGGCATCATTGATCAACATCTTGCTAGAATAGAAGAATAACTGATTTCTAGTAAATCTAGACCTATTAATGAAAATGCTCTATTACTCTGCTATAACATTAGTGTCCTAGTCCTTGTCGACAATTAAGGACAAATACTGCTCACCATAAACAGGTTTAACTCACGTCTAAATATCACCACGTTTTGCTACAGAAAAGGAGATGAGATGATTTAAGTAGGTTCTACAGGCGTAAGACTGTCAAAACTCAAAGACACGACATATTTCTTTTCTTTTTTCTACAAAGAGTGAGAGAGAGAGAGAGAGAGAACTGCTTTTATTACTCAAATCAGCAGAAATAACCGAAGAAATGAACAAAGGACACGAATCCACTCAGTACATGTCTCACTGCTTTTATTACTCAAATCAGCAGAAATAACCGAAGAAATGAACAAAGGACACGAATCCAGTCAGTACATGTCTCACTAGGAAGAATAAATTAGAACCGCAGTTAACACTATTAATAAAAGACACGGCATATTTCAGTAGCACACCTCGACGAAAATACATAAAAACAAAAAAATCGTGCGTCTTGGTGAAAACATCATGCTCACAATAAAACTAGTGCTTATAATATAATTAATAATAAAACTCTCTGCAAGAACAGTCAAAATATCACAGAAGGCATTGGTTTTGTTCAAAACTCAATACAAAACAAGTCATTGACTATTAATTACGTCTCAAAGTTTTGGCGAAAGGATAATGATCCAAAACTATAAGAGAATTAGAATTTGAAGAAAAGATGATTAGATGCAAAGGATGAAAGTCAAGTATCCATTTCCTCATGATGCCTTCAGTTCATCCATGCCGACACTAGCCTGCGTCAACACAAAAGAGGATAATTTGTAAGTAAACGTTTAAAATATATTGGAGAAATATGGAACTAAACAGAAAAAGGCAAAAAAAAAAAAGAAAAAAACAAAAAAAAGGCGCTATTTCTTTAGGTGGAAAAGATCAAGCCAATCAAATAATGAAGCAAAACTATGTAACTTTATCACTGTCCCAAGGTCACTGTACTTTTGAGTTTGAGTTCATATTAGTAGCCCCCATTACGCTTTCGAACCTGTGGATCCCTTGTAGGTGTCAATTTTATAAGAGCAAAGATATTTACTCTTTAGCCACTTTATTTATCTTACCAAGGGCAAAGTGATTCAGGCATAACAAAGCTTGAAGACATTCTTCAATGGATCATCAATCTTAAATCAGAATAAGATCAGACTCAAAATTCTTAAAATTGAGCGAATATAAGAAATTTTACCAAGAATTTGTGATTCTCTTCAAGAAGAGGGGTAAATGTTGTGCAGAATTTCTCTATGTCTTCCATGACATCACCAGAACCTCCTATGACATCCATAAACTTCTTTCTATCAGGAGCAAGCTTCATAGCCACCTGCAATCCCCAATATCCAATTACTCACTTTCTGAATGAAAAATTTAGCCAATCAAATTCAAGAAGACAACACAGGTTTGCATCTCAATATTGTTTCTTAAAAGACTAAAGAGGAAGATGGTTGTAGCCATTCGATAAATGAAAAGCAACTTTTCTGCAGACTAGGAGCAGAACGCACTTTGTTTTGGCACTAAAATATTTTTATTTTAGAAGAACAAAGAATATCAAATATGACATCACGCTTTGCAGAAGAAGTTTTCCTTTTTACACGCCTATAAATTTAATGAGCTAGGAACAAGAGAAACTAGGAGCAGAATATTGATATGGATTAGCCAGAAGAGAACCATTTAAAAAGCTCCTAGGTGTAGAAATATCACCATTCTTTGCACTCAGAAAATCTATTTAAAGGACCTTGGAAAAAATGATAAATGAACATAATCAAATAAATTATATCAGAGAAAAAACGGCGGTGGAAGAAATTACAGTGAAACTTGAACTAGCAAGCCAACCATGCCATTTCTTCAGAGTCTTGCCATAAGAATCTGTACAAGCCTGTGACATTGACCAATCTGGACGCTCAAGTAAGTTGCGAAACAGTTCCACCAAGAAATCCATTGCCCTGAAAATTTATTAAGATCAGAAACAGAAAAGTCTTGCTTGTATTAAAATCAACTAAGAGTCATATACAAGAGGATAAGATGAATGGAGCATCAAAGATCCAATCCTTTCACCCCAAATTTTACAAAGAGACATAAAAATAAAAGGTAAGACATAAAAATAAAAGGTATCTTAGAAATATAAAAGAAATCAAAGTGGTGCGCAAGAAGATAAGATGAATAAAAGATAAAAAATCCAACTCTTTCATCCGAAATTCCAGAGGAGAAACAAAAACTACTAAAACCAAGAAAGCATCTTATGAATTATGGAACATCCCTCCAACACACTAAAAATAAATGGAAATAAATTTCTTAAAAACCATCAATGGTAGAAGCCCTTAGAGGCCATAAAGGTTTTACCTTATCCAAAAATATTCTAGTTCTTGAAGCATATCCCCAAATACAAGCTACTCTCTAACCAAGAAATAAATTTATTTCTACCACAGCAAATTCGCTAAAATTTTAGCTTTCTTACTAGTGCTGAATCTAAGAAACTTTTCAACGAAACAATCCTTATAGCTTCTAGGAAAGATCCAAAATGAGTTTTAAAGCAACGATAAATTACAAAGATGTCTGACCACCCAAAGATGCTAAAAATATGGTCAATAGTATGCTCAGATATTTGCACAACCATCAGAACAATGAGACCCAAGGATCTTGTTTTTGAATCAAATAACAAGTATTGAGCTTCCCATGAGCCAAAAATTAGCCAAAACTCACCTAATTTGGGAATAAGAACATATCAAATAAACGGATATGGATCAAAAGATCAAAGAGACAAATAAACTAGAGAGAAAAATTTACAGAAAGAAGACCTGGAGATTCCGAAATGTATGACGTCTTGTCAACAGATTAGGCAACAAAAAAAAATCTCATTTTAACTATGAAGTAATGTAAATTGCAGCTGATGAAGTCAGATTCTAAAGAAGTAAACAAAAAACCTTAAGAGATAAGGATCAACTGGAGAACCAAGTAAATGGATTTGACAAAGTGAATTACACCTCCACTTGTCTCCCCCAGAACTGAACTATACCTCCAATCCTTTGATATGGTTAAGGCAAATATGAAATCCTGAATTCAAAATTCCATGAAATTTAGAAGGTTCCCCTAGTCGTCTAATTTGTTTAAAGACACTACAGTTTTAAATATTTTTTCAGCCACAGCCACCAACTATTTTGATAATTTAAAAATGTCTTCATTACTTCTATTTAAAAGATAGAATTATTTAGGTAAACTATCAAACTACAAACACAGACAACAAATTGCAGCAAACACCAATCTTACAGAAGAAATGGAAGCACCCACTTGTAGAAAATACCTTGTCAACCAAAGAAGACCATTGGTACAACTAGACGATCCTTTTGCTGTTTTAGCTTGAACCTCAGTCTGTACCAGGCTGTACAAGTGGTTGAATTCTTCTGGACTTGAAAGATATTTAGATTCCAATCTCTACAAGCAGAACCAATCAGGGTAAGAATATGTAGAGAAGCTTTAAACCCATTAAAAGAAAATGATGATTCTAACACAAATATCACTGATTTTCTTTTCTCTTTAAGTAATTCAGGATGCATAGAGTGAATTTCACTTGTGCACACGCATATTTAAGTACAACAAGAAAATGTTATATGGGTTATCCAAAGGTTTCTAAATTATGCTAGAGCTAGTACAGAAGAAAATATAAAAACTCAATGTAAGACATGTGTATGTAGAAGTTCTAACATTTCAAACACAGAATTCAAAGAAAGAATAAAGACATTTTTAAGGCAACAAAAATAATAAATCTCAAATCAGTGAGTAAGACCGAGGGATATACAGGACAAGGGCATCATACCGAGATGTTACCACCAATATCAGATTTAACAAGGGCCATAGCTGCTCCAAACTTATCTGGCATAAAAGATAATTCACTCTTTTAGAGAAGGGGCAAACCCAAACACAAACGTTTTACAATGCTCGTAAACCAAACTGTGGAACATTCAGCAAGGATAACGATCGACATTTCGAAATTCCGATTAAATTTTGGGTCGGCCTTTTGAGGCCTAAAACTCTTTTATTGTAATGAAAGAAATTATGCAAAATGATTTTAACATCGGATCCCCTGATTTGCAAAAACTAGGGGCACGTTTGGTAAAAAAGGAAAAGATAAATGTTTTATTAAAAACTGTTTTTAAATTTGAAGAATAGGATTCGAATTCCCCTGATTTGCAAAAACTAGGGGCACGTTTGGTAAAAAAGGAAAAGATAAATGTTTTATTAAAAACTGTTTTTAAATTTGAAGAATAGGATTCGAATCTTATACCACACGCACTCTAGAATTCCCTGATTTGCAAAAACTAGAATTCAATTAAAAATTTTCATACTTATGTAATATATATATATATATATATTCACGCACCGATAACAGGCAAAATGTGCTTGCAGGCATCCAAGAAAGGCTTGGTGAGCACCTCCCCATTTTCAGATTTGATAAGCTTGATTCCTTCCAAAGCGGGAGTGAAGACGGTCACCATTTTCTACTGCATAATCATATCATATAAAAATTGGAATTTAAAAAAAAAAAAAAAAGGGACATGAATACTCATTCAATCATAGCCGATCGGATCGCATATGAAATCAGCGTAACATTGCAATGCAAAAGAAAAAGCATATCATATAATAAAGGTAAAGTAAAATAATTAAGCAGAGACAAGAGAGACAGAGAGAGAGCTGAGCGTACATGGAGGATTTGAGACGAAAGGAGGCTTCGGATCTGAGACAAATTGTATTGAATTGATGAGATCAATCGTCAAAGAGAATTGAATTTCCAAGATGATGAGGACGAATAAGGAATTTACAAGATAGAGAGAGAGAGAGAGAGAGAGAGAATCTGATTCTAATTTTTTAATTTTTTTTAAGTGTAAATATAAAGAAATTCAATTATGATTTTGTAACGTGGCAACCGTGCCTGTGAAAGTGTGCGAGAGAGATCTGACACTGGAATTGGAAACTGGAAAGTGGAAAGTGGGAACTAGCCGCTTCCCGACCCAGACGTTAATCCACGTCTAACGCTTCAATTTAATACGGGTAGAGGTGCAAGAATGGGCCGCCCGGCCCGGTCCAGCCCATTTTAGAGAGCTCATTGCGGATCGAGAATCGGACCAGTCCGGTCCATTATTTTTGGGTCGGACTGGGCCGGATCGGCCTACCAAAGAAAAATGGTGGCCCAGCCTAGCCCACGGGCTATTCTATCCGTGGGTTGGGCTGGGCCAGCCCGTGGGTCAGGACCATCCAGCCCACGGGCCAGGATGGGCCGGCCCATAATAGTCAATCATGGGCCAGCCCATTTTACCCCCACCATAGGCCGGTCCATTCTAATTCAAAAAAGAAAAAGAAAAAAATCATTTTATTTAACTTTAAAGTTTTTTTTTTTTATCAAATCCTAAATAATTTACTTACAATTATAAATTAATTAAGGTATTAATTAATCTAAACAATAACAAAAATATTTACTAATATTAGAAAAATTAATTTGGATAGAACTAAATAATTATGTAAATCATTAACAAAATTTTTATTTATAACTGCTTTATTAAAAAGTTTACAAGTCAAATTCAGTATAACAATACAAAACTTTAGTTTAGTAAGGGAAAAATTGTATAAAATATTTAAGATTATACAAAACAAAATTTAAAAAAAAAATAATATAACAAAAAAATATATAAATAAAAAAAGAATGGGCCGGCCCATCGATGGGCCAGCCTGTCCTAACCCAGTCCCAGCCCAACCTATGAACTTTGGTGGGTCGGGTCGGCCCGGCCCGTTGGCCACAATACCATGACCCAGCTCAGCCCACAAATAGTAGACGGGCTGGCCCGGCCCATCTACAGTACCAAAACGGGCCGGTCCATCCTGGCACTGTAGCAGGATGGGCTTGGGCCGGCCCATGGTTGCATCTCTAAATACTTGTTGTGCATGTTCCGTCCATTTCCATGCTAAAAAACCACCGCTGCTCACTCTCGTGTTTCAACGATTCCATGAATAGTAAATAAGTGAAATTTCATGGATCATGTTCGCATTGGATTTCTCAAAATGATTATTGGTCTTTGTTTGTTTGGTTCTAAGATGTATTTTTATTTATTTCTTTTCTTTTCTTGGGTTTATTTATTTATTCATTTGAGTTTAGGATTGATAATCGTAAATTATACTTATTATATTATTTTGGTTCTGAACTTGCAACTTACGTAATAATGACCCGTAAATTATATAATTGTTACAGGAATGACCCATTTGTTGCAAACTGATAATTTTTTAATAGAAAATAATATTGGACAAAATGTATAATTGGATATTATTTAATTTTATGAGTCAAAATTTTATTCTTAGCCATAGTTACCGAATTGTATACTTTCCATATGACTTATTTCTTTAAAAAATTTATTAGCTTGTGAAAAAAAAAGGCTATTGCTGCAATAACTGCATAAGTATTGGTAGTCCAATACATAAGTTGAAAATTTGAGGTCTCATTCTTAACTACAGTTACTAAATTATGTGCTTTGTAATGATTTATTTCTGTAAAATATTTAACAGTTCATGACAAAATGGTCATTGTTATAATAATCATATAATTCATGGTCATTGCTATATAAGTTGAAAATTTAAAGGCCAAAATGGTACAATAGATATTATTTAAGGTTATTAATGTCATTAACTCTTTTAAATTAAGGCTTTAACTAAATATAAAAGGGGGGAATAGGGGGTCTTGGCAAAATACACTTTTCCAAGTAAGATATACAAATATTTCTCCTTTTTTTTTTAAGTTTTTATTCGTTGTTAAAAAGCATTATATTTAATTTGATACTTTAGTATTTTTTTTCGTATACATATGAAAGATTTGAAAAAAAAAAATTCATTAAAACGATACTAAAATTAATTAATACGATTTAGATATCAAATGAGCTAATTTTAGCCCAAATATATTAGTATGTCTAGGCATATGGGCTAAAACGGTATGACACGAAAAATCGCATGTTAAAGCATGGACCAACAGGCCGTGCCGGGCCAATAATTTTGAATTTTGGGCACGGCACAGTACGACACGACTGAAATGTATACTGTGCTTGGCACAACATGAAAGCACATTTATGCTCAACTTAAATGGGTATACAAAATGTGTTGGCATGGCATGCTTGACAGTTCTATGGGATGCACAACATCTATTTATAGGATACTTATACTAATAAATAGTATTTTTAATTTTTTAATGGGATTCATTTAGTTTAGGGGTACCTTTATACAATTATGGTGCGAATATAACCCCTTATTTCAATATGGTTGGCTCTATTGCTACTCATTTGTCTACTCTATCTATTCTATTTCTAATACTATACTCTTATTTAAAAGGGAAAAGTTCATAAATATCCGTTTTTAAAACCATATTTTCATAAATACTCATTTTTTATTTTTATTTCATAAATACCTGTTTTTATAATTTTTTTGGAGAAATGTAGACCACCACTATTTTGCACATGAAATGTATACCACAGTATATATTTCATGAATAAAAATTACACTAAAAATTGACATACATTTTAAAATGTGTACCATTCATATTTTACACATGAAATGTGTACCTCATGGATAAAATTTATATTGTAAATGTGGACCATTCATATTTTGCATATGAAATGTGGACCATAAAAAGGGTATTTTTGAAAGAAAAATTAAAAACGGATATTT
Organism: Trema orientale; assembly: GCA_002914845.1. Classification (NCBI taxonomy): domain Eukaryota; kingdom Viridiplantae; phylum Streptophyta; class Magnoliopsida; order Rosales; family Cannabaceae; genus Trema; species Trema orientale. Next base: position 62,080 of record JXTC01000135.1, on the reverse strand, counting down.
TTGAAATAAGTTTTAAAAAACGGGTATTAAGCGTAATTTTCACTAATTAAAATTTAAAACTTAATTATTACTTTCTATACTCTTATTTTTTCCTTAATTATCCCTTATATCCAGTTTTCTCCTTTATATTCCTACCTTATCTCTCTCAAGTTGTTTCTCTCATTGTCTTACTATTTTCTCACCCTTCTTCTACCTAACAAATTTAGGAGGTTTGTAGTTCATTTTGGAGGTGGTGCTCAGTCTAAGCATCCCAAAGTTTTTTTTTTTTTTGTTTATAAAAAAAATAAGCTTCAAAGTTTTTAAATTAATTAATTTATAGTATTCTTGGATGAATATGTTAATTGCAGCCAACTTACACATTGAATATACAAATTCGAAAGGAAATAAAAAAACCCTCATTTGATAAACATAAACCTAGAGTTATTATTGGGCACGCCTACATCCTTTTTGAAGCAAAAAGAAAACCATGATCTGATAATAATAATTCAAAAACTTGCTATTTTGGATATGACTAATATGTTAATTGCAGTTAGCTTATAGTTTAATAATATATGAGTAAAAACCCACTATTTTGATATCACAATTAATATTCCGAATCAATAATCTCACCATCCTAGTACAAGTTCCTTTTGTAGGATAATAAAAAAAGATTAACTATGATATTGTTATTCATGCCATCTGCAAGAGAATTAGGGCTAAGATGAAATGGGTTTAGAAAAAGACTAGGAAGAGATTTTTTTTTTTTTTTTTCCGGAGAACGTGTAAACAATTTTTTTAATAAATAATTTAAGTACTAAAATGTAATTTTTTTCAAAGTTTTTTTTTAGTAACACAAAAATTATTAGAAAAAAGTGCTGGGAGTGTAGACAAGGATGATAGTGGCAATAGACTTTACCCCTTTTTTTATTGTCCTTTAAACCTATTATTAGAAAATCACTATTACGTAATACATATCTTTTTTTTTCTTGATATATCAAGAACCACTTTGTGATATTGACTTTAGGCAGACTTTTTTCTTTTTCTTTTTTTTTTTTTGTCGTGAATAACTAAAATTCCAAGAGACACTATGTGAATAACTAAAATTCAATTCGAGCAATGCTATGGGGCACAGTGATGCCCAGCACCGCAGTGACATGTCTATTTGTCACTGGATGATTTAATTAATAAACTGGATCCCACATAGATCCCACTTAAATTATAATTATGATTAACCAGTGACAGACTGACACATCACTGTGGTGCTGGGCACCACTGGTGTCCTATAGCATTATTCAATTCTAAAGGACACAGATCTCCTGTCTTATTTCTCTGTCCGGCTAGCTAGTAATATAATGCCACGTTATTAACCTTTTTTAATTTCTCATAAAAATCTACCGTCAATTTACTAAATCTAACGGATAAGTAAAACGTTTGTTAGAAAAAAGAAGAATTAAAATAAATAAAAAAGGAGAGAAAAGAACCTGACCCAAGAAAGAAACAATTGATCCGTATTCTCTCTCATCTCAAGTTCTTTTACACTTCAGGCTATGGTGTGTTCTTTATTCTGTTTGTCTTTTTCCCTGAACACATGCCAGGCCCGACCTGCAATTAATGAAGAACACCCACCCCCACGCAAATGATAATAATAAAAATGTCTTTTTTTTTAGCTAAGTTACAGTTCTCATCAACTTAACATCGTGGGATTGAAAATTTTTGTGTTTTGGGTTAGCATTGTCTTGGTTCTCTTTGGGACATATAATGAAACAGAAACTCGAGACATTTAGACAAAACCTAAAAACTAATGAAGAAATTACATGCTCAGATTTACTTCCCCAAAATTCCTTCAGGGGAAAATTTTCCAAAATAACAAATTCCAACAAATTCTAATTCGAGCTTCAAAAACCCTTTAAATTAACATCAAATTACACTCTAGAGCTTCAAAGACCCTTTAAATTAAACATCAAATTAAACATTTATTTGTGGTGTTCTTCAATGGAGGTTGGGGGCATGTATTTGGGCGAATAGCAAACTGTGAACAAAAAGAGAGAAAGAGGTGAACCGTAAAAAATAGGAAAAAAAATAATAAATAAAAGTAAAGCCAAACGTGAGTGAGAGAAGAGAGAAAAGTACGGATTTCACAGTACACAAACGTTTCATTTTCTGTTAGTTTTTGTAGACGTATTGCGGACTTTTTTTTAGAGGAATTAAAGAGGTAATGATGAGCAATAAATTACTGGCCGGACAGAAAAACATGACAGAAGATCTGAGTCCAATTCGACGAAGAACAAAGACCCATTGTGAAATAAAGGACAAAATCACACTTAAATGTCTTGTTTTTTTTCTTTTTTTTTTAGACACACTAAAATATTATTGTGTTCATTTATCTCGTTAGATCTTTCTTGTTTTACCTTCTTGGTTTACTTGCTTTGATTTTTATTCAGGGTGATATTACTGAAACCAACCTAACAAATGTGAATTATTAAAAAAAAAAAAAGAAAAGATACGAAATATTTTTATTAAAACTTTTAACTTGAAATGAAGTGTGACAATTCGCTTGTTATTTTAGAATTTAGATTGGGATACCTATAGTATTACTTATATGCTACAAAAATGAAACAATTGCCTAATCACGTTCATTTTGAATTTGTTAAAAATAATATATAGTTGCTTGATTATGTTACTATTATGTATCTGAGCTAGGAAATTTCGATATGGTACTCTTTTACAACTACAGCACATCATGTGCTAATCTATATTGCTCAAGAGTCAAGTATTATTAATTTATTCTCTGTCCATTAAAATTTATTAATGTGTAGTATGAAATTTATCCTTTTTTTTTATATTATGAAAAAAGAAAAGAATATAAAAGAAATAAGGCGAAAAACAATTTAGGTGATTATAAACATGTAGCTCAGGTTTTTTTTATTTTCGAAAGAAGCTCAGGTGGTTTTTACGTGCAAGATTTTCTTTCTTTAAAAATTCCAAAAAAGTCAACGGATGGGAATATAAAACACTGTTTAGAGATTTTTATTCAGAAAGTGTCAAATTTTTCTTTACTAAAAGATCTGTTCATATACATTGAAAGATATGATGCATTAGTTTCAAAGAAGTGTATATATATATATACATACATATTTTTTATATATATATATACCCTTGTTACAGCTGTGACATTATTGAGGAGGAATTGAAATAAGAGGAGTAATACATACACGTGTATTATATATGTATTCATATATTCTGAATGTATTCAGTTCTAATAGATGTATCTATATATTCAAAAAAAAATAGATGTATCGATATATGTTAGATCTAATATGTGCATAAATAATTGAGGAGTAATGCTAGAGGCATCAATATTTTACATATGAGGTGACATTTATTTCAGTTCCTTTTTTTTAAGTGAGATCATACTATTTAAAATTATGTGGTTAAAAATGATGCAACATCACTGACGTAAAATTTTGGTGTCCCAATTTTTACCCGAATAAAGATATCCCAAAAAATGTACAGGTATTTATATATTTCTTTAAATTAATGAAATTGTAGAAAATTAACGACATTTACCAATGGCTTCATAAACTAGAATTTTTTTTGGGGGTCTTTTCTTTGCAAATGAAATTGCAACCATAAACTATATTTAACTGTAGAAAAAGACAACAAATAATAAATTTATAAAATATAATTCGTTTTATTTTCCATCGCCGTTTTTTTTTTTTTCAAAGTCATGTGCCCATTTTAAGTAACTAGTAAATCTTCACCAAACTTTTCATAAAACAATAATGCAAAAAAGTCAAACTTTGAAACACAAACGTGCAACAAGGTCTCTGTCCACATGCATTTATGCATAGAATGTGAAACCATATAGGCTTTGAGATAATGTTATATAAGATAGGGGCTGAATATTACATTAATATTTCTGGAATGGAGCCAATAACGACAAGCCAGACATTTCAACGGTTTGAAACACTGGATTTCATTTTCTTTGTTTCTGTCATATTCTACCAGGTTTGACTTTTACAACTATTAAAGCAAAAGATATATAAACGTTGTGCACTTCTCTACAAAAGAGAAGGTTTATATAGTCATACATAACCATATACAACTTCATGTGTTGTTCCATTACAGCTTGTGCTTAGAAACTCAAGAGATCCAGAGTACTGTTTTCTTAACCACCATCTTCATGGCTCAAATCCCAGAAATGGATTCTGGGGAGAAGAGACTTAATGAGCTTGGATACAAGCAAGAGCTCAGGAGAGAAATGGTACTATATAGCTCGTACTTCTTTCTTGGATCTTTGTCTCAAATCCCAGATGGGAATTGTTCATTGTTTTATATTTTGTTCTTCTTGAGGTACTGATTCTGTAGCACTTTATTTAATCTTGCAGAATCTTTTCAAGACTCTTGCGATATCGTTTTCGACGATGACGCTCTTCACCGGGATTACTCCTCTCTACGGCTCAAGCCTTTTGTATGCAGGGCCTGCTGCTCTGGTGTGGGGATGGGTTGTAGTGTCATTCTTCACATGGTTTGTTGGAATTGCTATGGCTGAGATCTGTTCTTCTTTTCCAGTTGGTCCTCCTTTCTCAACTTCTCTTCTTATTGGTGTTATTACTTATGTAACATATATTTACTTAAACTCATCACGGTTTCTAAATGTTTTTGTCTTCCCTTTTTTTTTTTTTTAAACTATTTAATTCAATCATGTTCTTGGGATTAGCTTAGAGGTTTTCCACTATCTGAAGTATGGATTTTCAAAATAATAAATTTTAATTGCTTGAGTGAATTACATAAAGTCTATATGATGAACATCTAAAACTGATTTTCTCTGTGTAATATGAACAGACTACTGGTTCTCTTTACTTCTGGGCTGCCCACTTAGCCGGACCGAAATGGGGTCCATTCGCATCATGGTGCTGTGCTTGGCTTGAGACCATAGGCCTCATTGCTGGCATAGGCACTCAGGTACTAACTTCTTTTGCATTCTTCTTTATTCATTTATTAATTTGTTTGTTTTGTGATCTGGTACATATAGGATTAATTAACTCATCTAATTTACTTGGCTAGAAAGGCCTATGCAGGATCACAAACACTGCAGAGTATAATTCTATTATGCACTGGAACACACAAAGGTGGAGGCTACTTTGCTCCTAAATGGTTGTTCTTATGTATGTACATGGGCCTCACTGTAATATGGGCAATCCTCAACACATTTGCATTAGAAGTAATCGCTTTTATCGATGTAATTTCCATATGGTGGCAGGTACTACATTTGATTTTCTAGCTCATCCTCTACGACATTCCCTTAATTTACTAGTAAACTAAGTGTTGTATTTAGTGCAAAACACTTGACTCATGGATTTTTATTTCAAATTTGATTTTTCTTGGCTACATCGTTTCTCGAGTGTTCTTTTCATACATTTTGTTAAAATAGCACTAGTTATTTGTATACGTGTGGAAAGAAATCAGGTTACTGGCTCACACTGTCTCAGCACTTAACATAAGTGACAATTGTAATTGTTCTTTTTCTTTTTTTTAACGTTCTTTTGAGCTATAAATAATAGTACTAACACAAAATCAAACAGAATGCCGATTGTGACTTGTGTTTAAGCTTTCATGACACTTGAAAAGCTAGTCATGATATATTCAGGAAACTTCTGATTCAAAAAATTCTCTTCTGACAGGTTATTGGAGGTTTGATCATCGTCATAATGCTTCCCTTGGTAGCTCTCACTACACAATCTGCTTCATATGTGTTCACAAAATTTGATATGGCAACCGAACAAACTGGAGTGTCAAGCAAACCTTACGCAGTCATTCTCTCTTTTCTCGTCAGTCAGTACTCACTGTACGGATATGATGCTGCAGCTCATTTGACCGAAGAGACGAAAGGCGCAGACAAGAACGGCCCTATCGCAATTCTGTCTAGCATTGGGATCATTTCAGTCTTTGGCTGGGCTTACATCTTGGCTCTTACTTTCAGTATTCAGGTATGTTATGTAGATAATGACCTTTTAGTCAGATTCTTTTTTTCTTAGTTGAAAACATAGTAAGCTGAGGTATATGTTTCATCTCAGGACTTTGGGTATCTGTATGATACAAGCAACGAGACTGCAGGAGCATTTGTGCCAGCTCAGATATTGTATGATGCATTTCATGGAAGGTATCATAATAGTACTGGAGCAATCATTTTGCTATTTGTAATATGGGGTTCTTTCTTCTTTGGCGGACTTTCGATCACCACGAGTGCAGCCAGAGTAGTAAGTAGTCCTTTTTTTTTTCACTTCTCTTCTCACCTCATATGACTCCAGTTATCTTATAGATAAAAGGTTTCAGTTGCCGACAAAGATCAACAAATCTCAAGCTGTCTAATCTCACAAGAATTACTTTACAAGAGAATAAACTTGCATATGAACTTATCCATTTTAGTCCATGTCACTAAAATTTTATGTTTTTTAACTAGTTATTAATCTCAAGATCAGTGGAACGTCTTTCTGTTTGGTTTTTTTTCACGAAAAAATTAGCAAAGAAACATTATGATATTATATTAAAGCTTATTGTGATACAGAGCCTCTTGTTTTCTTTGTATTTCAGTTTTTTCCTTTTTAATTATCTTTTGCAGAAGAAAAATATAGCAAAATTCTTAAACCGTCCAAGTGAAGTGAGAAATAAAGCCACATTATCTGTTTTGAGATGTCTGATGTAATGAATATACAATTACAAACTCATGAAGTATTTCTTGATGGGATAATATACATATTATATTCACTTACGTTGCATGGATGAAATGATTCACATTGGCTTTATTTTTGTGTCTGAGATTCTTTTATCATATCAATGTGCAATTTTGTGTGTCCATGTAGATAAGTAGGTAAGAACTCGGAAGAATCTTTAAAATTTGCTTCATGCCTTGTTTTGAAGTTAATCTTCTAAAGGTCTAATATTGTTTCTAATATTGTTTATAGGAGAACATTCATAAACCACTAAAGATGTTGAATGTAACTTGAATTTTCCTAAATTCTATATTCCTACTCTCGTGGAATTGCCATTTTGATGCTTTAGGTATATGCTTTATCAAGAGACAAAGGCATTCCTTTTTCATCCATATGGAGAAAAGTGCACCCAAAGCACAAAGTTCCTTCCAACGCAGTTTGGCTTTGTGCGGCGATTTGCATTCTTCTTGGACTTCCAATCTTGAAAGTCAATGTCGTCTTCACAGCTATAACTTCCATCTGTACAATCGGATGGGTGGGCGGCTATGCAGTTCCAATCTTTGCGAGGATGGTAATGGCTGAGAAGAACTTCAAGCCCGGGCCATTTTACTTGGGCAAAGCAAGAAGGCCAGTTTGCTTGGTAGCCTTCCTGTGGATTTGTTATACCTGTTCAGTCTTCCTTTTGCCAACTTTCTATCCAATCTCTTGGGACACATTCAACTATGCACCTGTTGCTTTGGGTGTTGGTTTGGGTCTGATAATGCTTTGGTGGGTGTTGGATGCAAGGAAATGGTTCAAAGGACCAGTTAGAAACATTGAGACACAAAATGGAAAGGTATAGCATTCTTCAAAATGGAAATATCTTGGCCTTCTCAGGGTGTTTTGTTAGGGTTTCCTTTTATCTCTTGGCAATATGTTTTCTTTCCTTATCTCTCATTCACTTATATGTACTATACTTTTTAGAAAGATTGTATCATGAAGCTAAAAGTGTTGTTACCATTTTCGCCAAAAAGGCAGAGGAATTGAGTGTCAATGTTTACATTTGTACAGTCTGAACATAAATGTCTATGTCCAGAGAGCTTGAAGCAGCAAGAACATTAAGACTCTCTCTCAGTCGGCATTAAAAGGTTTCTTTAAATACAAAATTAATTTTACAAGATTGCGCATACTAGGCATTATTTTGAAATATAGATGCACAAAACTAAAGAACCATTTCCACATCTCTACAGTTTAGAAACTTCAGAACTGCACCTGAGGCAAGGAAGGTGCAGGACAGACCAGAGGTGAACTTAGTTTGCTCAGTTCTTCAGTCCACTTAGTGTAGCTTGAATTCTTTGCCAGAACATCTTTGGACACCTCTTTACGTTCGACTAATCTCCTAGCGTACTTGTCGAATTTACTGATATTCTCCCATATGTCCTGCTTCATTTCTCCATGCTCACTTTGTAGAGTAGCTAACCACTCCAGTGCTTCCTCCAGTCTTGCCCAAAAACATGAATCTTGAGTAGCACTAGCAAACTTGGTTCGCGCTTCATTTTCTTTCTCATTAGTTCTTCTTTCTTTCCACCACCTATCAGAAATTTGGAACCTCCTCGGTCTTCCATTGCTCAAGTAATGCCCCTTAACCAGGTGCGTGCCTTTTCTATAGTATTCTGCAATTTCCAGTGGCTCAACCAGTAGCTTGTAGAACTGGCAAGCATTGACCCATTTTGCCCTTTTATGAAAATCATAAGGTAATTGATTGCTTTCCCAGAGTTCAATAACATTATCCCAGAATTGAGCAAGCTTGTGCCTATTCATGTTAACTTGGTCTCCCCTTTTTGTGGATCCTCTTCTCTTGAAGGCATCATAGTAGCCCATTTGATCAATAGACTCATCACATAATGCTTTATACCACTCGATTTGAGCTCGATACGGCACAACTTTGGATAAGCTGACAGCAAGCTTAGCAGAATTTAATCTTGGCGTGCGCCCCAGTCGCCTTGCCATCGTTAGGCAGTCTTTTGCTAATGTAGCTGCTGGTTCCTACAAATCAACTCAAAAGTTGGATCAAGAAAGTAAGCTCGCCTTTTTAAAACTCTGCAAATCAGAACTCATTATTCTAAACACTTACTCAAGTAATGACTTGCCTACATTGTTTGCATATAGAACAAAGTTTAGTTTTGTTTTGCAAATGGTAAGACAGCAAGCCGTAAAACTTTCTTATTTCGGATGAAAAAACAACTTAGTCATGTTCTGGAATCTGTACCTAGTGAATGTAGGGGAACCAACTGAAGTTCCTTAATATGTTACGTTAGGAAGTGTAAAAAGGACAGGAAAAAGAAAATGGTAATACCTGGGAAGGAATCCCTGAGGACTGCAATGCCAAGGCAAGCCCTGCTTCATAGGTTGACTTGGGTGGCTCCGCTCGGATGAAGCTTCTTTGCTTCAGATACATAGAAGAAACTCTCCCAACATATTCTCCATAGTTTAGATGATCCTGAATGCAGTCATTCGGAGAGCCTGTCATGAGCATGAGATGCATCATCTTAATGACAGATGCTGCATTGTCCAAACAAATTGCTCCCTCTTGGGAACACAACATGTAGTTCCCGAAAGGCCAAAACAACAAGTTTTTTACAGCCTCTTCTGATGATGAATTCTCCAAAGAAGCCATAATGAACCTGAAGAATTCGGCCGTCTCCTGGTCTCCAAGTTGCGCTGCTGCAGCGTTTCGATGATTTACAAACTGGGGAGAAGTAGTACTCATGGAGAAATGCCAATACTGAAGCAGCAGCTGCATTTGAGGAGTGAGAGTGGCCGAGGGAGCGAGGAGCAGCCTCGGCATGATGTCATGCTTGGATACTACATGGCAAAAGTTTCCACCCCATCTCTCTCTGAGGATGGCTCGCGAAAGGGACTCGTTTCCCAGCAATGGCGAACCAAAGGAGATGCATAGGACTGAAGGGGAATAAGAGACTGATTGGAGGTGACTGTGACAGAGGAGCCAAAGTGCTGAAAGAGAGGCTACCGTTCCTCCTAAGGAATGGCCTGTGATAACTATGGACTTGCATTTCTCCTTTAATGCCAATATCTACATCATAAACCATCATATATCACTAACAGTTTTATCTCATATATAAGCTTGAATGTTGTGAAATTATTCTCCCAGAAAAGTTTGAATTTGTAGATTTCAAAGCAAACTTTAGTTCAAATTCTCTGCTTAATTATGCCATTAATCCATTGTGTTTGATTTTTTCTTTTCCTTAAAATATTGTTGCTATTACCTTTTATCTTACATTTATTCATCATCTCAACCTTTCACCTTTAGAAAAAAAAAAAACAAATAAATAAATGAATAAAGAAAAAGAAAGAGAGTCACGAAAAGAACATTGTTGAGACCATATGTCTTGTATCTGAATAAGGAAACATGAAAAAATGTAAGGTCTTGCTAGTGACAATTTCATTAAGTTACTAAATTAGTATCTTTTCATTAAGAAAACTTCCATATTTATCTCACTTGTAAAAGCAAATAAAAGAAAAAAAAAATATTACTAAATAAGCCATAAGAAGTCAACGAATTTGGTTTATGATGATTGTAAAGAACCAGTTATTCATGTTGATTCAAAGTTTTCGTAATCATTGAGAATATTGAGTGCTTATCTAACACATTGAACAGATGGTATTCATTCTCAAGTTTGAAAATGGATATTTGATTATATCATTCTGAAATACTTTCGCAGTCTCCAAAAAGCAAACCGACGACTTGACCCGAGTCAATAAGAAAAATTAGGACGGTCGGCCGATATATTATATATTATACACAGAGAAATAACTCAGTGGGGCTCTTCATGTTTTTGTCTTGACATGTATAGATAGGCCTTTGGCATTGACATTTGACATTAAAGTTGCGGTCTTCAGTGAAACTTCCCAGTATATATATATATATATATATACACTTACAATTTTCATATTTGTTAATGTTAATAATGTTGTACTTAGTTGGGAGTGAGTCATACCTAATACCTTGGACTCGTCACTAATACAAGCATTAATGTAACAGTTTTTTGTGCAAACAAAGTGTTCATGAGAGCTTTTCCTATATATTAACTACAATTAAGTTTGGACCGTGACTTCTAAAGCGAAATGGCTTTAAACGGTGAAACTAGAAGTACATTCACACTTAAAATTGTACCCAGGGAATTTAATTTAATGAAAAAGTTCTCCTTTAGACACGTCAAAAATATTATATGAACCGTCTTGTTCGGTTCAAACTCAAAATATCGGAATATATTGACGTGAATTGGCCCTACCTAGCTAGTAGCTAGCTAGGATTTCTACACAGAATTTCATCATAAATTTGGCTGTCATTTTTCTCTTTTTGCCTTTGTGACCCACTAAGTTAATGCAGTGAGGTCGTACGTTTTTGCGGAATATCAGGACTATTATTTTCTCTTTTCCTTTTTTTTTTTTGTTAACCTGACTATTATTTTCTCTACTTTCAAGTCCCCAATCCTTGGTCAAAAAAAAAAGTCCCCAATCCCATATGTATCATAAGAGTTATAGTCAAATATCTCATATTTTAATAATATGATTAAATTTTATAAAATAGACGTGTTAATAAGAGAAGAGAATAACCCCTGTTACTCTTCTTTACTTTTTCTCATTTCCATTATTTTCCTAATAACATAAGGGATAATATCACAAAAAAAAAAACCTACCACATTTATCGTGTTATCAAAAAATCCAAACCTTTTCATTTTATATTAAATTAAACTTTTAATTTGTAATTTTCCTATCAAGTAAGAGTCTGAGTTCATGCGTTGAGTCAAAATTGGAACTTTAGTTTGTTTAAAAAGAAAATTTTATCTTTTAAACCATAAAATATAAATTAAAACTAATAAATATTGAAACTAATTATTATTATCTTTCTTTTAAAAAAATATTTTAAGTGAAAATAATAATTACTAAAAATTATAAGAGTTTCAACTATTCAAAACAATTTTAAAACAAGAATGACAAATGACAAAAATTAAAAAATTCTCATTTTGTTCCTTTTTTTTCAAGAGTTTAAATTACTCAAAATAATTAAAATTAAAAAAAAAACAAGAGAGAGAGAGAGAGAGAGAGAGAGAGAGAGAGAGAGAGAGAGAGAATGACAAAATTTTTTAAAAATTCCCTTTTTTTTAAAACCATTTAAAGTGAAAATAATAAATATTGAAACTAAAATGAGTTTAAAACTTCTAATTTGACTAAATGCGTGGATCCGGTTCAATTTAATAAGAAAATATAAATTAAAAGTTTAATTTAATATAAATGAAAATGTGTGGTTTTTTTTTCTTTGATAAAACAGGTGGTGGGTTTTTTTTTTATATAATATTATTCCATAAAATAAATTTTCAAGGCAAAGCTTTTTCTTCTTTGTCCTTTGAATTGTGCGTACCCAACTTCCGCTTTTTCATCTCTTTACGGGAGGAATTTCATCTTTTCACACGTAATTCACCTAAATTATAAGTCATATATATATACGCGCAACATACATTTAGCTCACGTAGGAATGTAAAACAACCGGTTCATACTGAAGAAAAGTGATAATCATAAACAGTACTGACTACCTTAGATAATAGTGCGCAAGTAAACATTATATTTTTTATGTCCATCTTCTTGTATATTAAGAGTCCAATTTTGACTTTCTAAAACAGGTATGAACTTGTAAGAGTTGCTTCCAAAAAGAAAACAAAAGAAAAACACCTTTTATAGAGAGAGAACATACAGTAGACAACTGATCTGTCATAGCAATTTATAATTAGTGGTTTTTCATGTTTTTTTTTTTTTTTTTTTTTTGGGTGGGGTGTGTGTTCCGATCTCTAAGACGTGTTTTATTTACTAAAAAACATCATTTTGATTAATTAATAACTATAAAAAAAATTAAAACAAACTACTAGTATTATGTAACCTACAAAAATGACCCAATTAATATTGCGTCCCATATTTTTAATTGGGATATATGTACATAGGAATTTGATGCTTTTATTTTGATTTCTTGCATTTGTTTACCAATAAAACCCTATTTAACACAACAATGGAAACCCAAAACCAACAAATACCATATATAAATTTTTCCTGCAGTTGATATATAAGGTTCAGAAGAATTCTTTTTATCAAAAAAATGAGTATTGTTTTTCCAAGAGCTAAATATTTTGTAAGAAGAAGGAAACTAAAAATGAAGTGTCAAGTACGTAGCTAAGTTGGTAACTTCTCTTGATTTAAGTTGAATTTTAAAGAACTTTAAATCTGATAGATCCTACCTTCATCAGAAACAAGACAATATTGGGATCATAATCAGGGAACAGGGTTATCTTCCATACTATTTAATCTACCATTCAAAAGGAAAAATTTTAATAAATTTTTTTTTTTAAAAAAAAAAAAAAAGAGGAAAAAAATAGGAGAAGATTGCTAAAAGTTACCTGGTGTTGTAGGGCTTGGGAACGAAACAAGGACAAGAAGAGTTCTAACAAGCCGGCGTGGACCATCACAGGCCTTTGATGATCGTCACCATCTCCATCACCGTCACCGTCACCGTGAGTCATCAGCGGTCCAAAAACGACGTCGCCGGCCGCCTCGAACGGAACCAAACGTGCCCAGTTGGGATCGGATATTGCCTGTCCCGTTTGAACGGAGGAGAAGGCCAAATAGCCGACGTGGCCTCTCTGCTCGATGACGAAGCCCGTCGTCGAAAACGACGCCGCTTCGCATAGCCTCCATGACTCCCTCACCAATGGCGTCGACGCCAAGAACGTGGCCACCATCTCACTCGTCTCAAACCTGCACTTAATTAATTAATTTCATTAGTACGTTAATCGTATATTATATAATCTTTATTCTAATTTCTGGTTTATTTTCAATACCAGTAATAAAGTTAGTCAAAGTATACAGGGGACTGAAACTTACGCTGAAGCTTCGGCCTCCATTGGAGCTATAGCTATTAGCACTAGTACTGCCACTCTCTTTTGATATCTGTATTTCAACTCTTGTTCGTTTCGGTAGGTTTGAACCGTTCTAAGTAATAAAAATGACTCATATATATTTATGCGTTCGTACATCCATTCACTGAATTATATTATTAATATATACTCTCATATAATTAATCCTAAAGTGGAGTTTTTTGACCTATCAATTCACTTGATTTGTCGTCATTTTTTATTTTGTGGGTGACATGATGATTAAGGTCCCCACCCATTATATATGCAATATATTTATATATATGTTACATATTTGGGGTTTGGAAATTTCCACGGACTTGTGCGATTTTTTTTTTTTTTTTTTCAGTATTACGAGTTTTGATGTAATTTGATTTTGAGAAAATTCTTGTATATAAATCGATAAGTTTCTTATAGTTGGTGTGTCAAATCACGACTGTGCAATGTTCAAATCTGACTACACATATATACCCTAACCCTACCATTCCGTGTTTTTATTTTTAAATTTTTGGCACGAACCCTACCACTCCGTGTTTTGAGGGAGACAAAAGATTTTTTTTTTTTTTTTTAAAAAAAAGCAAAGAAAAAAGAGAGGATGATCAAGAGGAGAGTGTTTGACGGGTTTGAGAAATTTCATAAAATATGGAGTATTTATAAGAAATAGTCTTCTTTTAAAGATCAATTTAAAAAATAATCGTTTTTTACACTTATTTAATAAATGATCGTTTTATAATTTTATTTGATAAATGACCATTTTTTAGTTAATCTATTTTTTATAAAGTAAATCAATTTTCAAAAAATAAATCAATATATATTGATATACTAAATATGAAAAACAATCATTTTAAAAATAATTTTCAAAATTCGACTTTTTTTTATTGTGTTTGAAAAATGACTATTTTGTAAATTATGATCCAAAATTCGGCCATTCGACTAAAAGGTCATGCTCTATATGTGGCCCAATTACTAGCATATGACTCTCTCAATAAAAATTCAAAATGTATAACTGTGGGATTAAAATGTCCCTAAAAGCATAGTTTTAGTTTTTTGGTATTAAAAAAATCTCTTTGTCGGTTCTCCTTCACTTCCACATAAGCTCTCCTCGTTGTTTCTCCTTCCTTCTAACTTGACGATCGTGCTCTCTTTGTCCATCGGTCACTTGCTCATGTCCACTCTCGCTTTCCTCCTGCCTCCCATCTCTCTGTGTAAATTTCTCTCATAACATCTCTCTCGCTCCTAAAATTCTCAACTTTACCTCTTGCTCTCTCATTTCTCTCGTGTACAATTAAGAAATTGTAACATTTAAATATTATAAATATAACTTAAAATAGTTTATATTTGAGTTTCGAGATGTTCTGTGATAGATTATACATTAAAATTAAATTTGGATCAATTTCTATGAATTTCTAAAAATTTAGATGCTCTTTCCCAAAAATATCAAAAAATTTGATGAATTTTGACATAAATTCAATGCCTATTTGATGCAATTCGATAAGAATTCGATGAATACTTTTTGAAATTGTCTCGAAAAAAAAATAATCGATGGTAATTGAAAATTTCGATGCCAATTTGATGAATATTGATGATAATTCAATGAACTATCAAAATAATTGAATCCCATCGAATTTCGATTATGCATCAAAATTGCATCGAATAATCATCGAGTTCTGTCCATTTTATTAGTTTTTTCAAGAATCATCATGCACCCATCGAATTTCATCAAAAATTTAGGGGTTTTCAGTCCAAATTTAGTAAATTCTTGAAAATTAACTCCATAACATTAAACAATGCATACCAAGACTATATTTCTAATAATACCTATAACATTCAAACATTAAAATCACTTACCCATTTAAAGAATCTCTCTTGTTCTTTGAATATCCAATGCATCTTTACTTAAAGAGTTCTTTTTCTATTTTTTTTTTATGTAATACCTCTAGATGAGTTTCTTTATCACGTTGCTTTAGCTTTAATTATTCAAAAAACTATGAAGATGAGAGAAGGTACAACATTGAAGAGGAGGCATAGAGGAAGAGGAGAACAAATAAATGAAAGAGATGATAACTAGGTCAAGAAGTATAGATATGTAACACCACTGGGCCTCACCCAAAAGTTCTAGCTTGAAGGTATTTTTGGGCTCATAGACCATCACTTAAATACTCATGATCTTCTCGGAGCATATCCGATGTGGGACTTGGGGCGTTACAATCTCTCCCCGTTAAGGGCCTAGTGTCCTCGCTAGGGGGTCCACATTCAATAGCCCACATATAACCCTTGTGAGTGGGGTCTACATTCACCATGATTCTGGCCTGTGGCAGCTTTTCAAGGCCCACATAGGTATGGACTGGGTCGGCTCTGATACCAAATGTAACACCACTGGGTCTCACCCAAAAGTGCTAGCTTGAAGGTACTTTTGGGCTCATAGACCATCACTTAAATACTCATGATCTTCCCATAGCATATCCGATGTGGGACTTGGGGCGTTACAAGATAAAAGTTAAAACATTTCGGGGATAATTAAGTCTTTTTATGGGAGTATTGTCATATTTTTTGAATAATATTAAGGGAGGCATATGGTTGTAATTTAGGCACATTTGAAGCATATTTAATGAAATTTCTTGTGGGTTTTTGGATTATGCCTAATATCACATCATCGTCATGTGATTATAGAATAATATACTCTATCCTCCTTTAGATTTTTCCCACCAAATTTTTCTGATAAGGATATAATGAGACATATTCATGATGTAATGAATGTTTAAGGGAGAGTATTATAAATATATAATGTGAACATCTATTTGGACTTGTAATAAATCCTTTGATTTTAAATAACTATCAAGATTGATTCACCAACACCTAATTGGTGATTGACAAACTCTCTAATTTATGTGATCTAATTTGTATTCTTAATTTCTTTGCTTGTAACCTACAACTGTAAATAGGGGGCTTTTTTACTAATTGTATTCACATAAGAATAAATAAAAGAAGCTAAGAAAGATTATTCTCTTTACGTCTCTCCATAGTATTTCTAATTTATTTAGCTTATGCAATTTATAGAATTTTGCTTTAGTTTCATAATAATTTAATGGGTTAATGGTACCATTGGTCCTCAATCTTTTTTTTTTTGGTGGTATTTAAGTACTAAACGTTTCTCTTTTTGGTACTATCGGTCCTTTCGGCATATTCCATCTAAGACTCCGTTAAAATTCATTTGAATGAGAGAAATTTTGCACTATTGATCTTGATTTTTCAATTGTTTAACAAGTTAGTCCCTATTTTTTTTGTATTCATATTTTCGATTAACAGTATTGTATCTGCCAATCTTTTGGAAAATAAAAATTTTAAAAATTAATTTTTCGAAAGATTGACATATGCAATTACATAAAGAAATGAACATTTAATGGAAAACTATAAAATTTTTCAGGCTTATTTGCTGCAAATAGTTAATTAATTTTTTAGAATAACCATTCATAAATACATGAATATTTAATGAATATAGTAAATTTTCAGTCAAATTTCTCTAGTGTAAAAGTGTGTATGTGAAATTTTTTTAGTTTGAAAAATGATAAGATAATTATTTTTTGTTCATAAAGTTACTATAGTTTGACATAAACTAAGGTTTGTTAGTATAATTTTTTTCTTTTTTGAATTTGGTTTTTAAATTAACTGTTTATTTTATATCCGTCTTTGAATTTTAATTTTCTGAAAGATTGGCAGATGCAAAATTTTTAATCAGTAATATGAATATAAAAACAAAAATTAGGGACCAAATTGTTAAACAATTGAAAAATCGAGATCAATGATGTAAAATTTCTCTCATTCAA
>JXTC01000135.1:0-37077 GCA_002914845.1 Trema orientale | reverse complement strand
CTAAAAGAAACAATTGTATTTTTGAGGATGAAGCATCTACGGAGGAAATTTGGGAGAAAGTGGAATTTTCAGTAGCTATTTGGTTAAAGAGCGTTAAGGAGTCTAATAAATTTTCTTTCGCAGATTTAATGAGACTTTGGGAGTAGTAAGTTTAGAAAGGGTATTGTTGTTATGGGAAGAATTAGGTTTCTCTAATTTCTGTAAGGACATCTCGTTTCCTGGTTTTGTAACTTTTTATTTTATACTAAATAATTGTTTGTTTCTCATCAAAAAAATAAATTAATAAATAAAATTTTGTGATCTATCACAAAGAAAAAGTGATGAAGGATCCAGAACTAATTAACACACGTATGTTACGTAGGCGTAAACAATTTTTTTTTATAAGAAACTAATGCATATATATATACGTTTGTAAGAATCGAGAAGATTCATTAATTATAGGTATAACATACAGATTTTGAGGAAAAAGCAAAATCCTCACAAAACGAAACTGAAAATATGACAGAATCCCCCATTGACTTAACAATTCCCATATTCTCAATAAATCAGAAGATAAGAAACTAATATGTTATCAAATAATAGGCGTAAATATAAACACTAGATAAATGTTATTTAATTTCATTAGGTGTTATTTTATTTTGAACAACTAGTTTTGAGTTTCCTTTGATGTCAATTTGTTCTAATCTACTTTTCATAGTTGTGTCCTACGCCTATTTATAAATAGGCCTCTCTATATTCATTGATATTCAGACTAGACTTATGAAATATAACTATTCAGACATTCTCTCTCTAGATTTCCTATCCTCTCTCTAATTCTCTGTCATGGACTTGACTTATGAAATACAACTATTCAGACATTCTCTCTATAGATTCCTTGTCCTCTCTCTAATTCTCTTTTCTTTCTTTAAACTTCTTCTCTTTCTCTCTCTCTCTCCCTAATTCTATGTTCTTTCTTTAAAATTCCTCTTTCTTCTCCCTCCTCTTTTCTCTCTTCCTCTCTATTTCTACATCAAAAATTTACATATTGCTATGAAAAAAGAGAAAAATCTTTAGTACATTTCATAGATGGATTTATATCCACAAGTTTATTCATATGGAAACAACTTTCAAACAAAAGTAAGAAAAACCTGAATAAATGAAGTCCTTCCCATTATAGCTAAATCCCTTCTCCACAAGTGTTTTACTGCAAAAACAAGCAAATAAGCATACAGAGAAAGAGAATGAGAGTAATTAGAAGAAGATGTTAAATGAATGAGCCAAAAAGATTTGAAGCACCTTATCTCCTCCACCTTGTCTGCATGACCACTCGGTTCCCCAAAGGCACTACCATAATGAAACCGGCCGCATGAGACTCCAGCTTTACCTCCAAGAAGCTCTATCATCTTGCCTACAGTCATTCGACTGGTGATAACAAAAGAAAATTAATACTTAACTGACATTTTGAGGTTGTAAGACATAATACAAAAAGGTAAAGGAATTAAGAATAAGAAAAATCACAAAAGAAGCATACACCAAAGGTTCCAGCAGAGATTCCAACATAATATTTTATCTGATAATGTTTTGCACAACACTTTTCTAGGTTTTCAAAGTATAAGATAAACCATGATGACTCAAAGCAATTTAAATCGGTTTAGTTGAGACTGAAGACCGAGTCGTTAACTACTACAGTTGGTCTTCTCAATGTTTTAGTTCGTTGATTGTGTTCGGGCTAAACGACACATACGAACTACAATAACATTATTCAAAAAATAAATAAAAAAAGAAATTAACGAAACAGAATAGATCTTCATGTAAGACTTGAAGTTTAAGTTTAGTCTATGGGTCCATGAGTAGAAGAAACACAATTAACTTCAAAGAGGCAGTTTGACACATGAATGAAGCTCACATAATATTCCTTTAATGAATCTGGCCTCTAAAATTAGAAGTTGGGTTTTCCAACATTATAAAGGATTTTACAACTAAGACTGGCCTATTTAATGAATTAGAGAAATGTATGAAATGTTGGAATTGTTGGAGTGCCTGACAAATGTGAATTTCAGTATGTCCCTGGTAGATAGCAGGGAATGGCTTCCGGATAAGAATGGAGGTTTTTCTTGCAAATTATGTTTCATTAATCTACAAGAAGTGGATATTCTTGCTGACTTTGAGCCATATCAGTCAGTGTGGAAGTCTCCAATTCCTACAAAAATTAGTCTTCGGGTGGTTGGTCACTTCATGGAAAGTTAATACCCAAGATTTGCTTCAAAGGAGAAGGCCCTATCAAGTTCTTTCTCCAGATTGGTGTGTTTTTGATGCAAACAGAATAGTATATTTGGAAATTATTGTTACTGTACTGTTAGATTACATTAATTTTGAGTAAATAGTTTTAAGTTTCCCATAGAATTTGTCCACTTTCCGATTTGTGTCCAATTTCCTATCTATAAATAGGCCATCTATGTTATTGCTTTCAATGTGATATAATGAATTATTGAATGATTATTGAGTTTTCTCCTTCTATGGTTCTTCTTCTCTCTTGAATTCTTGATCTAGTCTCTTTCTTTTCTACGTATTCATCTGTTTCTGTCTTAATTCTTATCTATCTTGTTATTCTACCAAATCTATTGCTATTCTACATATTCTCTCTATTTTCTCATCGTATCCTACATCAGTGTTGTATAGGAGTTGTGGGAAAAATATTGATCATTTGTTCATTCACTGCAGCTTTGTTTTGAATTTGTGCAGCTTTGTTTTGAATTTGTGGTGAGGAATTTAATTCCTGTTGGGTTATCCCTAGAACAATCAATATTCGTTTTCTGACCAGGTGTTATTTGTTGGAGGTAAATTGAGAAAAGTCTTATGGAATGTTTTTATTGTGGCTTTACATTGGGCTGCGTGGTGTGAAAGAAATCAAAGAATTTTTGAAGGCTCTGTTTTCTTGGTGGGGGAATTATGGGATAAAGTTAAATTTTGGGTGGCTATTTGGCTTAAGAATGCTAAAGAGTTTAAAAGTTCCGCTTTTTCTGATTTGTTGAGAATTGGGGAATTGTTAGGTTAATGGGGGGCTCTGTTGTTGTATCTTCAGTTTCTTTTTGTATGAGGGATCTTTGTTGGTTCCCTCAAAATTTGTATGTATACCTATAATTAATAAATTTTCTCGTTTCTTGTCCAGGGGAAAAAAAATTGCAGATATGAAATCAGCAAGTTTCACATTCTTTTAAAGATTGGACTCCCATGGAAAAGGCTGAACTAGGAAATACACCAGTAATGCATTGTGAAACACTAAGGTTAAAGTTTTTCCTAGACTACATCCAAATACGAGGCACCGTGAAACATTGCCTCCATCCTTGTAAACTAAATTTAAGAATCCAAACAAAACGCAGTCACTTTCTCTATCAATGTCTCTATTTCATTTGGAAAGCACGTGTGCCCTCAAAATATGTGTTTTCTTGGCTCTTCCCTCTAGGTAAAATACACATGATGTTTGGGAAAAGAGAGGACCCAACTCCAACCTTTCTCCACATTGTCGCATGATATGCAAACAACAGATGCAAATGTGAGTGACTCATTTCTTCATTGAAAGTTTCACCTAGTGGTCCAAATGCTCAGGTGGAAGTTATTCACTCAGATGATTCCTCCAAGTATCACATCTTTGATGTATGAGAATTTAGTTGCGTTTGGTGGGAATAAGGGAGGATGTTGTCCGCACTTTTCAGGTTGTAGCTAGCAAGAAGTGGCAGGATTTTTTGCGAGTTTATCTGAAAATGTTAGTCTTGTGTGACGGACCAAAGCATTTGGCTCTTTAAGGATGGCTACCGCTAAGTAAAGTTGCAAGAACAGGTGAGTTTGTGGGCTGGCTTCTGAGTTGAGTTACGAAAATATTTTGAAGAACAAGGGAACGAAGAAGAGTGCATGAGAAAAAGTTGGGTCAAGAAACATAGTGACAGAAGCATCAAGGGAGGCCAATTGGGAGAGGACGACAATAACAAAGAACGACATTTTGTTGGGTGCACAGGGAGGATGTTTGGTGTCCTAGAACAAAGATGCGAATATAATTCCCAAAACTAAAACTCCAGTTGGGACCTCAGCCTAGCCAGAGCCCACATAGCCCATTTTCGTATAGTGTTTTTGTTTTCTTGCTCATTAAATATAGGAAAATAATATGAAACAAAAAGAAACTTACTTTTAGTCTCCTCATTTTGCACATCAATAAGCCCTATGTATCAATAAGACTGCTAACTACTTCAACAAACATAAACAGTTACCTTGGAAACCCATGAGGATTCATGATCAAATCAGGGCAGATGCCACGCTCAGAAAAGGGGAAGTCCTCCTGTTGGACAATGGTGCCACAAACACCTTTCTGTCCATGTCTGCTACTAAATTTGTCACCAACCTAAGTTTCATATAATTACTATCAAGAACAGGCTAACAGCAAAATTACAAACTAAACAGATTCCACATGGATGCAAACACCAAACTCTCTTACCTCTGGTCGGCGAGTATGACGTATTAAGAATTTGATACACAAATTATTGTCCTTATCAGAATAAAGAGCAACTTTATCAACCACACAAGATTCTCCTTCAGGACCTTTAAATGTTTGATAAGCAGGCTTATAGTCACTGCGTACATAAATAAGGATAATTAAATTGAAAACAAAAGAACATATGGAACATCTAAGCCAAAAAGAAGTCAAGAGCCCACCTATCAGCTAATTTAGAGCTCATATCCTCCATCCCACCCCCCCTTGTAACTTTGGGTGATTGTTTGTTAATATATATATCATTTGGTCGAATAATTTCACCAGGTGCAGCAAGTCCATCATCATCCAACACCTGGAGAAATGAGGGAACAAATTCCACTACAGAATATTACTTGGAAAATCGACTATTGTAAAAGATGAAATGGGGAAATTTAAATCATCATATACCTATTGACACAAAATCCTACCAAGTCTAAATGCCTAAAAGTATTTATTTTATTTTTTTTTTTATAGATAAAATAAATAAATAAATAAGTCTCACTAGTTCAAAGAAATCAAGAAAGAAATGACTAAAAAAACCTTGGATGACGTAACCCAAAAATAAGCCCAAGGTTTACTTATATTGCAAGAAAACAGTTACCTTGATCGTTGTCACAAAATACTTCAAGATGTAGATTCTCTGGCGATGGAGTTTACCACAATGTGGAAACAATCTAAATATGTCTTAACAATCTCATGATACTTCTTAACAAAAACAAAATGTATTTGGTCATAAAAGAATGTATACTTGTTGAAAATCTCAGTTTATTTCCTGATTTTCAGGGAGCATTTTACTTTTTGTCTCTGTCTTTTTATGTCCCTGTTTTCTACTACTTTTATGGGTTTGTCTAAATCAGGTTTCTTCGTCTTTTTATTCTTGCTTTTATGGGTTTCTTTACATTTTAGGTGGCTGTGTTGGCATCCTGATGTACTAAAAAGATCTATATTAGTTTCTAGTTAGTGTTTCTATTGTTGAAAGTAAGTTGTAATAAGAAAAGAGAAGTTTTTCTCTCTGTCAAAACAGAGTTTTCGTCTCTGTCCATGATAATTTCATCATTATTTTCTTTATGGTATCAGAGCTTAGATTCGGCCCTGTAATCTTTCCATTCCCAATGGCTGCTCCAGCCACTTCCGAGTTAAGAGGTCACCAACCTAGAGAACCCAGTTTCCAGCAACGATGGTGCAGCCAAAACCACCATTTTTCAGCATAAATGGAGCTATCCCACTAATGCAGCAGCATACGAAACGATTGTAGAAAAGAAACAAATCCACAGATTTCTCCTTGGTCTCCATGAGAATCTTGATGAGGTTAGATGCCGAATTCTTGCCACAAACTCTTTTCCAAATATCCGATAAGTTTTTTCAGATGTTCAACGTGACGAAAGCCAAATGAAGCTTATGCTTGGTCCTTCTCCAAGTTTAAACCAAAGTGAGTCATCAGTCTTGGCTGCCCATGGTTCCACTACTTCTAAAGAAAATCAGGAACATCGTAGAAGTGGAAGACCATGGTGTGAACACTGTAGGAGACCTGGATATTATAAAGAAACATGCTGGAAGTTACATGGAAAGCCTACTGATCGGAAACTAAGAGGTGGAAATCAAGGCAATCAACCTACACCTGAAAGGCAATCAACCTACACCTGAAAGTTGTGGTTATGTGATCACTAGAGAAGAACAACTTGCACCTGAATCCTCACTGTTCAGCAGAGAACAACTAGAGCTGCTCAAAAAACTGATCAGCCAACAAAGCTCGGCACCCGAGACAATAGGAGCTGTTACCATGGCACAACAAGGTAATTTTCCCATCGCTTTGAGTTCCCATGTAGAGAAATACAGCCTTTGGATTGTGGATTCAGGTGCGTCCGATCACATGACCGGTAACTCTGTCTTATTTCACACTTTTAGTCTTTGTTATGGAAATTACATGGTGCGAATTGCTGATGGTTCAGTGTCAAAGGTGACTAGAATGGGAACTATTATTGCTATTAAAGATCTGATTTTAAAATCAGTCCTTTTGGTTCCCAAGTTAACCTACAACCTATTGTCTATTAGCAAGCTTACTAAGGATTTAAGGTGTATTACTCAGTTTTCCTCAACTCAATGTGTTTTTCAAGACTTCGAATCGAGGAGGATGATTGGCAATGCTAAGGAGTGCAGGACTCTATCTTCTCAAGGGGACTAGTAATCCTAAGGAACAGACTCATCATGCAAGTGTGTCTTTATCTGTTTTTTCAAATCTCTCAAATCAAGAAAGTGCAATTTTCTTGTGGCGTTTTAGATTAGGACATCCAAATTTCCAATATTTGAGAAAGTTATTTTCTACGTTGTTCAAAAATGTTAACCCTAAATTTTTGCAATGTAAAATCTGTCAATTTTCGAAGCATGTGAGAAGCAATTATCCCGTTCAAGGTTATAAATCATCCCATCCTTCTGCTATGATACATAGTGATATATAGGGACCTTCTAAGGTTAAAAATGTTTTAGGTTCTAGGTGGCTTTTGTCCTTTATCGATGATCATACTAGGTTGACATGGGTATACCTAGTGAAAGAAAAATCAGAAGCTAGCACCAAATTTAAAGACTTTCATACCATGATTCAAAACTAATTCCAAACCAGAATAAGTCTTTAGATCAGACAATGCCAAAGATTATTTAAACTCAATTCTTGGGGAGTATTTCAAGCTTTCTGGGCTACTCATCAACCAAAAAGGGTTACAAGTGTTACTCACTCAATACTAGAAAATTCTATACCACAATAGATGTAACATTCTTTGAAAATCAACCCCACTACCCAAAAAATCCCATTCAAGGGGAGATCTCACAATAAGAATGCAATTTTTGGCTCGAAACTCTTGAAACTCAACCTTCTCCAACTGAGAACCTCATACTAATTATTTCACTTGATTCCACTCTTATAACTCAACCTTCTCCACCTTCTTCACATGAGAATCTCACACCAATTATTCCACCTGATTTCGAGACTCTTGCCCCTGCTGAACACATTCAAAATATTCATGAAAATGAGTTATGTGTTTATACGAGGAGGAAGAGACCCCAAGAGGAGAGTCCAATTCTTCCTGAGCAAAACCATGAGTCCAATCCAATTTTAGAAAGTCCAAGTAATAACTCTAAGGACACAACTGGTTATATTGATCTTGATTTTCCTATTGCAATTAGGAAAGGTGTACGAGAATGCACTAAACATCCCATTTCTAACTTTGTGTCATATGAAGTCCTATGTCCAGAATACAAGGCATTTACTACTAATCTATCCAGTGTTTAGAAATTCTACAGAATATTCATGCTGCTCTAGAAAAATCAAAATGGAAGGCTGCCATCGGAGAAGAGACTAGGGCTTTAAAGAAAGAACGGAACGTGGGAACTAAACGATCAGTTGGCTATAAGTGGATATTCACTATCAAGCATAAATCAAATGGGAGAATAGATCGCTACAAAGCAAGGTTGGTCGCAAAAGGTTTCACTCAAACATATTGTATTGACTATCAAGAAACATTTGCTCCAGTTGCAAAGCTCAATACAGTTCGTGTTCTCCTATCCTTGGCAGCAAATCAAGACTGGCCTCTACATCAGTATGATGTTAAGAATGTCTTCCTTAATGGTGATTTAGAAGACGATATGTATATGGAAATTCCAACTGGTTTTGAGACAAAAGTCAATGCCAACAAAGTTCGCAAACTCAAGAAGTCTTTGTACGGGCTAAAGCAGTCTCCTCGAGCTTGGTTTGATAGATTTACCAAGGTAATGAAGAAGTAAGGGTATTCTCAAGGCTAAGCAGATCACACATTGTTTACAAAGTTCTCAGAGAAGAAAGAATTGCTATTCTCATCGTGTACGTTGATGACATCATTGTAACTGGGGACATTGTAGAAGAAATAGTCATGTTGAAGGATTTTCTTGCTAAGGAATTTGAAATCAAGGACCTACGAAGTTCGAGGTACTTCCTAGGTATGGAGATACCTCGCTCAAAGAAAGGAATTGTGGTATCACAACGAAAGTATGTCCTGGATTTATCTAAGTCCTGTTTGTCGCCACCTCTCTTCTGAAGTAGGAACTTGGCCGAGACCTTGCCCAATCGCCCGTCCATGGTAGGCTGAATTTCTCGTCTAACGCAAAGATCGCCAACTTTATCGAGTTGGACCCATTCAGCAGCTCTATGGCAGTCGGAATAAAACCATTTTGATAACCCTTAACTTTGATTTTCGCATAGGAGAGGAAAGTAAGGTCCAGGGTGACTTTCGCAACATCCAGAAAACCTCCAAGTCTGTTTCCAATAACCTTGAAAGCATGCCGATGCCACCAGTTTAGCAGAATTCCAGCCACTCCCACCCAGCTGTTCCATCCAGCTATCCTCAACTCCTTTCAATGTTCCTCTTGGCTCCATTCCACGATCTTGACAAGACGTGTATTATGTATTCTGCAGAAGTTAAATCTTAATAACTACTTTTTTTCCTTTGCTCTGTCTACATGAAGTTCTGTAACCACCACCTTTCTTCTTAATTTCCTGCTCAATCCCGCACTAATGTCACAAATCTTAATAACTACTTTTTTTCCTTTGCTCTGTCTACATGAAGTTCTGTAACCACCACCTTTCTTCTTAATTTCCTGCTCAATCCCGCACTAATGTCACTCCAACGGATATGAAGATCCTGCCAAGAGATAACGACAGCCAACCTCCAATCTTTTTTTGATTGCTTTGCGTCCCTGGGATAGTACTCCTTCCGTGCATGTATTGTTCTTCCTTTACCCTATTCATGTCCTCACCTCTACTCTGGCTATCATGGGGTGACTCCTTCGTCGCATTACGAGCGCCAACCTCTCTGTGAACTCCTTCCAAGAGGTATTCTGAACTCCGCTGGGAAATATTATGCTTGTGAAGCGGCCATCTGAATCTTCCCAATACTAAGAAACTGTCCCCTATTCTCCCGTATCTCCAAAGTTAGCACATAAGCATTTCCTTTGAACTTCCTAACAAAGTACCCCATATCTTTCCTTGACAGAACTTCCTCCAAGCACTCATACGACCACCCTGCTCCCCCTAACTCCATAGTGTTAACGAAGTTATTTACCTTGTTTCTTTCCACCACCTTGAGTGTTTGACCTCCATTGATGATGCTTAACAAAAAGACCTTGTGCTCGATGCTAAAATCTTGATCTAAGTGTTTAAACATGACTCTAAACTTGACTAATCAAACGTAATCCAGCAGGGGACGACGTAAAGCTGAAGTTTCATCTTTCAGTATCAGGAACAAGAAGCTCTGTTCCGGATCTGAAAAACAGAGCGTAACAACTAGACATATATGAACTGATGTATGGCGTAACCCTAGATTCTTGTTTGATTCTACTTTTATAAGAAACAGAAAGATTATAAATATATATATAATTAGAAAAACAGTTCAATAATAGGAGAGACATCCACAATAAGTTACAAAATAGAACCCTAGCCCCCTAAAAAATCCTGGAACAATATATTTTTCAACTTTTTGCATCATCTACCCATGATGCCATCCAATACTTTACTCTATCCCATAAATGACTTCCTGAACACCTAAAAGAATTCTTCAATTCATTGAATGTTGGAAAAACATATCTTTGAAACGCTCATTGAATGTTTTACTGCCAAGAATCTATACCAGAATCCTCCATCAAAGGTACTATGTAAAAACAAGAGATCCATAACCATTTTTTAAAATCCCACACCAGCCTCGAGACATAAGCCCAACCAACTACCTTGACTGCAGCACCTCGTGGGTATTTAATCTTCCCAAAGACAATAACCATCTAAAATCGTTAACTCTGGAGGAGCACATGCCTTCCTACTTTAACTTTCAGAGAATTGTTATCAAATTTAGTTTTGGTTTTATTAGAATTCTTACTTCCTAATTTTTCAGATGTTGCCCTGAAAAAAATACAGAATGGTATTGGTTTTATTTTAGTTAGTTTCCTAGTTTGATTAGGACTTCTATTCTTTGGACTTCTATCTGGACTAGGACTCCCAGTGAAACAAGGATTAAGTAGACTATAAATAAGCCCTTATGTCTTCAGCTTTTATCTATGATATCCTCAGAAGTATTCTTCAAGTTTTTCTTGTTCTTTTAGAGTCTTCCTACTTCCTATTTTCTATTTTCTGCTGTATCATGAAAGAAGTGTCAAACTCATACTATGACCTTATCCAATATATGATCATTTCCATATGAAATTTTAAAATTTCTCTTTGCAGAGTCAAGAAGGTTACAAAACAAACTACAGAGATAAGCAACAAACATATATAGGATTATATTCCAACAAATTTAGCTTTTATATAGAAAAAAGGCAAAACTAACTGATTAATAACATAATAATAAAATGAATCAACAAGTGTATCAAGTTGTATTTACCTGCATCCTTCCTGCATCAGGTCCTTCTCTATCAGGTCTGATTATCCTGTCTTGTGTGTTATTGTCATGCTTTTGATTGATGGCAGATAACCTGTTCATCACAAAAGACCCAATCTACTCAACAATTACCGTTTTAGATGTATAGACATCAACTGTACAAAGTGCTATGACGCCTCAAGGTTCAATTAGAACAGAAAAAGTAATAACCAAAAGTGATGAAGAAAAGAACCTTTTCATGACAATACAACGACCAAAACCACGATCTAGAGATGCCTTGTTCATGACTATTGCATCCTCTATGTCATAACCACTATAACTCATTACAGCAACAGTTGCATTCTGACCTGCTCCAAGCTTATCGTAGCCAACCTGGAAGCACAATGGTTATTAACTGACAACAGATGATCCAACAACAGCATCAGATTAAGCATACCAACCAGCTCAATTGTCCTTGTCGTCAATAATGGTCTTTGAGGATACACTAATAGGTAAAGTAACGTGTCCATCCGGCACAGCTACAAAATCAAAATCATATATTTGAATTAATTAAACATAAGCCAGATCCTATGGAAGGTTACGATAGATATGCATATAATGACTGTTTAAAAAAAATGACAAAGGCCAAAATAATGAAGAAAAAACAGTAGCAAGAGTATGAACACAACACAATGAAAGAAAAAAGGTCGTAAATATTCTACTCCCTCACAATCTTGAAATGAATTAGAGTTAAAAATAAATAAATAAATAAATTGATTTCATAATAGGAATTACAAATTTTTGCTTATGTTCCAATGGAAGGTTACGATAGATATGCATATAATGACTATTTAAAAAAAAAAGAATAATGAAAGAAAAAACAGTAGCAAGAGTATGAACACAACACAATAGAAGAATAAAGGTCATAAATACTCTTCTCAGACACACAATCTTGAAATGAATACAGTTAAAAAATAAAATAAAATAAAATAAAATAAATTGATTTCATAATAGGAATTACAAATTTTTACACATAATTTAACTTCAACAGACCATGGACAATACACAAGAAAACAAAGAATCGACTTTTGGGGCTTTATGAGGGAGAAAATGATACATCAAAATAACTGGACTAATGAATACATCATTGAGTCAGCACCTTCAAGCTCCATAGACAAATAAAGGTTTAGTACAGGCATGAGTGAGCTATCAGCCACCTGTTCATATATGTATATATATGTATACATACATACATCTGTGTCTGTATGCGTGTGAAATTACAAAAGGAGGGCAAATTATCCTCCATAGGTCCTTTTTTTTAGGGGGAAAAAAAAAGAGAGAGAGAAAACCACTAACCCCATAATTTGAAGAATACTAACTCACGTTCAAGAGAGTTACTCTTGCATTAGAACACCCAAATTTCAGCCAAAGACAAACAACCCAACTAATCTTAGGTGTAGGATTGCCCTCAACACCACAAAAGTTTTCAACAAAGAGGGAGATACAAGTCACAGAAATAACCCCGTGAAAATCACAACCTGAAACTAAATGCCCAATCCTACTGTATTAACATTAATACAGAATAACACACTTTTCACCTCATCAATTTCAAGAGCCTCAAATGAATATAAAATCATCAAAACTCTCTGCCAAGTTAATATACATAGTTAAACATAGTCAAGAGACTCTCTGCCAAGTTAATATACATAGTTAAACATAGTCAAGATACTCTAGTTTAGTTTTTAAAACAATTAGCAATCATTAAAAAAATATAAAAAATTAAAAAAAAAAAATGAAGCAGCAATTTATTGAACAATCCAAGTAGCTAAAACAAGCATGAAAAAATAATGCACGCTTTCGTAGGAGACCAGACCATCAAGGGTCATTCAACATGTAGCAACCATGTTCTGATAAATAACGTCAATCTTCCGAGAGAAAACAGAACAAAAGACATTTATTTGAAGGAAAAAATAATAAACACAGTGCCAAAAGAAATAAAGTTCAACACTTGCCTGGTTGTATGCAATGTTTCCCATTGCTTGTTTTCCCATAGCACACTAAAATGGGAGACAAAGCAATAATTAAAGTATGTTAAACTGAAAAAAAAAAAAAATTGTTTGTCACATAAATTATAAGTGAGAAATAAAATAAATAAAACCTGGTAAGTGTTTCTAGGAGACTGATTGTGATGAGGATAGGGAATCAGCCCAGCACACACACCCAAGATGGTGAATGGTTCTATTTCAAGATGGGTTGTCTCTGGTTTAACATCTTGCTCATACAGAGCAATCTACAATACAAATATCGCGCAATTGTAATGATCAATGAAGTTTAGCATCTTAAAACAAAAGCCAAAGAAGTCATTTATAGGAACAAACCAAAGCGTTGTTTTCCTCGTTAACGTCGAGATACTCAATCAACCCTTCACGTAAAAAATCATCAAATGTGCGGACCCCATCCTTAAAAAGTGCAGACAAAGTATATCAGATTTGTACTAATATCATTTTTCAAGAGAAGAGGCATGTAAATAATTACCATCAGCTCCTTCATATGATGCTCTTTGACTCTTGAAACGCCTTTGTCAACAATGACCAGAGGACGACAAACTCGACCTCCATCAGAAGCAATGTAGACACACCGCTGACATCATACGTATATCAAGTTCTTGTAAGTTGTGATAAACAGATATTAAATGTGCACTTTGGAAAAATCTTAACGATAGTTACATGAGAATATGTATTCAGACCGCATTTCCGCACAAGCAAGAACACAATACTTGATGGAAAATAACAAATTCGAGATGCACACAATGCTATAACAAAAAGCGAAAAAGAGTGGAGAAAAAATAGAAGACTTACCTGCTTTTCATTGAGAAAGACACTAACGAACTCTCCAATTTTCCCAGCTCTACGCAACATTCTAATTGAAGTGGCAAAACGCTAAAAAAAAAAAAGAGGAGGTTATTGAAGCAATCATATATAAAAAATTATGCAAGCATAAAGAAATGTACTACTTGCAGCGGTGACGTACTACCCACGTCACTTAAATTATTTGTTTGCAACACATACTTTTTTTTTCCCCTCTTATAAGAAACAAGACATTATTAGTATAGAAGGTTGTTACAACATTAGAGACAAGGAATCCCCAACGAAATAAATGACACTTACAAGATAGAACCCCAACCCTTCAGCAAGTCAAAAAGCAGTACACCCTTAGATTCCAACCTCTGAAAATCTACAAATGTTGCAGCAACATAGTAATAATGTGACTTAAATTTTTAGTTAGCAGCAACATACTTACCGTTTTTTAAATTTTTTATTTTCATAACTAGTCTGTTATTATTAGTATAGAAGGTTGTTACAACATCAGAGGCAAGGAGTCCCTAAACAACTAAATAGCATACAAAGTTTTAATATGAAGTGAACAACTAAACTTCATTATTTAAAGTAGATATGGAAAGGATTTGTTATGTGTATTTGCTCATAACTAAATGAAACAATGTCGATACCTGTGGCCTCCGATGCTTGCCAAGAATATGCCCATTGAATATAACCAGAAATGAATTTGGTGAGTGAAGTTCTTCTCCAGAAAGTAGTTCCAAGTCCTCAACACCCAGACAGTAGAACTAATAAAAAATAGTTAAGATCCCATCAATGTTTTGTGCAGCCATAATCAAATACATTTGTGCACATACAACATACATGTCATTAATTATCAGTCAGTGCTGTCTGCCCTTCCAACGTTTTTCTCTATCTATTTTGGTACCTAAAGGGGCAGCGGATGATATTTAAAAAAGGATGAGGGATTTTCTTTGGGAAGGTAATGATGACTGGGGCTGTGACCATCTGGTATGATATTGTTTGCCAACCTAAGGAGTTGGGGAGATTAGGCATTGCTATTATAAAGCTTTCATAATGAAGTGGTTGTGGAGGTTTTCTTTGGAACTAAATACTCTCTTTGGGAGGGTTAATCGTAGTAAATATGGCCTCCGTCCTGGTGGCAGGGATACCCCTGCAGCGTCTTGAACTTTTAGGAGTCTCTTGGAAATTTGTTTCGATTTGCTCCGAGGAGTTTCAAAAACATGTTCGGTTCAGGCTGGGTGATGGTTGCAAAATTAGATTTTGGGAGGACTTGTGGGTTGACAATTCTACTTTTGGCTGAGCATTTTCCACTGATATATAGGATGGTGGAGTCTAAGAATGTTTGCATTTCATCTCTCAGGCATACTGAATTTTTATTAAGACAGGAGGTTTCTCTTGGGATCTACGATTTTTTAGGAATCTTAAAGAGAGGGAGATGGAGCAGATCTCACCTCATTTCTTTTTTAACATGTTAGACGATAAATAGATTTTAAATAAGATACAGTTAAGTACTGGGTTGCTTTGCGGGCCTTTGATACTAAAGATTTTAAGGAGCTCTCCTTTTCTAGGTGCAGTCTAGTTGGTTGTTATTTTTAATTCTTCTTTCTTGATGATTTCTCATCATCTCTTTGTATTCCTCTTTTTGCAATAAAATTTTCCTGTTTCCTAAAAATTAAAATTAAAAATAAAAATAAAAATAAATAAAAAAGACTTAAAAATCTTAGAATAACACCATACATTCCATAACTTGCAAGTAATTTCTAGAGATTATAGGGTGTCCATCTATAGATTTTTAAGTACCAATATTCTTGCATTAGTAAAATTACTTACTTGCAAGGTGTAATACCCTTTTTTGAAGTAACCAGAAATTTTACTAAGTAAAAGAATATGAGTACAAAAGACTTAAAGAACGAGCAGCCAACATCATCCAACTTTGATCAAATGGTTAAAAAGGGATGTTAATCTCACAAAAAAAAAAACAAAATAAAATAAAAATAAAACCAAAAAAACAAAACAAAACAAAACNCAAAAACCAAAAACAAAACAGTTCTGTGCTGACTACAATCATGACAAAAATTGACAATATACATTATTTGCTTCCATCCTATCTACACATTTCATCATTTAAAAACACAAGTGAAACTCCAAAATAAACATACCAGAGAAATAAGCGGACCCTCCTCTTCATCAGTTGTCACATGAGTCATTAGGGCCAAGTTTTTCACAAGTCCACAAGCTTCACCTTCTGGAGTGTCACAGGGGCAAAGCATGCCCCACTTATAGCATAAACAAAGAAAGATTAGAAAATGAAATTGAGCTCCTAAACATTTAAAATGGATCCATTTTCAAGATAAGTCTTGGACATCACACTTTACCTGACTAGGTTGCAAAGCTCTTGGACCACTTACTTTTCTCGATTTCTCAAATTGTGGGAGGATTCTTGTCATATGGCCTAGGGTACCTATAAAGGATAACCTAGCCAGCACCTATAGGAGAAGAATTAGTTATAACATGTACTTTGTCTACAATAGCAATTTGCTAAAAAGTTCCACATTAATTCTTCTCAACCTTTGACAGAAAAATGTGACTTGCGTCAAAGGTTAGATCAATAGTGAGTAATTAATTCATGTATGAGGTAACTTATTTGCCCTCATTTGGGGAATTTTTAAAATGACTAATTCGTAACTTTTTAGCAAGTTTAGAGAGACAACTCCTTTGAATTTAAAATTTTAGAGATAATAATGAGACTTTTATCTTAATTTAGGAATCAATCAAAGCATAAATAGGGATATAATAATAAAAACATCCCCTGGGTTTTGAAGAAATGCTCAAGAAATTTTGAAAAACGACTATCTGGGAAATTTTTAGCAAGTTTAGAGACAACTCCTTTGAATCCACACTTTTAGGGATAATTATGAGACTATTGTCTTAATACAGGGACCAACCAAAGAATTAATTTTGTTGTTTGTTTTGCAGGGAGGATTTCTTATCCACCCATTCTTGTATTTTTTTACTTTTACTAATACAGATCTCGTAAAAATAAATATAAAAAATTACAGGGACCAACCAAAGCATAAAATATCCCCTCAAATTAACAATTCAGTATTGTTCAAAATTAGTTGAAATTTTGTTGAAATGACAAAATATTCTTACCTAAACACAATTAATTAGCTAAAAATGAAAAAGTTTGTTGGGAAAAAAACTATATAAAACTTATAATTCACTAAATCTTCTTGTTATTACTCATTTTTTTCTTCCAACCACCACTATTTGTTGTTTTTAAGTTAAATTTGTTTGGTTACAAGTTTAGAGGAGGTTAATTTTGTCCTTAGTATGTCAATTTTGACCCGAAAAAATAGAAGAGGTGAAATTTTGTATAATTTGCCAATCCGAAGGGATGTAAACCGATGGGATACATTGAGCATTTCATCAAAACCTAGGGAATTTTTTTTGTTATTATCCAACATAAATATTATAACTAATGCATAGGATACAGATTAAATACGTTTCAAGGACATGTAAAAAGAATAAAGTTGGAGAATTTCGCAACCTGTGTCATGCCTTTCCGGTTCATCTTAAACCGTTTAACATCCCAATTGCCAGTAGAAAGGCTCCTCTCAAGTCCATTTGTTATATTATTTTTCGTTATCCACTGCATTAAGATAAAATTTATAAAGATTAAAAATAAAAAATAAAAAAAGTTAAAAAAAAAAAGGGAGAAAACAACATATAATTTGCAAATAACAAAAAGGAATACCAAACCAAATGCAAATTTGAATTACATTCCACAAAATTTTAATATTTAATCAAGTCACATATCAACAGGTACAATATCCTCTATATTGTCATCTTCTTGATCAAGCTAAGTATGTAAAATCTTTGTTTTCTATTTAAAATAAAGCAAAGTAGGTTAAATTTTTGTTTTCCATAAAAAAAATAAATGTACTACTGTTGTCAAATACTAAATGCTTTATTATCTCCCCTACAAGAAAGAGCATTCTTTATCCAGAGGACAAACAATAATATTAATAATTTTTAACTCTTTTCATGCGAAACAGAGAAAACATTATTCAGATAATAAAGAAATTACAATTGATAATAAGGCATCATCTAAATTACAAACATTTTTTATTATTAAATATTAAAATAAAAAGTAACAAAACAAGGGAACAAGATGTCCCCGCAAAAATTAGAAAAACCTAATTCCTCCCAAAACAGCAATACCCTTTCTAACTCACAACTCCGGTATTCTCAATACATCAGCGAATAAATCTGGAAATAAAAACTAAATTACACACAATAAACCAATATCTAACTAAATCTGGAAACAGAGAATCTTTGAATAGGACACATTAATGTTACATTACGTAATATTAATATTTTGTACAGGTTGAAAGCAACAAACAGCATTTAACAATAAAAAGAGTCAAGACATAGGATCGGCATGTATTTGTTGAGCTCTAGATATGGCTCAAACCTATCTCTCAAAAGCTTCTTACGAGTCTCATGTGAGAGAGGTTTAATGGAGTTTCACCATAACAAGAAATCAAATTATTAAGTTGCACAAATTCTCATTCAAAAACCGAAAGTCCTCGCTACAAAAGCTTACTCATAGTAAAAGTTAAACTCATAGGCAACAACAAAATTGAACATATTCTATACAAATTCAGACCTAAGCTAGAGTAAGCTAAGACTAGAATAGACTAGACACCTAATCTAACAACTTCTAAACACAGAAAGCAACAGCATTCTGTTTGGCTACCATGCACACATCAATTTTGTTTTATTGAAGATCTAAAAGTAGTAAAAAGTTTTTTTCTCATTTTTTTCAAATATCTAAGAAAGGTAAATAAAGTCAATCACCTTTGAAGTTATCCTCTACGCTTGTACCCTAGAAAAGAAATAGACAACGAAGATTTCACTTGAAACCATTCCACTAATGGAAATTTCTGTGACAAATTTTCATCTGGATCCATAATTTTCTGAGTATCATTTTGGTTCCAATATCATCCTACCTCTTAAAAGAAAGTTCGGAGATCTGAAGTAAATTAAGGTGATATGAACATTACCAATCACAATTCTGTCTGAAATTTTTGCGAGGTAAGAATTAGCAGCTCTTACGTAAGAAAAATCAAACCGAGAAGACCTGCTGGGCTTTGCTAAAACAGCATCAACAGACTTCCTGGCCTCGCTGATCATTGTCTTGAACAAATCCTAAAATATTAAGAAAGTTTTGAAATCAAAAAAGGTTAAAAGATCCAATAACTTCGACAATATATAGCAGAAGAGAGGGAGGAAATAAAAAAAAGTCTAAATATACCTCAAAAAGTAGAGAAATAAGCTGACCAGATAACTCCAACCGCTTGTTCCCCACATAATCCTAATATGTACAACTTGTTAGTTCCTATAGAATACACTCGAACGAGACAAATGTCGATAGTCATAATTGCTCAAATAAAACTCCGTTCCAAGCTTTCAATCCACAGCTACAAAGTGATTGCCAATAGAAAGTAGTAAAGGCACAAACTATCACATGGAAAATCAGCAGCTTGATATAAGGAAAACAGAAATGTTCCAAAGTTCATACAGGCATGCAGTGCACCACATATAGAAGCTTCATCATGCCTTTGGTCTTATAGTTGTCGTTAAATTGAAATGCTTTAATTTCATTTGAAGGATATATAATATAATGTGCATTTGATCACTGTTACTTTTCTTACAGCCATTGGAACTAAGAGACACTGAAAAAAAAAAACAAACAAAACAAAACAAAAAAGACAAAAACAAACAAACAAACACATATACACATTTTCGTAGACCTTGCAAAGATGATACTACATCTTAACTGGTTTAGCTTATTTTGGTAATCTATACATATTGCTTCAAGATTTTCAAAAATGGTCTCAAAAGTGCTTGGAAAGAGAATAGGAAAAGGAGAAGAAAGGTAGAGATATATTAAAGGAAAAGGAGAAGAAAGGTAGAGATATATTTCTCTTGTTTGGACAGTTTATTCATAAAGACAAAAATATACAGGAAGTTATAAGCATTAACTTCATTGCAGCCAATTTCCTTGTACGTCCAACAAGATAAAACCATCTTCTCTTTTCTTCTCTCATTACATAAATTCAATTGCAAAAACAAAATGTCATGCAAACTAAGAGATAAATTGTGGCCCAAATTTCAGAATTTCACATAGTTGACTTTCATCACTCATGCACGCATCACATGATTCATCCCTAATTTTCAATCTCTGGTCCATAACAGAGAAATATATAAACCAAGAGTGAGAACTAAACCATCTACCTTGTCATCCATGGCATCCTTATTTAAAATTGCATCCATTATGCGTCTCAACATTACAGCAACATATATGCATTTTGGGCGGAAGTTGTTATGATGTACCTAATTGGAAAAGAACAAAAGCAAAAGAAATGTGGAGTCAAAACAAATCAAATACTGTTAAAAATATTTCAAATGAAAGGAAGACCAGAAAAGTACCCGAACATTAGCAAGAAACACATCTCGAAGGATTGCCGTTACTCTACAATCCTAAAAAAATAAGCGAAAATAGCTGATTTCACTATAAAACGATACGTACATGTCTGAACAACATAAAAAATTTACGAACAAGCACACATATGGATTTGTATGCACAGAAAAAAAAAAAAGGATTACCTTTTCAGATGACGTGGTAGGATACATGAACTTTTTCACCTACAAGAAGCAGGGAACTGAAATTTTAAAAAAATGATACATATGCACTGCTAACGCAGCGGAAGAAAAGAAGTAGAAGTTTATATGCTTTCTAGGCATTAGAGAACTAAGATAAAGGATAACCCATAACAAGATCCATAGCTTAGTTGTTTCCCAAGTCCCTATATCACCCTCAAACAATATTCAAAAGGACTCTTATTTCTTCACAACTTTAGTCCCCATATTGTCGCTAAAACTAAACAGTATAGCAAACTCTGGGCCTTCTGGTTATCTGTAGACTGTAGGTTGTAGGCCAGAAACCTGCTATGAATAATTTCACACAGCTGCTCAGCATGACCCATGACAATTTGAAGTCACTGAAAACTCCGAAGCAGAAAGAGAGGCTTATTTTACAGAGCACAAAATATTTAAACTTAAGATCTTGAGTGACTCTTATAAATCCAATTCTTTATAGTTTACATTGCTATCTCACCTTTGATTCAAGGTACTCCAAGGCCTGCTCTTTTGTGTAAATGCCTTCCTTTGCGCATTCCTGAAATCAAAGCAATACAACCAAATGGCAAAACAATAAAGAAATTGGAACAATACAAAAGATTTTAAGGAATTTCCTTTTTCTGTTTTGGTTAGGGATTGGTCTCTTTGGCTTTAATTTCAGATGATACCTTATCATCTTTTTGTACTTTCTATACTTTTTTATTAATAAAATTTATGTGTTTCGTATTTAAAAAAAAAAAAGAAATTGAAAAAGACCAAAATAACAAAGAAATTGTCAATGGTAAAGAATTAGTAGAAGATATCAACAGCACAATCTTGGTTGATTGAGGAAACTAACTAACAAAATAATTCACAAGAGAATCAGATATCTTTCACTTTAAACTTATTCACAACTGTTATTATTTCTATGGAAGAACGACCAACCAAACACCTCGATTCTGTAGGGGACACCTAGATTGAAAGAATCAAAAATGGGGGAAGATTCTCAAGGTCAATCAAAACATGGAAATAAGATTTTGAAGAAAAGAGCCCGAATATTTGAAACCTCAATAGATGGAATGAGGAGGGCACCATATCGAGGATCCCTTCCAAGCATTTGCACTACTTCTTGATCACTCTGCATTCCCATGGCCTTCATGACCACCATAATAGGAATCTACAAGGATATTAGAAAGAAGATTAAATATCAGTCGTATCGAAGGACTAGGACAGACAACAAAGGAAACAGTTAAGTTAGACTGAAGTAAAAAAGAGTGAAATGAACACCTTCTTTGTAGAAAATTGGTTGAGCACCAAATACAACTTCTCATTTTCCATCTGTATAACAGTTTTGCTCTTTACTGCCTCAGAGCTACTTGTAACAGATGCATTTATGCTGAACACAAGTACATATCAAGTACCAATGTCACAAGGCTTGAAATCAAGTAAATAAATTTTTCCATGACAAGAAGGTACATAATTTAATTGGAAGAGTTTTCTATGGGTTTAACGAAAAGAAACAAGAGAACTTTCATATGCAAACTTGAGACTGAAATGTTTCCACAAAATAGGATAACATATTAGGGATCTTTGTGGATCTCTTCTTAAAAGAATTAGGTAGTTTCCTTTGTCACTGATTTTGATGGATTGAAAATACCTACTACAGGATCTTGCTTTATCTTTGTTTTAGTTTGTTTTATGAGAATAGCCTGTTATGTAAATTCTATTTTTCATATAAGAATGTACAGAAAATTGTACGTCAAGCATACGAAATATGCCATTCAAAAAGTAGTAATTGTAACTGAACCTGCCATGGACTATTTTCTATTTATATAAGAAACAAAAATTGTATTGATAGTCAAAAACTGTACAGATATGGAAAGAAAATAAGGTACCCTAAAAAAAAATTTTAAAAAAAAAAAAGTGAAAAAAAAAAGCTCAAACACAAAAAGGGTAAAACAATCCTACCATGCACTATATGGCATCAATTTAAAACTTGAAAGCAGATATGTGGTGCTTATGTATATCGATTTCTCCTCAGATACCTTTAAGTTATAAAAAGAATTGATAGACTACTTGATTGACCATGGATTTGCATAAATAATACATTGGAAATGTGAAACATCGAATGAAATGATAGTAAACCATAATGGAGACAGTATAAAAAACCAGAAACAAATACTCACTTCCCCTTCTTATCCGTGTCAATAATGATCCTATTCTTAGATAGCTGCTCTTGTATGAGAACAACCTGGAAGAATTGGCATTGTCATAATATTGTTAATATAGAAACGATAAGCAAAGATATACATTAACAACCAATCATAACCATTTAGAGAAAGTGCCACCAAAGAATCTTATAAGGGCCAAGTAGAGGTCACAAAGTTCAGCAAACAATATAAGGAAAAAGAAAAAAACATACAACTCATATGCAAACTTGAAGTTGCCTACACAAAAAGAATATTATAATATCATTTAGAGAAAACAAGGACTTAAGTCCACCATGGCCACAAAAACCAGCAAAATCCGAATCACGAGAGATTCGCGAATCTTAAAAATTATGAAAATGGGATAATTCATTGAATTCCTTTATAAAAGACAATGCATTAAAAAAAAAGGGGGGGTCTAAACAATTGAATGATTACTCTTGCACCATTCAATAATGGAAAGTAAACTAAAGTTAATTCAATTACTCTCTCTCACTCAGATGGGGGAAAAGATGTTAAATTTAAACCTGTAGTACAAAAGTTTAAATGCAGAGCAACATCTAAAGATGAGAGAGATACAAAGAAAGGATAAAACATCACCACATGGCCAGAAGCCTAAATGTGTAATAAGCTTGAATATAGCCAATTTTTTTTATTTGACTCTTCTATATACACAAGAAACACAACGACAATAGGTCAATCATGAAACATTAACATATATATCTATGAATTAATAAATTCCACTTGGCATTGGAAAAAGAAATAACAAATATAACTTCAACAATTAAGTCAAGAATAAAATGTAACCAAAAAAATGATGCCATCTGAGTAGCATAGCCACTTTCGAAATACTATGATGAACCTAACTATCATATCGAAAAGAATTATAGTATTGTAGCCAGAATTTCACCTTCTCAGTTCCTTTGATGATGAAGTACCCTCCAGGATCAAGTGGACATTCACCTGGGGCCAGCAAGAAAGACATGCACAAAATTTAAAGAAGCGTTGGCACCAAAAAATAAATAAATAAATAAACAAAAATAAATAAATAATTTTTATGCCAAGCACAAACCAAGTTTTGCAAGTTCAGCTTCATCTTTTCCGTATAAGACGCAACAGCAGCTCCGCAACATGATAGGCATTCTCCCAATAGTGGCATCATTCTGCAAAAGCACATAAGATGGTGTAGCACGGAGATAGTTTTTCTAAAACAAACCCATTTGTCAACAGTATGTGAATACCTTTTCCGCTCTTGTTTTGTGTGTGTGACTTCCTAAAATATATTCAATATCCACTTTTATGGGCGCGGAGTACCTAAATTTACAGTAAGTCAACATTACAAATAACTGGATAAAACAACTAAAAAGCAGAAGAAGAAGAAGAAGAAGAAGAAGAGGATAATTAAGTTACCATCAACATGTACACAACTAGTTCAAAGAAACATGTGAAGTGATACAATTAAGAAAAGCGAAACAGACAAAAGTGCATAGAAATTTCACTGTCGAATAAAGAAATGGAAAACTACTTTAAAAAGATCCCTATGAATAGCAGCGTAGATTCCATCACAAAAATATTCAAAAAAGATGTAAGCAGAGACACAGAATCTCACGTCATGTCAGATAACCGGCATGTTTGGGGTTCGAGATTTTCACTAACTCCATTCAATGTAACAGAGGGCTCGCCAATTCGAACGTCCTTAAACCTGCACAAAAACTAACAATTAATATCTTCTAACGAACATTGAGTTAGTCCAAGGAAGAAAGATATTTAGACGAACTGTAAAGTATACTTAACAGTTCATGCCTCAAGGGATCCAACTTGACAAAGAGAAATTAAAGTATGGACACAGTTCCCTATTTATCAAAAAAACAAAAAAACTCATCTTGCAAATTCAACAACCGGATGCAAGCGATACAACAAAATCATGAGCGCTAGAGTAAAACTAAGATCTAGTCTTAAAAGTAAATGAAAAAATAACCAAATTCACAAAAAAAAAAAAAAGAAAGAAAAAGCCATCCGATTCTATGGAACACTTGAACGCAAAATAATCGAGTAAGAGTAGACACTAACCTGAGATAAATACTTGGATCGACACTCGACACGATACGATCATTGGCACGTACGATTTTCTTGATTTCTGTATTGACGAAGTAATTAAAGGAGTCCAGGTGTTGTTTCACCAAACCCCTCACCTACGGTTGCATTAAACATCAACAATAAATAAATAAAACATGTATAAAAAAGATGAAATTACCCCCAAACAAATAGCAATACCTCCATTTAGCATTACCTTTAGGAATTCAGGAAGTAGTTGATACTTGTCGACCGCAGATTTAACGGGAGCGGCAAGGAATTGCTTATCAATGGCGGAACTTTTGCCCGGAGAATTAGGGATTTTATCACCCTTTTTGGACCTAAATATAAATTCAAAAAACCAGAGTTTAAGAAGCTGCTGCATCAAAACACCTAAACACTTTTGACAAAAAAAAAAAAAAAAATCACTTACATTCGGGCGGTGCTGTTGATGGAGTCTTGTTGAACACCCATTTGGCGATTATAATAAAAAGGGACTTCTAGAGCTAAATGTTATACGAGTAGACAAAATGTCTTATAATCAAGAAAATAAAAATCCAACTTTTATATGGTTTCAATGGGCACCAAATCAAAGCTTCAAACAATAAAAGGCATTCGTAATAATAAAAGGAAAAGAACTTTTCGAAGTTGAAATAAATAAGAGTGATTACAAGAGACAAATTGAACCGAAATCGGTTACCGAGGGACCGGAGTGGTGTAGCGGCGAGGCAAGTTGGGAGCTTGGTTGACGTGGCCGGAAGACGGCAAGCAGTGGCTGATGGCCAAGATGGATGGAAGGGCGGTTTGTATAAAAACTAGGGGTTTCTTTTTCACTTTGTTTCTTTTTTCCAATTTTCGTAAAATTTTTCTGATCAATAATAATAAATAAATTACACTAACTCAGTCCTATTTCTTCTTCCTTGTCCAACGCAACCCGCTATGAGAGAGAGAATCACACGTATTTTTTCTGGTTATTACTACTACCAAAGGGGTTTTAGGTAGGGTTTAGCCGACCCAAAAAAAAAAAAAAAACATTAAAAATGATTGACAGTTTGGTCCTTGAAAAATGATACATTTGGTCCCTTGACTATTTATGTTAATACGACTTGGTGCCTAAACTATTTATGCTGTCAACTTAGTCTCAAACCTTTATTGCATTTGCAAAAATGGCCAAATTGATAATAGCTGTTA
This sequence comes from Trema orientale, assembly GCA_002914845.1. Classification (NCBI taxonomy): domain Eukaryota; kingdom Viridiplantae; phylum Streptophyta; class Magnoliopsida; order Rosales; family Cannabaceae; genus Trema; species Trema orientale. The sequence goes on along the minus strand of JXTC01000135.1, from coordinate 11,186 downwards.
AACTTGGTAACCAAATATTGTCGAAAAAAAATTACTTGCATGCATTTTTATTCTCTATATTAAAAAATAATGAAACAAGTGGTAGATCTTCTCAAACAAAAATTTGAGAAGAACTTGTACTTTTAATTACAAAAATTGAAAATATAAGTGAGCAAATCCAAACGTATCCTTACTCTAGCAATAACTCAAGAAAACTCGTAAACAATCAGAAATAGAAAATACAAATCTAATAGAAAAAACATAAAATCAATTCCCATGAGTAGTAAATACTTTGAAAACTTTTTCTCTTTATTTTTAAGAAATTATCTCTGTCATAAAGTTTTTGTTTTCCTTTTTGATAACATGGCAAAACCCAAAACACCCTAGTTGAACTTGGTGATACTTGTTTTCTATATATTTTCTACTTTTGTGGCTCATTGGCTCCTTTGAGTTAGCAATTATTTTTGTATTATCACAATAGAGTGTGATAGGTTAGGTTGCTTAGCAAAAACTACTTCAAGATCTATAATAAACTTTTGGAGATAAGTTGCCTCATGTGCAGCTTCACAAATAGCTATATATTTGGCCTCCAGGTAGAATCAATAATACAAAATTGGTTGATACTTCTCCATATAATGACTCCACCTCATTTGTAGGTTCTTTTCCAAAATAAATAAGTGTGTAGTTTCACATTCTTTGAAGATATATGAGTACATGCTTTACTAGAATTTTGTCCCTAGATTGAATTGATATCAACTAACAATCCCAACAACAAAACCGATATCAAGGTCTCATGTAGAGCATGGCATACATAAGACTGTAGGGAGCACAGCTTTTAAAATTTGAGTATAAAATAGAATAATAAAAATGAAAAACTATTTAGTATATTATCTTTTCTCACACTTATCTTATTTTAATAATATTATACATCAATTATATAGAGGTAAACAATTACAAAGCTCATAACTAGAAGATCTTCCTGCCTAACATAAGAAGCTGACTGCTACTTTGAGCTCCTTTCCTAATATCTCCTATGAATGCCAACTAAACGTGGCAAAATGAGCTCCTTTACTAATATCTACTTTTTTGCCAAGGTGGCAAAATGAGCTGGGCCAAACGAGTTGGCCCGCAATAGAATGGGCCCGGGCTCGACCCGCCCTAGAAGTAGGGCCAGGCTGGGCCTATATATCTAGTTACGTTGGCCCGGCCTCTCTGACCTGCCAAAAATATTTTTTTAATTTTTTAAAAAAAGTTTTTAAATAAATTTAATTAAAAAAATTTTTCCAATACTTATAAATACATATTCTCTAACTCTTTTTTTCACACTTTCAAATTTCAAGCTAATTCTAAATAATTTTCCTAAGGCTTTTGTTTTAAACTTTTTTTATAAACTATTCAATTTATATACTTATAGCTTATTTAATTATTTTTAAATTTGTATCAATAGGAAAAAAACATAATATATTATTTATTTTTTCATAAATTTTATTTTTAAATTTATAATATTTTTAACTAATTATACATATAATAATCTTTTTTATTTAAAAGTGGACCAGTACGGGCCGACCTGTTTTGGCTCGTTCCGAGCTCCGCCCTGCCCGCCTAGGAGCCCGGCTGTCCTTGCCACCTTTGATGCCAACAAACTAACACTAATATGTTCTTCTTCCTATAACGTATCTATATCTGGAGCTTTATTTAGTTTTTCTGATGCAGTTGTCAATTAATAAAAATTATATATTTACAATCTTCAGCATCTATTTATTATGGAGTACTAAATAGACTCCTAGTCTAATTAAAATACTTAAATTAAAATATATCCTAGAGAGAAAAAGAATGACAAAATACTATATAAGTGTTTAAGAGAGAAGTCCCACATAAGTGGAACTCCTTGAAGAAGCCATAATAGGTTATGCGCCCCTTGTGTGGGTGTATTAGGCTAGGGTTTACACGGTGTTTGAAGTTTTTTTTTTAAGTTTTTCAAAAAAAAAAAAAAAGGGTTATAACTCGATATTTGAGAAGTGCAAAATATGTCCAACATTTTTTAATGGCAAAGTGAATAGAGAGCCTGCATATAACTTTAAAAACAAACATAAACAAAGAGTAAACCAAACTAAAGGTATATCATGTAGTGGATGTACACCTCCATAGCCATCTTGACACTTACTAGAAGATGGCCATCTACCATCATGGCAAGCTTAACCTGCATTATGTATAAATAAAAATCAAAACATAACTGCAAAATATTAAGGACAAATTAAACAATGAAAATAAAAATCCTATCTTACCCTTAAATGACAACCATTAATATTATACCCATCTCGACCCTCGATTGCATCTTTAGCATTCCGAGCATTCTCAGAGTAAAGAAAAACGTGTAGATAAGTCATTTGCAAACTCATCAAGTTTAACTCAAACTACATCAAAGTGCAACCCAAAGTTAGAAGAATATCAAACTAAATAAAAATATGTACAAGAAAAAGTGATTTGCAAACTCATCAAGTTTCATTCAAAATGCATCCAAGTGCAACACAAAACTAGAAAAATACCTCAACAAAACAATAGCAAGGAGGACGAGGTGAAATCCTCAGTTCAACATCTACTATACAGCCAATACTACAAAAAAGAATGAATATTAGATAGCTTCCAGATAATTAAATCTCTTTGGGAAAAAGTCAACCCCTTATACTTCATGCTTTAATTAAGAATATAAAGGTTATTGATGCTTCAATAAATACTAAAGATAGTCAAAGCCAAAACAAAACCCAAAGGTAGGTATAAAAAGTTCCTAAACTAAACTTTATATAATAAATCTTCAGTTTTCCACTCTCTTATATCTGAGAGCAGGTTGCCAACATAAATTATTTGAAAAAAGTGACCGCTCATATCTGATACAAAAAGAATATTGGAAAGACTTTCTCACTACAATTAGAAATGATATCTTATTAGTGAAAATTCTAACAATTCATAAAACAATACAGTACTTTCCACTATTCTGTCAAATTATCATCCTCATGTACTCTTTTGTTGATGCTACCAATAGTAAAGTAAAACCAAAATTAAGAAGCAAATCAAAAGAGCAATCCTCGAGATAAGCTATGCTCCACAAGCTTCATTGCTTTTTTGCTCCAAGATGCTCCAAAGCAATAAATATACCGTAATAAATTTTGATCTCCTCATCCTCTCCAAAATATTAGCAAGTATATAGATCTTCTAAAAGTGAGTAAGAATCTCCAATAATAAAAAAATAATAATGCCCATAAATCCACATTGAATCCCCTAATCCCATTCTATATCTCTGTAAATGATTGTAATGCTCATATTTGTTCAAGTGCTTGTCATCTATCATAAAGAAATATTTGTGTCATGAGATTAGGTAATATTGGATATATATTTGTGCATTTACCTTACTCAACCCTCTTTAACAGCATTGAAAAACAATCCTGGAACTGCAATAAATGTAAAAATCCTATAGGAACTCTAACTAGAGAAACCTTGCATGAACTTATGTCTAGCATTAGGACTGGGAATTACATGTTTTTAACTTCTTAGTTAAAAGATTTCAGAGACACGAGTGAAAAATCAATATGAAAAAAATTATAATAAGTTGTTTAGCAACCATGTTCTCAAAAGTACACATGACAACAAAGTTAGATTACTTTGAGCAGTTTGTGTATAATGCCAAAAGCTACTAGCAGCAACACATATCAAAATGAAAATATGCCACTAGTATGTACATAGTACATGATTTAATCCACAGATTTTTTATAGTATTTTCTTTTTTTCATACACTGCAATAGGATGCATATCGGGTATTCAGATGTGTTCGAGTATCGGGTAAAAAGCAACTAAAACCGAACTAATAGGGAGTCAGTTTTTCGGTTTTCATTTTTCGAGTATGCATCAGATTTAAGGCAGATTGGATATTGTGAATCACAATATGGTATTTTTGAATTGGGCCTTTTTTGTGGAAAAAAAAATACAAATCTGGCCCTCTTTTTGAGGAAAAATCAGATTTAGGCTAATTTTATTAAGGAAAACCATATTCTTTGGGCCTTTTTTTGAAAGATTTATTCTTAAACCCAATATTATTTTTAACCTTTTAGAAACTACAAAAGCCTTCTTTTTTAATCTATTAGACACATAATAAAAGATTTTGATTTCTTTTTTCCATTTTCTTCAATCTATTAGACACATAATAAAAGATTTTGATTTCCTTTTTCCATTTTCTTCATAATTAGCTAATTACGTACAATCTCCTAAATATAGAAATATAATCGAATAGAGACTACACATGAAGTCCAAATATCATAAGGCATAAAATTCGATAAAATCCTAAAACCAAACCAAACTTAAAGGGAAATAGTCCAAATGTCCTAAGACGTACAAAGTTAATACAAACTAAACTAAACATAAAGAGAAATAGTCAAAATAATAAAATAAATCAAACTAAAAATAAAAAGAAATAGTCCAAATATCCTAAGGCATAAGTTCATAGTCCATAACTCTACGGTTTTATAATAAAATAAATAGTCCAAAGACTCCAACACTAAAAAGGGAAATAACATTCACTTTCCAAACCAATTCCAAAGCTCCAAAGTCCAAACTTCAAGTGTAAGACTCTCCAAACTCTAAAGTTCAAGGCTAACAAAGGAAAAAAAAAGTAAAAGTAAGAATTATTCAAGAAATATAGAAAATCAAAATGAATAAACATTAGTGGTTTAATTTAATTACTTACAATCTTACATGATAACATTATAGGTTTCTATTATTTGCCGAGGGCGTGGGAGTGGGAATGGGAGCGGAAATAGTAGGCATATCTAAAATCATAAAATATAGTATTAATTAATAATACAACCACAGAGAAATAAATAACATTAATGCAAATTACCTATGTCAAAATTCTCCGATGCCTTAAAAACTTCACTCATCTGTAAAATCTCTCACAAAAATTTATTGATGTGTTTTACTTAATTAACTTTTCAAACAAATTAAGGCCTCCACCATTTTAGGACTCAAAGAGCCTATAAAAGGATCAAGGATATGACCGCCAGTGGAAAGCATAGCCTCAAAAGCAACAATGGTCACTAGAACTACTAGCACATCATAAGTAACGTGGACTAAGACGGAGAACTTTTCTTCATTTATCACCCACCATTTCAAAACATAAAAAGTGACATCCCCAACCACATCCTCATGAGCAGTACAAATATAATTATCAACCCCATTCTTTGTCTTCCCTCTATCTAATTCATGTTGTTGCTGCACAAATGAAGAATGCAACTAACCATTTTGCTCACCAAGTCTCCTACCCATGCTTATAGATCCAATAGGTTGTGATTATTGCACCGAAACTTGTGAATTAGAAGATGCTACCCCAAAGAATGTTTCATTGTAGGAATCAAACAACTTGCGTAAGGTGACCTCAACCATTTTTATCATTTCAGTGCAAGTGTTTGCATCATGAAAAGCCTTAGAACAGTGGCCTAAATATGCAAATTTGAATCGTAGATCAAGTACAAGGGCAATTAGCATGGCCTCATTGGATTTGGAATCATTTTCAACTTGCCCTTAATATTTATCTTATTTTGACCACATCCCTTTTTCCATGCTTACCAATAAACTATCTTTATTCTCATCAAATGCCAACTAAACAACTCTTCTTGAATTCCAAAAATCACAGTGAAATACCTGTTAGAAGTCACATAGGTCGAACTACTAAACTTTATAGTCATATCATAAAAGATCTCTATGAACTTTACGAAAATCTTTGTATTTTCCCAATCACTTTCACAAGGTGGTCCATCCATTTTATACCTATCCTCGTCAACTTTATCAAAGTATTTCAAATAGTTGGCATCAAATTCCATCCTCTCATATGCTTTTTGAAACCTCAAAGTGCAATTCAACACCAAAAAGGTAGAATTCTACCTAGTACATTTGACACTTCATCTCACTTCACTTCACCTTTTATACCAAATGTTAAAACCTTAACTCAAAAGAATTAAAAAGCCTCTGTACTTGCCTACTCTCTCATTATCCCCAACTTCTTCATAGCTAGCTACCATGGCTATCTCTAGCAAAGCTTATTTCAAGGCAGGAGCTGAGGTTGAGGTTCGAAGCACGCCCAGTGGCGTATTTATACCGGTAACAATCATCGCCATGAACTCATCTGACACCAGTTTTTTGGTAGAGTACAAGACTCTAAAGCCCAAATCCAACACTGTTATGAAGAAAAACAAAGGCAAGCCCTTGATGGAGGAACTGGACTTGTCATTGATAAGGTTGTCACTGCCCCAAGAGAGAGAGAGAAAGAGAGAAAGAAAGCGGACTATGCTTACCAGCAAGGCCAAGAGGTGGACACATATCATAAGGAAGGTGGTAGGATGATATCATCATTGAAATCTTGGAGGGTTCTTCAAAAATCTCTATTTTCTTGCACGTGAAAGTTGAGCTCAACTTTGAACCGTCAAACATCTAAATGAGGAAATTGTGTTTGAACACTCTGATCTATGATTACATCAGTATTGGATCAATGACATTAGGTTTCGGCTTGATCAGGTAAATATGACTTCCGAATAACTTTAATATATAAATATTGCTCATCCTTTTTTTTTTTTTTTGAAAAAGGCTTTTTTTTCTATGTTTGTAATTCTTTCTATAATTTTATTAATTGTACTTAGCATAGCTGATTAGATTTTATGATTTTATCAAAAAGGTAGAATTCTACCTAGAATTTTGAAACTTGGGCCAGTAAGAGTACGGTACAATATTTTATTTAGCCATGCCAAGTGTGACACGAAGCATGAGCAAGCTTACCTTTCATGGGTTGTGTCGTGCATTGACATCTCTATCTCTATATGCTTACAAGATCATAATAAGAATTGATTAGTTATTCTTGCTTTTTTTAATTATTAAGTTTTCTTATAAATGCTTTGAGATAATAACTTCAGGGGAAAAAAAGAATAAAATGCAAAAAAAAAAAAAAATAGTGATTTCAATTTTAAAAATGAATTAATAAAAAAACAATTATAGAAAATATCGATTTTGTGAAATGCAAATCTTTTGTTGATAACCTTATTTAAAAATTAACTATAAAAAAATAGGGGAAAAAAAAGACGAAATTTTTTGAAAAAAAAAAGAAACAAGTATCTAACAAGGCGGGTTTTCCCCGCTCGGCCCCGCCCCACCCTGATTTAACTCTTGCCCTACATATTGCCCTGATTATTGTAGGGCAAACCTACCCCGATAGAGCGGCGCACTACGGGACCCCACCCCGTCAAGTCTTTTCTCTATCCCTATTTACACACTGGCCCTTTCCTCCTCGGTTGTAGGTGCATGGCCTATTAATTGGGCCCTTATTAGGCCCTTTATATATTTTCTTAAGTATTTTCACTCTTTTTAGTAGGCATGAGATTTACTATACTATGCCCAATTTCTATATACTCATAATTAATTAGATCAAATATATTAATATTAGTCTACTCAAATAAAGGCCAATTATTGTAATCTTAAATTAAATGTATACAAAGTGAGTCCATTTACAATTAAATATGTACACATATGTCTTCATGAAAAATATTAATAATTGAAGTTAAATAAAACTATCATTTTATTTTTCAACTTATTTTATATTTTATTACCTCAAATATGACTATTGGATATAACTTGACTTTGTCAGGAAAATCACAATTTAATAAAACTCATTATTAAATACTCGGCGTTGAATTTAATTATCCAAGTACTCATAGTTAAATGAGGCGACGTTAATTCTTAAATCCATAAAAGCCACGATTTTCATATTTATAAATGTATGTTCTCTATATCTATGAGATCTGCTAATGAGACCAATCTAACATATCATAAGATTGTGCTCTTTAATATCTCAATAATATAGTTCATAAATACGAGTTTATTATTTATTGTAATATTAAGATAAATATCCTTATTCCTTAGTTATACTTTTGTGAAAATATTTTCTTTAATAATGATACTCATTTAAAGAATATATTTCATGTGGTCCAGTTTAATATATCCAAAACACATTAAAATAAGAAGAGTCTACAATCTGCCAACTGGGGCTAGCTCAGTTGGTCCAAAGCTTGAGGGATATGTGTGTGAGTTTGGGGGGGTCAGGGGTTCAAACCTTGGTAGAGTGTGTGTGTGTGTTATTTTCCTTTAAATTTGTAGTAAGTGGTGGTCATTAGTTAAACCCCACTTTTTTTTTTTTAAAAAAAAAAAGAAGAGTCTACAATCTTTATACCAGATAGAGTGCCCAACTTTTTATTTTATGGATTGTGAATTATATTTAAACTAAATGAATAATTATGTCTACCGCATATATAGTTCTTTATGTGAATAATTCTATAATCAATTTTTAATATTGGATCTTTTAGATATTTTATATTTGATATAAATGATCTAACATAATGAAAATTGGATCAAATAGATAATAACTAAAGTTTATTTTATCAAACTCAAATATGATTACATGATCTCATATGCTTTTAGAGTATCTATCCTAATAGAAACTTCCTATTGCATATGCATAAAAAAATCGTTTCATGTTTTCCTTCTTTTGATAATTCATAGAAGACTGTTCATTAGAAAGTTTGATTCCAATTCTCAAAGGTAAATGTAACACCCCTAGTTTATTATATTACTATTTATAGTCGAATTATGAAGTATTATTCTTTCGTAAATCATATCTTTAATTTTATAAAAAGATAGGTAAATTTAAACTTTTGAAACTTTAAAATATTTCAATAAAAAAAAAAACTTTAAAACAAAAGTAATTGCATGGCATTACTTGCTTAACTCTGGACTCGATAACATAATAGAGATTAGGAATTTATAAAAATTGATATATTGTGTTGACTTTTTGAATTATTTAGTAATACAATAATATTCTCCAAACTAAAGAAAGTAATAAGGACTAATTCAAATCTGGTGTATGGTATTTTTGTCTTTTCCTTATTAAGATAAGTCAAAAAGTTAGTCTAGGTTCAATTTTCACAAATTCTTAATCTCAAAATATTATTTTATAGAATACAAACCTCGTGGTCAAAATTGTAGAATATCTAAACTTCATGATATTTTTTTTTTTTGATAATTAACTCTATATGAAAGTATACCAAGTACATCAATAGAGACTCAAAGAGAAAAGACAAATATATGATTTCCTATTAATGACTTTACAATTCATTTTCATAAGTTTCATAAACTAATAAACGTTACAAAATAGTTCAAAAACCTCTTAATTAACATACGATTATTATTATTATTATTTTGATAAAAACGGGCTCCTCAAGAGAATACCATTACTCGAAGCAAAAGAGCTTCAATTATAATACAAGCATAAGATTACAATTTCAAATCCCTCAAAGAAAGGAGACAGAAAGTAAATCACACACATAACAACAACAAGGGCCACAAGCAAATTATTGCCTTCAATACCTACTCATGTATTATGTTCTTAGCGAGATAGATTATAAGATTCTAACACTAATTAGGACCCGATCCTGCTGAAAAAAAAAAAAAACTCATCCACCTAACAGATCTAAATCAAAGATAAAAATTTTAAATTCAAAATCTGATAAACGGACTTAAAAATCTACACAAAAAGTGGTACTATAAACTAAATCTATTTTTGGACTTATTAGAAAATTAAAGAAAAACTGAAAAAATCTCTTATTCTTGCGAGAGGTCAGGGAGAGAGATAGGAGAGGGAGAAGCCGAGGAAGGGAGGTCGGAGAAGGAGACGCTTCATCTCCAGCCTCTGTGAGGATAGTGATGGAGCTTATTTTTGAGAGAGAAAAATATGTATTTGTACTAAATAAAATTAATTTTGATGACGAAAATTCTAATATTTATTTTCAATGGTTATCTAATCTAGCTATTTAGCAATAATTTTTCAGGGATATTTATTGATTTTTAGAATTAATAATGTATATATAATATCAATATATTCAACCTTTTATAGCATCCACAAGGCTATAGCATTAAATAAAAACATATGGTATATGAACAATGTGATGAGGGATAAAATTACATAATTTTCACCGTATGATGAAAATTGTACTGTCTACAAATTGATGTGTTCTATTCCGCTCTTAACAGCCACAGCGAGGATTTATTCATTTTTATTTTGTTGATTGTAAAGTGATGAATTATTAATGACAGATATATACATTTTTTTTGAAATTTTAATAGTCCATACAGTTTTGAATTTCATATAGGAGTAAAGTGCATTATTAATGAGCGTGACAACTCATCGTCACGATATATTGAGAAGTAACAAGCAAATTTGAGAATCAGTATTATATAATTTAGCCAAAAAGAAAAAAAAAAGAAAATCAGTTTTTAATAAAGGTGGAAGCTCCTCTAGTCTTTTAGATATTACAGCCAATATATATATATATATATACACACACGAAAAAGTGCTTGAAACCTTTTTAAATAAGAGATATATTGAAAAAATGATTTTTTTTTTTTTAGTAATCCTGACATATTACAGTATTTCTTATTAAAATTAGATATTTTTTATTTTATCTATATTGGAAGCTTGCGGTGAAATATTGACTTCCAAATTTTTACTCTCTTTTCTCTTTATAAGAATACAAGTCTTCCTTATAATGAGTTTATAAAAACATGAACTTACATTATTGTATTTGTTGTTTTTTTTTCTTTGTAAAAAAAATATTTAGGCATTCAATTGAAACAGTAGATGCTTCCTATAAACCTATGTTTACTCAGATTTATAATTAGTAATTTAATTAGCCATAACAAGTGATTAGATAATATACTTTGCCAATGTTTCTGGAAAAATGCCTAACTTATCATATTCCTTGAAATGTATTCAACCTTGGATGAGTAAGAGTGTAAAATCGGTCTTCAAGATTAGATTATGTTTTTCCTAAAAAAAGAAAATAAGATTAGGTTATGTTTGGTAGATAGAAAAAAAAATGAGGAGAGAAAGAAAAAATATGGGGATAGAAATGTGTGGCATAAAGAGGAAAAAAACTAATTTATTTTAAAATGATTAAATTATTCTTCATATTATTATTTTGGGTTAATATCACCTAGAGTCCCTAATTTTTTCCTGATGTATCACTTAAGTCCCCAAACTTTTTTTTGTAACTTTTGAATCTCCAAACTAAAGTTTTTTTGTAACACGTTAGTCCCTCTTCCTATTTCCGTCTAAATCAAAC
>JXTC01000134.1:740177-762878 GCA_002914845.1 Trema orientale | reverse complement strand
ATCTTTATTTTTTAAAACAAATTTCAAAAACAAAATAACATACAAATATTTGTACATAAGTGCTTATATACATATATGTATACACATACACAAATATAAATCTATCTGACTTTTCACTTGTTATTTGCACTTTTTTATTTTTGAAAATAAGTAGTGAAATAAAGTTACCAAATATGTTTCTTGTTTTTAAAAATTGAAAATCAAAATAAAATTTTTACTTCTATTTTTTATTAATTTAAATAAAAAACTAGAAGTGAATCCAAGCTGTCCTTATTTATCGTTATTATTATTTTCTTAGGGCACTTCTTGGTTGTCTCGGTTCGAAATGAGGAGGTTTCTTATCGTCAAATCGTGCATAATAATAACATTAGACTATTCAAAGATTATTGATAGGTAGTGAATTATGGGTGTTTTTTTTTTTTGATGAAATGAATTAGGGGTATTTTGGACTTATAATTATTTATATTCTGAATAATATATACTAGGTTTGGATAAACATGTCATCATTCAATTTTTTTTTTCCTTTTTCTTTTTGGGCTTCTACCCTTAAATTTTTAAATAATTCCTGATAAGATTTCAATAAAATCGGGTAGCTTATTTGTTTTGGAGGGTATGCTAGATACTTTATTTTTTCTTACCTTATGTGTTCTAAATTGACATTTGGGTTAATTTAGTACTTTTACTTTATACGTATCCGCCCTTTCGTTAGTTCAAGTAGAACTCAAACGATCCTCATTTACAGGAAAGCTAATTCAAGAGTAGATTGTAGAATTATTCTAAGCGTCCCAAATCTCATTCATACTTTAAAGGACACTGTTTTCCACTGGATGCCGTTTGTTCAATTCATGTCGTTTCTAAATTTCTGTTGCCGTTTTAATTGTTGTTGTCTATATGTTGTTTTTACTTTTATGTTTTGCGTTTCTGTAGTTTAAGTTTGTGTCGTTTTTGACGTGATTGTTTCTGTTGCTGTTTTTTCTTTTAAAAAAAGTGAAGCTTAACTAATCATTATCACTTACTACAAATTTAAAGGAAAATAACACACATTACCAAGACTTGAACTCCTGAAATAGCCAAACTCACGCATACATCCTTTAAGTCTTAGACCAACTGATGTTGTTGTTGCTGCTGTTGCTGTGCAGTTGATGTCCTTTTTTTCTCACCTTGTCGTATACTTCTGTTTATATCGTTGTCTCCAAATATGATGTCGTTATTTCTTATGTCGTCTGTTGTCAATTGTCATTCTCCGTTTGACACGTTTTTTTGGTTTTCCATTTTATTGTCGTATCCTCTTGTTTAAGTCGTTTTCATGTTTGTTGTCGTTGTGCGTTTTCCGTCGTTTTTGTTTAATGTCGTTTCGGGGTCACGTTGTTTTTATTTTAGGGTTTAATCTTCGTCCTGAACCTGAGCTCGTGAAATTCACAATCTGAATTGGAGAAGAAAATGACGATATCCGCGGGAACTTTCGGCTTCAGAACTCAGTTCCGAGTTCAATGTCGGGGCTTTTCTCATTCCCTGGTGCGAAACCCCCCCCCACTTTTAATTTACGTTGATTAATGATTAGTCATTACCTTCTGGTTTGGTAACTCGTAATCAGAGCATAGAAAATGAAAATGGTAGCTCCGTAGTTGGATATTTTGGGTTCCCTTTTTGGATTTTACTCAAGAAAACCAAATTTGAAGTTAGTTTAACAATTGGGTCAAATCAAAAACCATTTCATTATCCCAAATTTGAAGCTAGTTTAATAATTGGGTCACGTTGTTTTAAGGAAAACTCTTATGTAATGTATGTAGATTAGTAGATAATCAAAACCCAATAGAGTTACACAAATTCGCGGTGATTTTCAATGCTAAAGTTTACCTTTTTTTTTTTTTTAAAGAGGGTTAAGAATAAAAGTGTAATCACATGCTTGAAAAGCAGAGATTACAGTTCGTCGGTTCCTGATAGGTACATTCCGAAAGAATCTTCTAAAAGTAACAAAATGGAAGATTCTGAGGTAATGAAGGTTTTCCAAAAAGGAAGAATTTAGTGAGTTTTCGGAAGCAAGTACATTGGACAATGAGGTTAGTCATGGTGGAAATGGTGTGCAGAAAAGCTTCAATTTTGATTCGAAGCCTCGATATGAATATCAAAAGCTCTCTTTTGACTTGTTGTCTAATGGTGCTGAACAAGTTATACCTTTTTATTTCAAGCAGTATTAATTTTTATTTATTTTTTAAGTTACTTATGGTGGTGTTTGTGAATTGTGATGCGTGGTAACCTTTTTCGGTATACTTGTAGAATGTGAATAACGTGAATAATTCAACTCTGTCATTGATGTAGAATGCTTGAGTTCAAAAGCAGCAGCTTCTTGATATGAGTTAAAACAACTTATATTAACTATTGATATTTGTACATAAAAAGATAATATCATGGAACAGCCTAAGTAGGTTGCTGAAGAGATGTGATGAGCGAAGAGTTGTGAAGAGGTTGTATTAGAACCTCAGAATAATAAAACTAAGCATGATGCTGAGAAACTTGTTGTAAAGTTACTTGCTACAAGGTTAGTGCATTACTGTTATCTTTTTCCAAAACTTCACAGCTGTTTTTCATATTTGTCTGATGAAAAATGTTGTTTCTTCCTCTAGCTTAAATGACAGTACCAGTTTATAGCTTAACTGGCCATTGGGTCAGCCAATTTTTAGGAGAGTGGCAATCATTTCTTTCTAAAAGACAGTCATACTCATAGACACCTATTGCTTTGACATCCATTTTTCAGTTTGAGTTCATCACATTCTTTTCTGGTTTCAGATGCCGTAGAATCTTTTGATTTGAAATATTGGATGTCTACTCGTGACAAATAAATTCTTCTCTTTTCTCAAATATTTTTTCTTCTTTCACAGGGCTTTGACCGCAGTTGAACTAAGGAAAAAATTGTGTGGAAGGAAATTCTCTCCAGATGTTGAGGAAGTGATAAATGACTTCAAGCGCAGGTGCATTTCAGTAACTAAGAGTATCATTGTGCTGTAGTTTTTTATATATGACTTCTATTAAAACAGTGTCGTTTAAATATTCACTCAGATGGGTGACAATCTGTAGATTATCCTAGTTATAGGGGCTCTGATCATGCTATAAGAGTGAACGTCTAGTCCTGATGTTTTTCATTTATCAGTTACTTTTTGTAATAACAGGATAAATAGACCAAAGGGTCTTGAATGTGTTATTGTTAATTCTTCCATCCCATGTTCGGTTTTGCTTTTTCATGTTTTTCTGTGGTAGCACCTTTTAGTGTATGAAGAAGAAAACAAAACAAAATGGTGTGCTTAACTTTAACCCTCTTCTACCCTCGTCCTTACTCCTTTATCTCCCGTCTTTCAAATACATTGATGTTTAATTATGGATAATTTATCAATGAGTGACATTCTGTAAATGACAGAAGAGAATTCATGAAGTTCGAACTATTGTAAGCATGTAGAATAACCACCATTTGATTTCGAACACAAGCTTGATTGTTGTGCTCTTTTGTAGAGGCTTCATCAATGATAGCTTGTATAGGGAAGCATTTTCTCAATCTAGATGGTCTTCTTTGAGCTGGGGACCACAGCGGATCAATCAAGTACGCTATCCTGTTTAAGTAAAATTTCGTCCTTACGAAATGAGGAAGGCGTGATTTTTAATGAATGCCCAATTAGTTGGAGTCATGCTAGTTTGTTAATTTACAACAGGCCTCAATGTCCTTTACTGTGTTTCTTGATTACTATTTCTTCACGGCTGCTGCTTCTTCACTAAGCTCTTATTTGACTTTTGGGAGCAGAAAACTTTATGGTGCTATGGTTGTTTACTTATTTTTTCTTTTTCTTCTATCTTGTGAACTATTTGGAGGTCATATTTTCAAAGGATATAGTTTAGAATTCAGCCTTTTTAATATTTTAATGAACTGATTTTATTGGATTTAAGAGAAGGGATTACTGCAAAATAATATTCTCATGTTTAGATGTTCCGCAATTTAAACCCTGAAATTTGGATTCTGCAGAATAATACCCTGAGTATTTACGAATTTCTGAAAATTAACTTGGGTTGATTTTTAACTGATAAAATACAATAATATCCTCAAAATTAAAATGAATAATATGAATTAATTTAGTTTTAATGAAGGATATTATTGTTTTTTCGTTCTTAAAATTAGTTAAAAAATCTGTTCGGAGTATTAATTTTTAAAAATTCTTAATCTCAGGGTATTATTTTGCAGAGTTCAAACTTCAGGATTTAAATTGCAGAACACCCAAATTTCAGGGTATTTTTTTGTAATTATCTTTTTAATAGAATATGATATTTTGATTTTAGATTCTGTTTGAAACTACTCTCAAGATTGAACACCAATTTTTAACTTGTTCAGTAACCTTCTACCTGATCAGGCACTTTTCAGGAAAGGAGTAAGTAAGCATGATACAGAGAAAGCAATACAATTGGTCTTTGAGGGTGGAGAATCTGATGGATATCAAGAGTCAAGTCATGGTTTGTCAAAGCTCTCGATGGATCGTTTGTTTGTTCAGGCTTCAAAGCAATGGCTACGAAGCCGTGATGTGCCTAAAGAGACGAGGAAAACAAGGATCATTCGATAGCTTCAGTACCGTGGGTTCAGCTGGGATGTTATCAGCTCAGTAGTAAAGAAGTTGGAGTCCAGTGACCCACCTTAGAGCATGATAAGGTGCCCGAGTTCGTGTGCAATGTAACAACAAAACGCTGTGGTCCATAATAATCGATCCAAATATAAATTGTGTAATCCGGATGAGTTTGGGGTCTATATTGTCACATTGTTGTGGCCACAAAATCAGTCTCTTCAGCACTTGTCAGGGCACCTAGCCTAGCTCTGCCTAGCTAGGTAGGTTGAAGCCTATGTTGGCGACGACACAGCTAAAGATAGCAACAGATGTTGGTGGGATCTCAAATCCAAAGTTCTTTCACAATAGAAATTTTCATTGTGGCATTTGTATTAGTGTTTGGTGCAATTTGCAAATGGCATCTAGTCCTCTCCAAAGGGAAGAAAAGAATGGATGATGAGGTCACAATGTCACTCTATTTCTTATTAGGAGGAATATTTCTCTACATTAATTGAATTAATATTTTAATAGCAAGTAGACCCTTCTAAGGAAACCATAACCTTGTATTTATTTATTTATTTATTTATTTTTGTTAGAAATAGACTGAAAAAGAAAAACGTTTCAAAAGTGGGGTTTGTGTGTAGACTCCTGGTCAGTCTTGCTTAACCATAATGAATTTCTAAATCTCTACATCATGCCCAAAATGTAGGCATCAATTCATCCTCAGCAATACGTTATATGGATCTGTTACTCTGTTTTGGGTATCTATTTTGTGATAGTATAATAGTAATGTGATTTAGACATTCAGTGTCTTCTAACCAAAGATTAGAATTCTTTTATGAGTTTCTCTCGCTGGAAAGTCTTACTCAGACAGCACATGGACATGTGATGCATTGAGCGTTAGACCATGTGAACACTGCTGGAAAGACTGGCTCTACACACAAACAGAGAAAAAGACATACAGAGAGAGAAAGAGATAGTCTTAGGGGTCAGAGAGAGAGAGAGAGAGAGAGAGATGTCAAGGAATCCCGCTCTCTTAGAATAATTCTAATTACATAAATCCAAACGTACCAATCATTGTTCTAACTTGCACATACCCTTGCAGTCTCTCTCTCACACCTCCTAAAGGACAGTTAAGCCCATCACTGTTCCCAAGATAGTCTCTTACTCACTTGTAGCAGAGCCATTAATTAGGAAAGCTTTCCAACCTCCAAACCCAACAGCCCCATAAATTGTCCTTAAACTTTCTTGTAAAATTTTACTACATTTAGTTGAAATCTTATTCTTCTAATTAATAGATTCATTGCTCACAAATCTACAACAACCTCATTTTTTTTAGGAAACATGACAACAACCTCATTATATAGTAGAATTACACATAAAAATCACCCTACAAATTCTAATATCATCCCCTGATCTAATGGGAGCTTTTCAAAATGTAATAATTATATGCACATATATTATATATAGAACAATAATTAGCTCTTTTATTGGGACAATTTTACTATGTTTTTTTCATTTTGTGATAGAATCATCTGAGAATGCAAAAGAGCAATTAGATGATCCTTGTGAGACCATCTTCCTAGTAGGAGGTGGCGGTGAAGGAACTGAAGACAATCCTCTCTTTGAAATCTCAACTTCTGGCCTTAAAGCCTCAACCTGTCGAATCTCCTTAAGCATGGCCACAATGTCCTTCATAGTTGGACGATCATCAGCTCTTGTACTGACACACAGGAACGAAACAGCTAGTGTCTGAAGCATCTCATGCATTGTTGGGTCAGCTCTCCCTCTCAGCTTTTGGTCAAGAATGTCAGAAGGGTCTCTCTTGCTTGCCAAATGGTCACGAACCCACTGAACCAAATGAGCTCCATTTGGCAAAGTCGGGTCCAATGGATGCCTCCCTGTTAATACCTCTAAAAGAACCACTCCAAAACTGTACACATCACTTTTCTCAGTGATACGTTGCATTGAAGCATGTTCTGTAATCAAACACAAAATCACTGATCATAATCAACACTCATATTAATCAAAACCAATAAAAACTAATTAACTTGAAAAAAAGAAAAAGACTTACCCGGAGCCATGTATCCATAAGAACCAGCAAGATGAGGCCTCTGGTTTGGTTTGGAGAGTTGACCTTCATCATCATCAGTAGTACTACTATTCACAACCCGAGCCAAACCAAAATCAGCAAGAAAAGGCTCATTACGAGGACCCAATAACACGTTCATGGCTTTAACATCGCCATGCATGATAGCAGGGACACAGTCATGGTGCAAGTACGCAAGAGCATGAGCGACCCCCAAAACGACGTCGTATCTCGCCTCCCACTCTGCTCCAAAACCCCCACCTTTACCAGCTCCATGAAGCAGAGAGCTCAGGCTCCCGTTAGGGAGGTAATCATAGAACAGGAGCTTCAGGTTCCGGTTCGAGCCCCAACCCAGTAACCGGATTATGTTCTTGTGCCGTATCGAACCAAGTGTACGGATCTCAGACCCGAACGCCCCCGACTCCTCCGAGGACCACATCTTCTTGACCGCTAAGGTTTCCCCACTTGGGATCATGACCCTGTACACCACCCCCGAGCTACCCGTGCCGATGACGTTGGATGACGTCAGGTTCCGTACGATGTCGTCGATGGAGAACTCGAGCTTCTGGTACAGCGTCATCTCCCAGGTGCCGTCTTCCTCCATGAGAGCTCTGCTCGCCATGCGTGTACGGACGAGCACGTACACGGAGAGCAGGACCAGCACCGCGCTGGCGCTTATCAGGATCGACATCAGGAGCTTCATAGCCGACCTGGGTCCGGCGGGGTTGACGCCGTCGGCCGGAGTCACGACGCCGCCGGCGATGTAGAGGCCCCTGTTCGAGGCGAGGTCGCTCAGGGGGAGTTTGTGGAAGAATGGGGTGTCGGGGAGTTCGCCGGAGAAGTCGTTGAATGAGACGTTGAGGGTGACGAGGTTTTGGAGGTTGGCAAGAGATTTCAAATCGCCGGAGAGCTTGTTGTGAGAGATGTCGAGGACGCCGAGCTTGTCGAGACCGGAGAACTCAGATGGGATTTGGCCGGAAAGTTGGTTGCAGCTCAAGTTGAGTGAGATTTCAAGTGATGGAATTTGGCCAAGTTCCTTCGGAATCTCGCCGGAGAAGCCATTGTTGCCGAGGTCGAGCATTTGGAGCTTAGTGCAGGAGAGGATCTCAGATGGGATTGTCCCCGAGAGTTGATTGTTTCCGAGATTGAGCTTTGTCAACTCGGTCAACGCTTCAAGGCTGTGAGTGAGTTGACCAGTGAGCCTGTTATCAGAGATGTCAACGAACTGGAGGCTTTTAGGGAGAGTCCCAGGTAGTACGCCAGTTAGACCATTGGAATGGAGATCAAGAAACTCGAGGTTTTGGCAGCCAAACAGTGATGGTGGGACTCCTCCAACTAGATGGTTGTTGCTTAAGTCAACGAAGTTTAAGCTCTTTAAGCTCCCCATCTCCGATGGAATAGTACCCCCTAGCCTATTATGGTTCAATCTCAACCTGTAAAGGTTAGTGCAGTTACCTATATCAGGTGGTATGAAACCAGATATGTCATTTGAAAGTAGAAGAAGCTTTGTGAGATTTCGCAATCCGAAAATCTGTTTCGGTATTGGACCGAATAAGTTGTTGAGTGACAGATCAAGAGCTTGTAGTTCCACACATTCAGCTAGACTCTCAGGAATGTTGCCTGTTAGCCTATTTTGCCAAGCGAAGAATAGAGTTAAGCTCTTTAAGTTTCCAATAAGAGGAGGAATCTCGCCCGAGATGTCGTTGTTGTCTACTTCAAGATGAGTCAGAGCTGTGCAGTTCGAGATTTCAGAAGGGATAGTACCTGACAATTTATTGAGACTCAGTTGAAGCTCTTCAAGATTTGAAAGCTCACCAAAAGTACTTGGTATGCTGCCAGTGAGAAGATTGTCTGAGAAGTCCATGACTCTGAGCTCTCTGCAGTTCCCTAGCTCATCTGGGATTGTTCCCACCAGGCTATTCTGCCATAGAAGGAGACTTTGAAGCTTGGTGAGTCGCCCAATTCCCTTTGGGACTGGACCAGAAATTGAATTCTGATACAAGTAGAGGTTCTGCAACTCGCTGCAATTGCCAATCTCTTCTGGGATAGGACCGGATAGCAGAGAAGTGTAGAGAGCTATGGTTTGAACTCTTTTCAGCATTCCAATTGATGAGGGTAAACTCCCCGAAATGCTGGTTTCTGCAAGGCCTAACATGACCAAGTTGGTGCAGTTTCCAATCTCCCGTGGCAGCTCGCCTTTAAGATTCTTGTTCCCTCCTGCTCTGAACACTTCTAGCTTGCTAAGTGCCCCAATACTCTTCGGGATTTCGCCACTCATCTGATTGTCGTAGAGCGTCAGAGACACGAGACTCGAAAGGCTTCCAATGTCCGAAGGAATTTCTCCTTCAAGAAAATTTGTATTGAGATACAAAGATTGCAACTTGCTTAGCCTGCATAGCTCGACCGGAATTTGGCCAGAGAGAAAATTGTCACTGACGTCAAGCGAAGTTAGCTCACTATATTCTCCAAACTCCTTTGGAATTGTGCCTGTGAGATTGGTGGAAGAGAGGATAAGGGTCTTCAAAAATTTGAGGGGCTGAAAACTTGAAGGCAATGATCCTTGCAAGTCTAATGATTTCAAGCTTATCTCCACCACTTGCCCATTGGAGTTGCAATGGACCCCAAACCAGTTGCATGGTTTTGAGTCTATAGCATTCCATGACTTGAGAGCATCTGAGGAGCTGTTTAAACTGTTTTTCCATGTAAGAAGTGCTTGGCCTTGTTCATCAATGGAGTAAACACCAGAAAAGAAGAGCAAGTTTATTGAGAAGTAGTATAGTAAGGAGAGGGAGAAGATATTGGGAGGAGAAAGCAAGAGGTTCCTTAGAGTAGCAGGCATTGCTGATAGAAGAGAACAGATGATCTGTTTTGGGATTGTAGAGGGTGGAACCCCATGTTTTGTTTATAGAAGAAAAGCAGAAGATCTGGATCCAAGAGCACCTTCTTTATTCTATTATTATTGTAATGGTATTGTTGTTAATTGGTGAGATGGTTTGATGCAGATGGGTTTTTTGGTTTTATTTAAGTAAATGGTGGTTTTAGTTTTTAAAATGGGGTCATCTTTGTTTAATCTATCAATAATGAGATGAAAGTTTTTGGATTATTCTTTCCAAATGGATCACTTGTCTTTGTTATTTTCTGCATACAATTTTATTTCCATTTATTTATTCTTTCTTGTGCTCTCTAACTAGCATATATGAAATTGGTGGTGCTGAATGTCATGGAAGAACAATTCTTTTTAATCCCTTTTAATTGCTGGGACTGACAGTTGTACCATCTTGCTTAGTCATTTTAAGCCATGTATGTATATTAAATTACCTTATTCTGGTTGGTTGTTACACTGAAGAGTACCACTGATGTAGTTTTCACTTTTACTGGTGAGTGGTAAGGACATAATGAACAGTGAAAACTAGCCCTTTCCTCATATCTGCTGGATTAATGGATTTATCTCCCAAACAGTGCTAGCTTAATGATCAAACCAACCAAACAAAGCCACTCATTGATTGTATTAGCTCTGAAAATGTTAGCTAAACTACTCTATCTTCTTAACCAAGCCAGTTCTGAGAAAGTGGTCCAAAATTTTTGTGGTCACAAATGCTAAGCTAGCCATGTGCATGTGTTATCAACGCCATTTCACCAAAGCTAGCCTACTAAGTAGTAAGTACTTGCTCATAATAGATTTTTGAAAAAATAACACACTTGTTTTTAAGGCTTTGAATTTATATAAACACTTAAATGAACAATATTTGCCAATAAGGTGAACTGGATTTCTGAAAAAAAGTAAAAAATAAAAGTAATTATTGTAAAAAATTTCTTTATTTGCTGTAAATTCACCTGCATATTTGAACTTGGGATCTGCATATTATTCTATAGAAGCATAATGGGTATGTAAGGTAATTTTTTAAATGGTTGATGGAGATCCATATTGGTTTGTTTATACTCGAAGGAAATGTATATGAGGAATCTAGTTGAGTAGTAGTGAAGTGCACATGATAGAGAAGAATATGTTATGTAATATATAGTATGGTTTTTTAAATTGCAAATCTGGCCATGCTGTCGGGCGGTCTTAGGAGTAAAATACTAAAAAGAAAAACAAAAAAAAAGGTATGCTGGCCTTGAGTGGAAGGGACAACATATCACCAATTCAGAATCTTTAATTAGTATTACGTCCCAAATCAAAACCAAAAACCTGTTCAAAAGCCATTGCGTTAAAATAATTACATAATAGGTCAGCCCCTCATGCCACTGCAATTAGCATAATGATGTCAAGGGCTTGATTGGAAAACATGATTTAAATTTACGACTTTTCCATGTTTGTTTCTTGGGAAAATATGAGAGTAACATGCTTAATTTTCTTTGTCTCTGCTTCATGAGAAAATAAATGGGAATGTTTTAGTTTACTATTGCAGCAGCTCGGTAAGAGTAGATTAAAAAAAATGTTAAATGATGTTGGATGTAACTAACTCATGTTATAGAGTAGTAGTAATTTTTAGTTGTAATATAGATTTAATTGTTCAGAAGAATAAATTGATAAAGGAGTACCTAATGCAGCTTTTTTAATTAAAGGAAATTAAAGTAAAGGGTTCAATTTTCTTCCAAAAAGAATTGAGATATAAATTCTTGTAATACAGCTTTATTGAAATAACTTTAATCATGATTTCCTATAATAACATAATGCATGTATTAAATCTATATTCCATATATTTATAGCCTTGGAATAATTTCCATTCAAATTGAGAAAAAAATTCAGCATATTAATTACTATACAAAATCCTACTTAATTTGAGCAATAACACCCTGCCCATTACCCTTTAAAGTACCACTTAACATTGATCATTAATATTGAGGTAAACAATAATAAGTTTGAAGTATAAACATCATTCTCTTTTGATGATATTTATGATAATTTTCCACCATTTTCTTTTAGCAATGTTACAATTTTCATGAAGCCAATCATCCAATAATGGACCCCATTTGCTTCATTTGTAGGAAGATAGGAAACTTTCAATTTTGCTTCCCCACTGTGCTTTACTCTTTATAAACAGAAGAAACTTATTATGGAGATCATCTTGGACATGGTTGATAGGTACTTTTGACATGAAATGCTTAAGTACCTAACAGCATGAATACAAATTACTAATAAGAGAAGAACAAGGGAAAGGGAAAGTCATATTTGTTAGTGAAAAGAGAAAAATCTATGAGCTAAAGTAGAAGTAAAGGGAGGAAGACCAACATTAAAAGAAGGGAAAAGGACACTAGCTAAAGAAATAGGGAAGAAAAATAATTTTATCCAAAATGGTCCCTCCTTCATAGTCTATTCCCCACTATATTATTATTATCAAAGTTTTTGGTGAAAGAAAAGCAAACCCAAAAGGCTTCCTAGTCTCATAAACAAAGGATATTTTTGTAAGATATTGGACTTGAGATGCACACGAATGGAATGATGTCATCTTTTTCACCATGCAGTAATGGGTAGTTAAACTGTCATATTAGATAGAGAAAGTTCAATTATGCATTTAAAGAAAAAATAGAAGAAATTCACTATTTTGCAACTTGTGAAAATTTTTTCTTTTCTTTTTTGGTAACCTATTGTTATTTTCTTTTTATCATTGAACTTTCTTGGTAATACTTTCGTTTCTGTTTTATCATTTATAAAAGTGTAAAGAATTATCGAAATTTGTTTAAGTTGTAACTTTTTGAAATTGTCTATCACTTGTTTTAGTTATTAGAAAAAAAAAAATTAAAGACAAAAACAATATTATGTCCAAACAAGCTCTAATTTGAGAAATAAGATGGCAATTTAAATGAGAACTATAAAAAATAACCAAGGTAACCACAAGATAAGCTAGATGATTTTCACTTATAATAATTAGACACCATTGTTTCTGATGGCTAATTTTTCTTTGAAAATCAAAGACTAAGACACCAAATTGCTCACTAACATCACATCTTTTGATTACATATGATGGACTCCTATGAAAAAACATTGGCTTGTGATTATACATATCTTATCATGTAGATACACAATTTCTAATCAAGCTGAAAATCCATGATCCAATATCATCTCTTTGATATCTTTGATTGATTTTGCTTATAATTGGTAAATTTTCATTTACAATCCATTGATTCGATAGGTTCCATTTCTTTCTCTTGGTAATGATAAATGACCTCCGACTATTTGCTTTCACGGTTTGAGAGTCATTTTGCTTAATCAAATCCAATAGGAGGTACACAATGTAAGAGGAAAAAGAAAGGAAGTAGTCCATTTGCTTCAAGATACCATAGAATCAAATTGGGATAATTTGGATCTAAATCACATTCGAGTGGTTGGTTTGGATTTTAGATCCAATCACAAGTGGAATATATCAAGTACAATACATTATTAGATTCAGAACCATGTGTGATTGGAATCTGATCTTTGTCAATGGCTAAAATCAGCAAATATAAAGAAGTCACATGACATGACTTTGAGACTGTTGGTTTTTTTCAGGGCACTTGGAAATAAAATTAATTGGAGCACTGAGACTGAGAAGAGACAGTGGCTGCATAATGTAAGTACACTAGAGAAAGTTCATGTTACACTTTCACATATTTAGGTGCCACATTACAGCTTTAGAGCAAACTCTTTAATTATTATTATTTTATTTTTTCTTTTGTCAGTTCTGTTTTGGCATCAGGGCTGCACATGTTTGTTAAAAAGGGAAGAAGAGGATGAAGGATGACTTACTTTTAGATTATTACAAACCTTTGTATATTCAATAATTACTTCAACTCACCTTGGATTTCTTTTATATATATAGAATTTTCTTTCTCAGAAGCATAAAAGTAAGAGGAGTGATTAAGAGTGGAGAGAGTAATTTCCTCAATAATATTTATGGGTAGAAATATTCAATACTTTATTTGTCTATTAACATTGATAGGAGATGTGGATAACACTGTAACATATCTACAACTGCTGAAAGTATTTTACCAATAGTTATAATCACTATAAATTCTAAACTTTCAATGTCTAATCATATATTATCAGAACTTGTCATATGATTCATATATTGGAGATATACATAATTACATGCAAGTATAAGATTTTAAATAATTGGATTGAAGTTATATCATTATTAAAGTTGTTGATAATTAGCACTTTTTAAGTCGGCATAAGAGTTGATGAAGTCTACTTAAACTGTACACACACTAAATAAATAATGAGACTTTTTTTTTCTAATTTTTTTGGGAATTTGAAAGAGAGATGGGACCTGGGAATGGTCTACCATTGTACCATCAAAAGGACCCCTATTAATTGGGTCATGGCACACGTGCTATGGAGTTGGCAAACTGGATATATACACCCTCAACAAAAACTTTTTTAACCCCTAAAATATTATAATGATAGGGGCCAAGGAGGCCATAATGGAATTCAAACCAAGATTTGTCATTGCCTATATGCAATCTCATCAAATCCATGGGGTCCTTCACCATCCCAAAAAATAATTCTCACGCAATCTACCTCGCAAAATTGCTTTGTTTTTGGATTGATAAATGAAGAATTCTCTCTCTTTCCTTCACTTTCTCAAAATTTTGACTCTTATCAATGCCTATGTCCCATCTACGTCTATTTTGACAATAAGATCCTATAATTTTTACTTTCCATTGGGCCAATTTATAACAATTGACAACAACTTTGTGGATGTCAATAATACACCTAGCCGAAAATAAAACCGTGCATAACCTGGCTTTTAACAATCAAATCATATGTGAATGCATAATTATGTTTGCAAATTGCATTCAAATCAGATAGTTTTGACTAAATGAAGCATCTAAGCATCTTTCAAGTCCAATTTTAATCATATTCTACCAATTAATTTTTGAGTTCGTTAAACTTTAATGCCGGCTTATGATGTTATGGTAAACCAATCTTTTTCTTTTTCTTTTTCCACTTTTTTTCCAAAAAAAATATTTTTGCAAGTGGGTTCTTAAGTGATAAGGTAATAGTATTAATTAAGGCTCACCAATTTGAATCCTATCTTGGCTGTGCCTTTAGGCTTTTGATTATAAATGTATGGTAAATACTTAAAAACCATAGTCTACGCATATTGATCTTTGAACCCATCACTTTGCTTTGTTTTTAGTTAGTGGAGGAGATAGCCTTTTGCCTTTGATAGTTTTATTACAAAAAACAAAGGCTTTACTAATACAATGCATTTTCTTGCCTAAGTGTCATATTGGAGGTCAATTCATTGTCCCCTAATCACAGTATTGCTTTCCTAATCTTTCCTTGATTTCTGGATATCAGTTTAGGACGGCCTTTTTGTATCATATTATTTTATACCTTTTCCATGACTGAAAAAAAAAATGTAGTAATGGGTTTAACGTGGGAGTACCTCTCCTTAAGATAATTAAACTTGCTAAACTTGTCATTTTGTCAAAAGCACAAAACTTAGAAGCAATTATTTTAATTAATAAGAGTCAAATTTTGTGTGCTGTGACGCTTTACTCTTCATCTTTCGAATTTATATAACCATTCTAGGGAGGTAGGATGTGTAACAATATAATACAACTACATATATTTTCTTTTTTCAAAAAAAAAAAAAAAAAGAAAGGTCTTAGTGAATCCATTCACTTATAAAATTTGGTCAAGTCAAAAAGACTAATATGAATTGATCTGGAGCTTAAATCATTTATCTCTCTTTTTTTCATGGTGGGGTTGGGCTAATCATTTTAGCTAAATATTGTTACTGATTTGTCCTTTGAGACTAGCCTAATGAAAGCTGGGCATTTCAACTTTTATTTGATCCTTCTGTTGCTAATCAAAGCCCTTGAGAAACACAGAATAGTAATGCAAATTTTGTGATATCAAAACGAAAGAAAGTCTTACTATGTTCAAACATAGTATAGATGGTGGGCTAAAATATGGTGTAGCGGATGGAATTTTTGAAAGGAAAGTCGAAGAATGATTTAAAAACACTAAGAATACTGAAAATCTTATTGATAATTTGGTAAAATGAAGGGGGTAACAAATAACAAGTCAACTAGGTCTACGACGACCTAGACTTGAGCCTGGGTAAAAGCCTAGACTTCAGCTTATCCTAGTCTCCTAGATCAAATAATGTTACTGAGTTGTCCCTTTAGACTAGCTCAATTAAAGCTGAGATTTCAATTTTCAACTCTCATTTGATCATTCGGTTGCAATCAAAGCCCTTTAGAGACAAGGAGTTCTACTGTTCCATTTTCAAAATTCTGTACTCTCAAGCTAACATTAACAAAAGGAAAGAAGTCCAACAATGTTTTAAGGGCATCTTTACTAATAAGTAATGGAGAGAAAAATAAAAAAGAAAAGAAAATTAATTCCCCTTTGTATATTTACATAATTAGTTACTTATGAAAGAGAGTCATAACCTTCCTCTTCATTATTTCTTATTCTCATCTATTCTGTTTCTTCTTTATTCCCTTTCCACGCACTCTTATTACGGATTAGTAAACATGACCTTAGTGTAAGCAGAGTACATATAGCAACTCCAACTAACACTTGTTCTAGTAAGCAAGACCATCAAATGGTATTAGATATAGAATAGTAGGGACAGATCCAATACATTAAATAAGGTTTTATGTGAAACCCTTTAGCCCATACAGTACAATAAGCCCATCAAGCCATGAATACCGTTACAAAGAAAAAGTGGGCAGGTGAGTTGTGCTACATTTCCAATATACAACCTCCATTGCTAGCAACAAGAATAGTTAAGCCTTTTGAATTATTATGCTAAGTGGAGACACTTGTGCCCCATGGATATTGCTATGTATTTAGGGAGAGACTATACCCCATTCCTGGACCATTGACAACTAAGATTTCCAATCTTCTATTGGAATCGAACTATCACCCACTCAAGCTGCTAAATGTGTTCTGTTTGTTATGTATGCCCATTGCCTCCTCTCTGTCCTACCATAACCATTGGGTTTAGCACAGATATGACAGAACTCCGAAATATTACCGAGTAATCTTCTAACACCAAAATTATTCTCTTTTGAGATGGTTCCAATGAGTCATATAGATTAGAACATTTTGGAACAATTTACTAACAGTAAAACTATGAGCCTTTGCAACCAATATTAGGTTTATACGAGCATAAATTGACCACTGTGTGTGTCTGTGTGCGTGTGTTTATCTTCTTCAACCTAGCTCCTTACATTCAGCAGAAATGTTTTCTAAAGTTTGAATAGGAAATTTTTTTGCTTCCAACCATTTTCTTGTTTCCATCCTAGGTGGTGTTACCGCGCTTGTTAATGTCTCTCCGACCAGGATAACAGTTTAATCTACTAATCATCCCCCCGGGAAAACAGATGACGGCGCAAGAATCCATCATCTTTACCAGTTTTACTGACAGTCATTCAATATTTCTTGTTCCATTCGCCTAGGACTCTGGGTAAATAAAAGTTCATTTTCTTTCCACACACACTCAGAAACACAAGAATATGGTTCATAAGACGGCATCAATTCAGCAGCGTATTTTCAGGCTATCCAAGTTTCTAGTACATCGGCAAAAATCTCAAGTTGAGTGAGAGATATACATGGAAACAACCATAAACACGAACGAGGTCAAGGTCACCTCCCAAAACATTTCAGTATTGTAGAGGTTAGAGCGGACAAAAGAAATTTTAAACCCGCAGATCCACCAGGGAAGTATGAGAAAGCGTAGTATGCAAGTGCAAGAACCTGCAATCATGGAAAGAGCATTCTTAATTAAAGGGAAAAACAATGCATGGGAACCTCAGCCAGAGAAAAAACGGAATGACAACAAAACGAAAAGAGTAATGAGATTGCATGTGGGATACCTGTATTACAGAGAAGAGCACAGAGAGAACGTAGCTGTGAAGCACCATGGACACATATATGGTGCCAACCATACTGCCTATAAACACCAATGTAAAAGGAAGTCTCTGCATAAATTAAAAGAAAAGGTAGTAAAATGTTAGATGCAAACCATCGCATGGGCTGGGAAACATTTAACAAAACCCGAAGGTCTCTGACTTGCAGAATTACCTCTTTTGAAGACATGTGGGCAAACTGATTTTTTGGGCCCTTGAGTGCAAAGAATGAACCAATAATAAAGCCACAGCCAAGTGTAAAGCAGATAGCAAATTTCTGAGGCATCAACACCATAACAGGAAGGAACATGGTAAATGCAATGAAAACAAAAAACACCCCAGTTGCCAGAAGCAGACCAAAGTACATGAGAGCTTTTCCTGATGGAACGGTACTAGTGGCAGACTGCAAGTTCCCAGGTAGGTCTCTCACCCCTTTAGAAACCCTGAAGATAAATCAAACAAGTGCATAAATGACTATGGAAAATAATACATAGCCATTAAAATGAAACTACTTGTCTTTCTAACAGTCGGTAGGCACACCATTCAAAATCAGGGTGTTGTTATCCAGTTATCCTCTCGTTCATAAGATCGTATGTATATAGATTTCTCAGTATGATTGAGATAATAGAATTCTCAGCACTATCATGACACAGAAAACAATTACTGCACATATTAAGGAACAGAAACAAACCCCACCCCAACATTATTACGAAGAACTTTTCCCTAAGTTTTAATAGACACATTGCACAACTTGTTGAGGACAAAGGAGTTGGTTCTTATTCATCAAAGCATCAATCAGAAAACGACTTCCAAAAATCCTTTGCTTAAGTGTTGCATTGTTGGCAATGCAATTGTCTATCACTTTGTTTAGGTCATGTGTCTTTGCTTAAAGTGGAAACTCAGACCAAAGAGTTCTAGGTTAGCACAAAGTTGTCTCCTCATAAGGCCATTGTGCAATTTCTGTATCCTTCTATCTTCTTCAGAAAAAGGCCATTGCACCCAGTTTATGAAGTCTCCAAGGTGACATTTGCAAGCATAAACTTCTACGCACACTCGCATTTATAAGCAAGTTGCAATCTAAAACATATTATTTTACCGATGCTTTCAAAAGTTACGGAAGAACTGTCTTTTTTGTGAAACAACAACTCTCTCATATCTCTAAATTTAATGGAAAGAACAATAATTTGTATAAAAATCACTCATGAGCATTCATTTTAAAAATCTCACTCTAAACAAAAATTGAGAGCTGACCATACTGTCTTGCCCTACACCTAGCCAGAATCCTCCACTTCATGTTCCCCATTACATTCTAACTCTTGAACATTCACTTTTCAAACCCCTTAATGGAGCAAGCAAGTGTTTGAACTTTGAACTTGTTTCAATACAATCACAAAATAGTTGAATGATTCTCAACAGTATAAACTTTTGCATGCAATTTATAAGCAAAGAACGCCGGTTACACCAATGCCTTCAAAAGTTTAAAAAGACCCATCTTTTCATGAAAAAACTATCTCATAACCCCAAATGAAATGTAAAGTAAAAAACTTACTCTAAAAGTTGTCATGAGAGTTCACGTTTGACATCTTACTTTAAACAAGAACCCAATCCCAGAATCATTCACTTCATGGTCCTTGTTTCATTCTAACTCTCAAACATTCACTTTTCGAACCCCTTAACCGAGTAAGCAAGTGTCTAAACTTTGAGCTTGTTTCAATTCAATCACAACTCACAAATAATCAGAAGGACTAGATCCACAATCTAAAAACAGCAAACCTTTCAAATTATGTGCTTCTACAATCTCATAACATTTACAACAACCGATATCGAACTCGAAAAACAGATTCAAGCCCTAGAAACTCATAGACCTAATCAAATCAAGGTGCACACATTGTAAGCATTAAGAAACTAGCTTATTCCGCCAAGCCACTACCTCCTAAACTCCCAAAAGACAGGACATCAAAAGCCCAGCTATCTGATTTGCCCACATATGCAAAAATATCAAAAACCCAGAATTATATTCACCTAAAGATACAGAATCACACTACGTACAAACACATACATACACATATATATATATACACACATCTGGTTTGAAAATGCTTAATTGAATGGGGGAATCAGCAACAGTAGAAGCTGGCTTACACAGAGAAGGTGCCGGAAACGGTGTCGTTGGCGGATCGGACCGCGGATTCGAGATCGAAACCGAGACCCAGAGAGGAGCTCTCGTCTGAAGTTTGGGCCGCCGCGTACGAGTTCCAATCTGCTAGCAAAGACGACGCGGGTTTCTCCGACCCGCCACCGCCGCCACTGTCACTCTGCGAGAACCATCCCTGTGCCATTTTCTGCATGATTTTCTCGGCTGCCAAACACACCAAACTCTCTTCTTCGCTTCGGAGCTTTCCTTCTGAGAATTGAGGAACCAAACCAATAAAGTTTCTTTTTCTTTTTTTTTTTTTTTTGTTGTGTGTTAATTATTGTTATCAGAGTTTCTTTGTCGAAACGTTTTTGGTCAAGATTGAAAATGGTCTACGTTTTTGAATGAATGTCTCATATAAGGCTTAGGAATTAAGCAATGTAGTAATTAAGCGAAACGACACCGTTTTCACTGCATTGTGTTTTTTTTCCCTTTTTTTTCTTCCTTGTTAAATAATTTGTCCACATTTTTCATGCTTTTATCCCATTGTTTGGGTTAAAATGGATTTGCATTATAATATAATTAATATAATGAATTATATAGACACGTGTGGCAATTTTTGTCTACCAATTTAATTGTGTTGATTTTGAGTTGACCTACATGCTAACGATTTAATGAAATCACCATTGGGATAGATGTGTCAAAACACTTATAAACAATATAATTGTTATTTTACTTGATTTTTAATTGAGTTTTTAAATAAGTTAGTTTATTACTTTTAAGTTTTTTATTATTTACAAGAAATTCATTTAAATATTTTTATCAAATAATTATCTAATATGATATGATATATATATATATATTTTTTCAAAATAATTAATTAATCATGTTAATTAGAATCAATTTTTTTTCAAACATGTTCACCTAAACATGTGAATTTTGATTCGTGTTATCGTGCCTTGTCCTAAATTATCTCCCTTAATGTTAAAAACATTTTTTCTTGATAGAAAGTCCAAAATAATTTTCATAGTAACAAGCTAGAGCATTGAAGGAAAAAAAAAATCCTATATCAAAGCAATAGCCACATTATCTCTCTCTTGCTTTCTCACATGAAAAGTAAGAAAAATAATCTTAATGATGACAATGGCCCCATACATGTAGCTGGTGAGAAACCAGAAGCCTTCATGCTCAAATTAAAAAAAAAGAAAAAAACGAAAAAGACATCTTTGCCATAACTCTTATTCTCTCATATTATACAACATTTTTTTCACTATCGTCATTCTTCGGTGATCACCACAACTGGTTATAAACCAATTATAAATTTCATATGTCGATTTTGAGTCCTTAGATTGTGAGACGAAAATCGTCACAATGATAATCGCGTCCACTTGTTATATTTAGTACCTTTATTTTTAATATGGTTTGCTATAGGGGCGTATTAGTGTTGCATTCACACCCATAACTCGCTAAACTACAAGAGTGAAACCCCATTAGCACAACTATTGCCCTGGATTTGGAAGAATTTGGATTAAAGGCTTTGATGGTTGTTGGTACTCTATTGCTATGGCTAAACTACAAGATTGATACCACCAGCACAAACACTTCCCTTGGAAGAATTGGTAATTGTGTGGGTTCAAAGACCAAGTCTTTGATGGTTGGTACTTGGCAGATTACTAGATTAACCACTATAGTGTCTCCCAAGGGACGAAGAATTAGCATTTTGTGTGAATAGGATATCAGATAACCGTGCTAGCTTATTGAAACTCTGACTGTTCAGAGTTTTGATGGTTGTGGAATTTATAATAATTTGAGAGAAAAAATGAAATTATTTAATACTTGATTTCTCTGAATTTTGTAAAATTAATATTTAATTCTTCTTTCATCTAAAATTACTAAAAATCACAGTTTTGGATTTCCGAACATGACATTAATTATTGTAGTTGTGTCTCAATCCATTGTCGAAAAAAACAGATTTGAATTGCTAATTTTCAATTGTTGTTTTTTTTTTAACATATTTGCTAATCCCAGTGTCGTTTCTCAATCCATTATCGTTTTTACTATTCTTTTTTTTTTTCAACTATCGTTTTTCTATGATCTGGGTTATTTTCGTGTCCACACTACTTTATATCCTTTAACTTGCAGAGATAGACGTTTCTAATAGATAATTAACCTATTTCAACAAATTTCTGAAAAAGTTGCTGAAAAATCATAAGAAATTAAAATCCTTATGAAAATCTGCAGAAAAGATTATAATAATTGCTTAAAGCCTTGAATATTAAATTAAATTTTCTTATGCTAGCTCACCCGGCCAAATGGCCCAAGAAATTAGTTGAACCAAATATATATAGGTTTCCAATTTAATATGTATTTTTTTAGCCGTTAGATCATTGATTTAACGTCTATCATAATTTGAGTAATTGAAAAATAAATAAATACCCGCTATTTAATAATTTTCTCTCTCCACCTTTTACCATAAAAAGATGTACGTGATGAATTTTTATTAGGTCAAACAATAAGTAAAAAAAAATACTTGCTAGATTGATGCTTATATATGTGCATTGATATACGTAATACATGTCCATTCTTGAGAAAAAATTTCAAAAACTTAATTTGAATAATAATGTCATGCATATGTTACTACGCATATAAAAACAATTAGATACTTAGACATTGAGCACATATATATAGGCATCAATTTAGTAGGTATTTTTTTTTTTTTTTTACCTACACATAGGTATTATTTTAGCTAATGAAAATTTATTATGTACATTTTTTATAGTAAAAAGTAAGAGAAAAATAGCATTAATGATTTTCATGCACCTTATTATAGCCGTTGGATCACCATAAAATGATAATCCAATGGCTAAAAAAAAATCTACACATAGGTAAAAAAAAATACCTATTGGATTGGCAACCTACATATATATATAGAGGACTTCTCAATCGTTACAATTTTTTTGTGACCATAAATGGATACTAAAAAAAGTAGTGATAGCATTAAATTTTTTTGATGGTAATAAATAGCATTAAATTTTTTTGGTCAACTA
>JXTC01000134.1:718263-734699 GCA_002914845.1 Trema orientale | reverse complement strand
GATCAAGTGTCGATCGAGAGGGAAAAAGAAGACGATAAAGAGGAAAAGAAAGATGAAGAAGATGATAAGAAGAAGAAGAAGAAGAAGAAGAAGACAAGGAGGGTGGAAGACAACTTGGTCGAAAGAGAAATGGAGGGATATAAAGATATTGGGTGTATGGTTGTCGGGGAGATGGACTACTTGAATTTTTTTTAAAAATTTTTTATTAAAAATTATTATTATTTACCCATATAAAAATCATGTTTTTACATCTGCAATTTTAGTTTTGCATTTTTCGGTTTCATCAATTATATTCTTCTTATATATTCGTTTGATAAGTGGATGAAGAAGAATGGCTACAGATTAATTTGTTTATTCTTATCTTTTTTTTTTCTCTCTCTTTTTTGCTTTTAATTTTCCTTGGATAGAATATTGAGCATGCCATGCAGTTAGATTCTTATGAACGAATTGGGTCTTTAAATTTGACTTTGGTTTAGTTGCTTATAGTTTCATCAATAGCAGGTGGTGATCTAGAGGATTTCGCCTTGTCGCTGGGACGCGAGTAAAAGATAAAACTTGCTCTGAATTGGAATTTGTTGCACGTTGGCAGAGTTAGGAACCAAAGCAAATTAAAGAAACAAGTTTACTCTTGTTTTAGTCCATATATTCTTAGTTGATTCTTTCTTAATTAAATAAGCTAAAGATTCATTTTTCTTTATTGAAAGTTAAGAATCATAATTTATTACCGATTATCATGTGAAACTACGTTCTGTTTATGCATGGAAATTTAATTTTTTATTTTTATTTTTCTGTTGGTATAATGAGCGGGTATTTTTTTTAAGTAAGCTGAAGAAGGTAAAGAAGAGTAATATATGGTCAGTTATTACCAATCAAATGAGGTATCCACATCACATATTCTCAGTTTATGATCTCGACTATTTGATATGTTCATTATATACATGCATGTGATACTCTACAAACGATTTTTATGTGTGTGTGGAGAGATAGAGAGCCGCTTACATATATCCACATTAGAGATAGTTCTTATTATCAGCTTTGTATGTATTTCAGTGTACTATACACACAGAAAAAAGACAGTTCTTACCAGTTTGAACTCTCTGCTTTGGAATTCTGTTTCTAAATTTTCTTAAACAAGTAATCTATTGCTCATACTGCATATTTTTTAGGAGAATCCTATCACTATTAAGAACTATAGCATCTGGCTGAGATATCAAAATCTAACAGGGTACCAATATGTATAAAAAGCGTATCGGGACACTACCCTTAATTGTGATGTGGTACAAATATACCATGAGACGGGAGTCAGTTGATGCTTTTTGACACTACGGTAAGATATATTATCTTTGTTTTAGATTTATGGCTTCTTCCATATGCCAGTTTCTTCTTTAGGACCCTTGGCATTGCTCTTTTTTTTTTTTTCATGTTAGTAGTTTCTTCATTTGATTATAATTTCCCCAATTATTTTTTTTAATTGTGAGCTACTGGCAGTTATGTATTCGATGGAGGCTTTTAATGGGACTGTATATATCAACAATGTGCAGTTTCTTTTGTTATAGAATTGCACATCTTCTGATCTCTGTCTGCTAATGTAGCTTATCTAATGTTCAATGCGATACTGACAACTCAAATTTATTTTTCTATTGAAATCTCTGACATTTTTGCAACAGACTTATATGATTAAAATTACTTGAACTTTCTAATACTACTTCAGCTAACTAATTACCCTTGTAAATCATTCGGATATTGCCACAAGGCATAAAGAATTTGTATCGAAGGCTGCTGAAATTAGAAGCAAAAACTATTTTTCAATTATTTGTTACTTTTGCCGCAGAATAACTAGGTTGCAACTGGGGGACATAACTGGACAAACAAAAAGCATTGGGTTTTCAGTAATTTCTTATTTCATTTTCTGCTATATTTCAGAGAGGACAAATTTGTGCCTCTTGATTGACACCTCAGAAAAATTCAGGAAATATGAAAGTATTAGTTTTGTATGAACTTGTTTAAATTAGTTCCATTTTTTTTTATTAACTGGACACAAAATAGTTGTCTTTGTACAAATAAATATACAGAGAATATACTACACATGTAGTATGATGTGTTTCAGGCTTAAATATTCAATATCTTCCCCGTTCCTCCCTTTTTGTTTCCGCTGATATCTTGGTCAACTTAATGTGAAGAAAATGGATAGGTTGGTATTAAAGTTCCGTAAGATGGATATATTGACACTTCAGTTTTGTAAGGTGTAATATACGAAAGTTGACATTAAAGTTTCATAAAAATGCATTGACATTTCAATTTTGTAAGGTGTCTAATATATATAGGGAAGACACTGAACATGTGCCTAGGGCACCTAGGCTCAAACTAGTATATATATATATATAGTGAAATCAAGAATAACATACGTATGAGAACCCAAGAATATCAGAACTTCAAGAAAGTTCACGTAGCTATTCATTATTACTGACATGAATTTCCGGCAAATACAAGAGACATGCAGTTTTTCTAAGATTACGAACTGCAAGCTAAAGATTTAAAATAAAGAAATACTTATTATACGTCTGAATTAACTATATATATATATATATATATNATGCATTGACATTTCAATTTTGTAAGGTGTCTAATATATCTAGGGAAGACACTGAACATGTGCCTAGGGCACCTAGGCTCAAACTAGTATATATATATATATATATATATATAGTGAAATCAAGAATAACATACGTATGAGAGCCCAAGAATATCAGAACTTCAAGAAAGTACACGTAGCTATTCATTATTACTGACATGAATTTCCGGCAAATACAAGAGACATGCAGTTTTTCTAAGATTACGAATTGCAAGCTAAAGATTTAAAATAAAGAAATACTTATTATACGTCTGAATTAACTATATATATATATATATATATTGCATGGCGTCCAGGCAAGATACCTACGTAAAAGAAATATGTAGGTCCGACGAGAAATCTAACCCGAGACTCGAACATGCTTCTTGGAAGATAATAAGGGTAATGGCTCTAACGGTAGTACTTTCGGGCGCTACGGCGGCCACGGAGACCTTGCCCTGCCGAGCTCTGCAGCAGTGGGGCCCACCATCTTTGGCCATTTCTTCTTCTTGGTGATGATTTTCGCTGCGGCCGAGACCGGTACTTACGAAGTCCGTATGGGACATAGAGGAAACGAGAGAGGAACAGTCTTCGAACCGAGACTCTTCGACGGCGGCGTTGAACTCGGCGACTTCTAACTCCGATGGAGAAATCCATCAGAAGCAGTATATCCTGTAAATCTATACTATTGTTCTCCATTGAACAAGAAATAGTTAGGAATATTGTAAAGAAACAATAACAGAGTACGTAAGCGAAACCAGGAATGGAACGATCTTGTTTTTGTTCAATTTCTAGTTCTAAAGACGAATGACTAATGTGCAGCCTCTATATATACGCATATAATATATATATATATATATATATATTTGTATGTATGTTTCAGTTGTACTCGTCTGAAAATTGTTTTGGTTATAGTCGTTTATTTATTTTCTTCTTGTTTGGGCGGTATATATATATCTGGCGGACAAATGCTCTTGGACACTTGGGCCAGTACCAAAATAATGGGCCGTTTCACAATTTTGAGAATCTACACCTATATCCGTTTTGTGCCTTCTATTTTACAAATACCTGTCTTTTACGCTCTTTTCAGATATATATACATTTTTTTGGATAAAATATGTACGTATATGTTTGCAATATAAATATAAAATACTTGTGGTATAAATTTCTCCGAACGCTCAATATTTGGTTTTGTTCGTGGTCAAATTTAAAATAAATAACATTTAAGAAATGTCTTGTTAAACAAAATATTTGATTCTTAAATTTTAAAGAGGGGTTTCTCAAGATAGTAAAAAAAGAGATTGTGCTCTATGATATTAGAGTTCTCATGTTCTTTCAGATCTTCAAAGTACATCAACTTTCCGGTTACCTATGTACCTCAGTATCTGTACACCATTTTATATATTATGGACGTTTGTATAATTGCATAGAGAAAATAATCTTCTTCGCTCTTGCATGTTATTAGTTTGGGTTCAAAACCCTAGTTTTTCCATCGGTTTGGATCTAGTAAGTAACTTGTTTCAAAAGAAGCACATTTTGCTCTTCATTATCATAATTAGATTTGTCCGACAATCTTTGTGCCAATGGATCACATATTTTAGCATTTTCTGGAGGAAATTAGACCCCCTTTTTGAGCGGGGTATTTCTAACCAACTAGTTTTTTAAAATTGGATAATATGTTACCCGGTTTTTTAACTAGGGTTCCATTTTTACACTTGGGCCTTGAGCCTTTTAGACTCGGCTCTCTTCCCTCTTCGGCTCTTCTAAAGAAGACTCTCCCTTTCCCTAATTATTTTTTTAGCGTGCTTTCTCTCTTCCCTCTTCTTCTCTATCTCTATCTCCATCGTTGGGTCTCTCTTTCCTTCTCTTCCCTCTTCATCTCAATCATATGGTGTCTCTCTCTCTCATTCTCTTCGTGATTCGGTAGCTATCATCTTCTTCATTGGATCGCAGCCATCATTTCTTCTTTGGTTCCGGTATTCTTCCCTCTTCGTGATTATTCTTGCTCTTGTCATATATTGTAACTAAGTTTGGAAATGAAAGTGATTTCACTTAGCTAAATTATCTATATATACAAAATTACTGATATTATACTGAGGAGAAAGAAAGAACAAAAAATCGATAAACTAAAATGACAACATCATAATAGAAGCTCTTTTAGGCATTTTAACGAACATCTAGTATGCATTTCTATAATTGCCTCCAAACAGAAAGAAATATATACAAGTAGCTTACATTATAGCTAAAATCAAGTATAATAACTTTTTGTTTTTCTTTAGTAATCGTAAACAACTAGTATAGGTAACAATAGACATGCATAAATATAGGTAATGATAAAGAAATAAATATAAAATAAAACTTCTTTCTAAGTGTAGTGAGTGTAATAATCAAAAGTTGTAAATAACCGTAATATTGTTTTATGGACTTAAGTAATCATACCTGTTGTTCTCATCTTTTTCAATTCTAGTAAAAGTGCCTAAATTTTTAGATTTTAATAGGTGGAAATATGATGGTAGTAACCCATAACTTTTTTTCGGACAACCTCTTATATCTTCCAACGTAGATTCCCTTGCCCTCCATGTTTTCTTATAACTAAGATCAAGTCCAAAATCTAGTATCATGTCATTCATTAATTCCTTCGGCTTGTATGATGCTTTTGGGTCACCTAATTTTTCTTTGATGTAATCACCTACAATTATTGCACTTGCATGTCTGTTTTTAGTACTTCTGTAATTTAATAATATGTATGAATTCTTTGGTATTTGACAACTCTATCTAAACAGCTCAGCATTTCCTAATTTCCTTGCATGTAAATACCAATGACAATTTTTATCAACACAAGTTGCCCAAAATACTTTTATGCATGACTTATTAACCCTATAATTAAAAATGTTTCCTCATAGAAATTGTAGCAAGAAAGCTTTATAGCTTTTTCTTATTTGGAAAAATGAGATTTACTCTCAAGTCTTCAATGTCTATATTTGGCAGCACATGTATAGGTGATTGAACCAATTTACTTGATTCTTCAATTTTAATATTTGAAGACATTGTTGAACTTTTGACATACTCACTGCTTCTTTCACTAACCATAGAAGTAATTTTCTTAACTGATATTGCTGTACTACACAATCCTTTTTGCTTGACAGATGATCCCAGCTTGTCTTCTATTTTAATTATAAGTACTCTTTTTCATTCTTGATTAAATAATGATACACAGCTAAATTGTTGTCATTTTCCACTATCATTCCTTTATTTATTTCTATTTTTGTATCAAATGAAACTTCGAGTGAAATAGCACATAGATCCAAACTAAGATCTTTGTATATCTTCTCCTTCAATTCCTCAAATTTAATGTCTTCTTGTACTAAAAAATTTTTAACCTGATGATGATCCGCATATTTATTCTTTGCAGTCTATCTTCCATTATAAGCAATAAAAACTATAATTTTGTCCATATCTACAATTGATATAATCTAAAGAAGAATTTTACTAACTACTTAAACAATTGTCCTATAAGTAAACTAATTTGATATTTCAAAAAGATACCTAATGTAAACAACTAGTTTAATTAAATAGATACACTTTAGCTATAACTAACTTCAGTTTTTTTCCAATAACTGTAAATAACAAGTTTCAACCTCTATTGGAGAGATATAAATGTAAAAACCTGGTTTTAGAAGTATTAGTAAACAACTTGTTTACGTCTAAGCTAAAAAAGAACCTAAACTATAAACAACTGCTTTAATTTATAGATCTGTTTTGACTATAATTAACTTTTATTCTTTTTTTTCTATAATTATAAATAAGAAGTTTCAATCTCTACTAGAGAGACAAAAATCTAAACAATTGATTTCAAAAGTAATAGTAAATAACTTATTCATGTATAAGCTTAAAAAGAACCTAAACTGTAAACAACTACTTTAATTTATAGATCTGCTTTGGCTATAATTAACTTTTATTTTTTTCCGATAACTGAAAATAACAAGTTTCAACCTCTATTAGAGAGATAAAAATATAAACAATTAGTTTCAACATCTATTAGACAGAGGCAAATGTAAACGATTGGTTTACGCTTGTATCTAAGTTTATGTACATATCAATTCTATTATTCATTGGTACAGGAAATAAAACCTAATTAATAGTATAGTAGCTCACTATTTACATCTATAAATATAATTATAAACTATCAAAAAAATAAAAATTTATTAGAAATACTTCTTCATTATTAATTAGAGTCACTCATTCTTTCTCTCTCTAAAGAGGCAATGATGATGATGAGAAGCTTGTATTAATCTCCATGGCTATTCAACAATAGCGTTGATTCCGAGCTTTATCGGCAAAAGTGTCTCTAGTAGAGTATTTTTTTTTGGTTGATTGGCCCCCAAATTCCCTTCCAGGCGGTTTTTTGCATTGAGGTTGTTGTTTGGGTGGGGGGGGGGGGGGGGAGGGGC
This sequence comes from Trema orientale, assembly GCA_002914845.1. Classification (NCBI taxonomy): domain Eukaryota; kingdom Viridiplantae; phylum Streptophyta; class Magnoliopsida; order Rosales; family Cannabaceae; genus Trema; species Trema orientale. The sequence continues at coordinate 727,637 of JXTC01000134.1, read as the reverse complement.
GATGATGTAATCATGATGCAGCAGAAGAAGAAGAAGAAACCAGCTATCGGGTCTTCACATTTAATTTTAAGGGTAATTTAGGTAGTTTACAAATAAAAAAAGTATAAGTGGGAGGTTATAAAAAAAATCGGTAATCATGTTTAATTAAAGATAATTGCCATTTCCCCCATTTTCTGTTTTGATTAAAATTTTATTGGATTATAGGAAATGAGATTCTTTTTTACTTACGAACACTAATTTAAGATTATGTTGTACAGTCCTTATGGGAACATGTTAACCATTTTGGTTTTTGTTTTATTTTTTTAAGGAATTTTTTTTCTTTCAAAAAAAAAGTTTTTAGTCTAACCAAAGTTTAGCTGAGGGTACTTTTGACTTTTTGTTTATAATTTTGAATCAATTTTGACTCGTAGGTGAATTTGTGCGTGAAACAAGTATTTTATAATTTGTGGAAACCAATATATTGGTTTGATTTAGTCAAAATTCCTTGAAAAGTTTATACTTATCCTTAATAATAATGATAATAAAAATAATAGTGGTGGTCTATAAAAAGCCACAGCAATGGAACTGTTTATTTTGTGGTTGATTCAAGGGTTGTGATCGTGACTTACTTACGATGGCTAGAACGAGAATAGGAAAGAAGAAAAGAAAGGTTTGTGATCAAAATCAAGAGGAATACGGGAATTCTAATTCAAACTCATCATCATGGGCAGATATGGACTATAATATTTTGCTTAAAATTTTGGGGCTTATAGAAATATGACCAAATTTTGGGTCCAATTTCAGTAAATGTCCCTTTGTCAAATGTTATAGCAAAATGTCCGGTATATATGCTTATATACCAAGTGTAAAATTTTATATACCAAGTATAAAAAATGATATACTAAATGCATTTCAGTACAGTAACTAAAATTGGTGCATATGTGTATGTACCAAGTGTAAAAATATATATACCTGGACATTTAGCTATAAAATTTTAAAAGTGGACATCTACTTAATCAAATTTAAAATCTTGGTCATTCACCTAAATTTCTCTAAAATTTTTTGGGCTTGTTCCTATTGACAAATTATTTGTGGGGGCCTCTATGGTTTGCCGTGAGTGGAGATTAGCATGTTGGGATTCACTCTTTTGGAAGGATGAGGAGACACTTGATTTTACCAATCTAAAGACTCTCCTAAGGCTCGCCTCTCACCCTTTCCATCGTTCAAGTGACTATCCTAGAAGATTGCTACGTGGACTCAAGTGTGTCATGAATCCTCCTGCCTTAGATCTTACCCAAAGATGTCTTACCACTACCACCATTATATTTCCTTCAGATATGTATTTTGGTGGTAATTACGAGTTAACTCGCGTTGCACGAAGGTACGTTACTATGTTAGTTTATATATGTTCTCTTTTTCAATTATGTTACCTTTTTTATATGAAATTGTTACCAAACAAGTTCTTAATTTTGTTTATTTATTTTTATTGACAGATCTCCAAATCTTAAGCGTCTTATGTTACCAGATGCCTATAACTTAGAGAAAAGTCTGACAGTTGCACTCAAGATGTGGAAAGATTTAATGGAGTTTATCAATTGGAGCAGTTAATTATGATGACATGCTTGACATCATTCGAGTTTTAGGCAGTTTTTGCAAAAATTTCAGTACTTTAAGTATTATTGGTGTGGCCCCTCGGTCAAAAAAATACTATTTTAGATTAGAGATTCATAATTCAAAAATGATTGCCAAGCATCTACATCAACTTAAGGTATTCAATATTTGTGATACAAGCATACACAAAGATGGAATTAGAACATTACTATGTGAGTGCAAGCAACTCATAAAGTTAAATCTAGAGCGTTGTCCAAGAATCCAATACTCAACTGTGGAACGAGAAAACGTCAGAGTCCAAGACATAATTATTTCTAAGCAGGAGATGATTAGTGCGAAAATGGAGAAAAAAATAAAGGGTGGAGATAAAGATGTAGGGTGGTGTATTGATTCCATGGAAAGTTTACACTCCACAGCTGAAGTTCTAGATCACTTATTTAGAAGAAATATTTGATAGGAATGTTGTAATAGTTAACAGCATTATTTAACTTCTATTTATGTACATATATAATCTAAAACCTTGTACGCTTCTATTAATTTGCTTCTATTATTCTCCTTTACTTGAAAATACTTAACTCTTTGGTTGTATTTATATGTCTATTCTCTATACAAAGTTAAACTCCCCGATGATTTGCCTATAATACTTTCTGTTTGGTTGTTTGTGCTACTTATTTTCAATTATTTCCTCTTGTCAAACAGTGGTAATTCATAGCATATCGCGTTATACATATCTCGCGTCGAGTAAACCCTAAAATACAATATATTTTGGAAAATTTGTGTTCTTTTTGTTTGTTTTTTTAACAATGTAGATGAAAATAAGATATTTTAATGTATTGGGCACTATGATAAGGATATTTTTTAAGTTTTAGGGCCAAAATAGGATATCATAATAATTTAGGCTAAGGTAAGGACTTTTTCTTAAAAATTTCTAATGGAAGAGTGATGAATGGGCTAAATTGAGAAACTTCTATAGACTAGGTGTGTTAAATTATTTCAAAAGTATGGGCCAAAATAGGATTGGATCTAAAATTCCGGGGTTAATAATGGATTTTTTTATATATAAAAAAAAAAAAAAAAGCCTCTGCCTCTAGTGCTTGTTCCATTATTTTATTATTGGGAAAAAAAAAAAAAAAACATTATCCTTGGACCATTATCAACTTCAAAAACACCCGATTTGGTATTTTTGGAACGCCTTTGAGAATGGAAGCTATCCCGAGCTTACTTAAGCATAAAATCCCATGTTCTTTCAGATGTTCAAGGTATCAACTTCCCTGTTAGTTATGTACTACATTGTTTTACTGGCACCTTTCCTTTCTGGTTTTTGGTATACCATTTTGTTGTTTTCAGAATTCAATTTCCCATGTCTATACTATGGTTTGCAATTGAATAAAGATACCGTACGTCTTCTTCTGGCATGTTTAGTTGAGTTCAAAGCCCCGGTTGATTGGTCCTCTACAATCCAAATACTAGTTATTCATTCCATCATTTGGTTCTACTAAGTAACTAGTTGCAGAAGAATCATGTTTGCTCTTCATTGTCATAATTGGAGTTTGTTTGTCAATATTTGTCCAAATGGATCAGAACTTTACATATTTAGCATTTTCTGTTTTGGGTTTTTTCTCTTTTAAGCTGAGAATATTCAAAAACACCTAACTTAGCATCCTGGTGTTTGAAACAGGAGATGGATATGAAAATGACACTTTATGTGAATGCATAATTTTGAACAGTCCCATGTTTGATGCTAATTTTGTTAAAATACCATGTTCTCTGTGTAGAATGCCTCTTGATTATGTATTAACCTTGTCCACAAACCAGCTGCATTGATAATGAGCAGCCCAAGAATGCTACGGCAGAGAACTTGCGAAACAGATTTCGGCTACCAACTGTCAAAAGGATGATGCCAAGGAGGCTGCTTCTGCAGTTTATGGGGTTCAACCCTCTCCTCTTCATAGTGCAGCCCGCGTTGGCGGCACCAATGCCAGAAATGAAAGAACCTGAAGTCATTCGGTGTGTTGTTGTGTGGTGGTTATTTTCCCAAATTCTCTTTTGTTCTTTCCTTGAAACTCTGGTTTAAGCTGGAAGGTAGAAGGTGTTGAGATTCCCTTTTTCAATACTATTCATGTCCTCATATGGGGTCTTTGTTTGGAATTTTGAAGTGTCCAGGACCTTAAAGCTTCCCAGCGGTGTGAGGATTCAAGGTACTGCAACTCATAAGATTACACAGTATCTTTTCTCGTAGGTTTATTTAGTATATGTTCAGGTGGAGAGCCTAAGTTATCCGGTCTTATACATTAAAGCACACAGATTAAGGACATGAATTTTTCCATACGAGCTACTCTTGATGCAATCAATTGATAAGATATCAACCTTGTATGCATTATTTGTTACTGCCACGTTTCCTCGGGACATGATCTTGCTGCCTGTTATAAAGGATTTCGTTTGCTTTGCTTGTTGCTCTCCTAACTAGTATTGACCTTTTGAGAAATGATTTCATTCACTCTTGAATTTTATGCTAATCGAAACTTTCCCTTTGTTCTAGAGATAATTGAAGGGACAGGACCAGAAGCCAACGAAGGGAATCTAGTTGAAATTAACTACGTATGCAGGCGTGCAAATGGATACTTTGTTCATAGGTAAATTTGCATGCTATTACGTTGCTCTTATTTACACTTTCTGAACTTGCAATGTAACACAAATCTCTATATAGCACCGTGGATCAATTCAGTGGAGAAAGCTCACCTGTTATTCTTCCTTTGAACGAGAATGAGGTGATCAGTTCCTATTTCATTTCAACATGTGCATTCTCAGTAATATTAGCAGTAATATAGTTTCTGCCTTTCATGTATGTTTACATAGTAAAAAATTGCTCCCTTATGACAGATTATAAAGGGTTTGAAGGATGCCATTACTGGAATGAAGGTTGGAGGTAAATTGAATTCCTAGCTCCTCTATTTCATTTTTGTTTGGCTTCTTCGTCTGTAACTTACATTTTCTCTTCTGTTCGAGACTCCCTTGTATGTGGTCTATTTTCCTTGCTATATTTCAATTCTCTATCTGTTTGTTTGTTTTGATATTGATTCATTTAATGGCAAACTCGTATATTCTGTTTGGAATTAATTCGCTTTCAGGAAAGCGAAGAGCACTTATACCTCCTTCAGTGGGATACGTAAATGAAAACTTAAAGCCAATGCCTGAAGAGGTACATTTTAACTTAACTATTTATATTATTCCTTTTGCTTTGGCTTTGGCTTTTGCTTTTACTTTTGTTTCACAAGCTCAGGGCCAAATCAAAATGGACTCTTACGCTTTTGCTTTGTCTTGTCTTTCTTTTGTGAGATCCTTGTACCTATTACATTTCTTTTTCTGTTTGGTGATTGCTGCTAGTGTTATCAGTGAAGAGAAAAGGAGATGCTTTTCTTCCATGAATGTTTTTTAGTGCTCACATTCTTATTCTTATATAATTGTTGGTTGCAGTTTGGTCCTCGACGTAGTCTCATGTCGCACATAAACGAGCCTTTGATATTTGAAGTGCAGCTGTTGAAACTACTTTGAGTCTGTCTTTGTATATATTTGTGATGAATAACTCACGGTCAATATTTTGATTTTCGACTTATTTGCAGCTCCCACACAATTGGTCCCAAAGATAACCTTCTATTGAGAATGTCTGTTACTTTACTACAGAACTTAACAGATTCTAAAGTGTCTGTATTCTTAAGAAAATATCCATTAAATTTTAGGAAAATTTCTAATTGATTCACTTGAAAACTCAATAATAAATCATAAAATTTGGTAAATAGAGTTTAATTGAAATCTTTAATTCAATGTCCAAAATAGGTTACATAAAATCACTTGTAATTTCAAGTACTTAAATTAATAACAAAATCATCCTTATACATCCACTTAGTAAACTTACTAATCTTAGCTAAATAACTGAACAAAAAAACAGAGTATAGATACCCACCAGGAAAATAGGAGTAAGAATACAAGTACAAGTTATGCAGCTTGTCTAACTAACGGAATGAATACTACCAATAGACAAATACCTGAAAGTAGGAAAAGTAGGGGAGTGAGCATTCACATGCTCAGCAGAAATTCAATTACCTTTTTGATTGAATATAATTTTACCAAGCCTGCATGGTTAATACATTTTCCAAATCCATTTATAAACTAAATTTATAAAATAATTGATAACCAGAATAATCACATTTTCAAAACAAAAACTAAAACCACACCACTATATATATCATAAATCATCCCATCTCATGAGCTCACATTCTCTCCTCACGAATCAGAATAACTCGTATTACGTGTATTAAGTACTCTCTGCCTAATACATATCCCATAAAATCAGAGGGATACCCATGTATTTATGCCTACCGAATCGGAGGGGCAACTGAATACTTATGCCTAACGAGTATGGGTAATCAGAAAACCCTGCCTCTCACCAAAGGCAGGGTGCTGCCGCCCACTAAACACCGCGATGCCTAAGAAGTATCTCATGTGTAATCTTATAATATGTACAATATTTAATAGTTCACAATACGCATGTATCACTTTTTAAACATATTTGTAAAATGGCCACAATTGTCAAAATCTTACCGGTGGCAAGATGATGGCTGAGAGAGGTCAGGAAATGATGGCAATGACGAGATGAGTCCAACCGTACTATCGGTGTCACGAAAGGAGGTTCGGTGAAGCTCCGTTGGCCGAAAAATCTTACGCTGGTCAGAAATTTCAAGGTGGCCGATTTCCGTTCTTAGGCGACAAAATCCGGCAAGACTTAGTGTCGCTTGCTCGTCGGCGGTTGGGACGATGGCGGGCCAGTGTGTCGAGCGATCAGAGCTACGGTGTGCCAACGGTCAAACTTTGAAGTTTCAGTTCTCTCTTTCTCTCTTGGGGAGCTCTCTTGAAGAAGATGAGGAAGTAGAGAGATTTATTGGCAAATGCTGAAACTGTAGATAAAATAAAATATTCCATATATTTTGAATAAAATATTCAAAATTTAGTATTTAACAAAATACTATTTGTTCAAAATTTACTCTTTTGCCCCTATTTTTATTCTGTTTTCACAATTAATAAAAACGAAAAGGTTCCATACAAAGAACACCGTTTCAGAGGATAACAGCTAACAAAGTCAGATAACTATTTTTTTTTAAGTGGAAACGACAAATATTGAGAAGTAGGAAAATTTCTTACAAAAACGATATACCTGGAATAATCGTCAAAGGAAAATTGATAAAAGATGAAAGGATTATTCTTACTTTTAGTCTCTGATAAATAACCTAAATTACATCTTGGTCTTTAATTATAAAAGCGTATCATAGTTGGTCCAATTATATTTTTGCCGGTCCTCAACTGACATTGCATAAATTCCAAAATACTATACCAATGTCAAAATGAGGTTAATGTTTTAGAGGATCAATTTAATTTGTCGGTGATTGCAGGAAATACCTCATTCAACGAGGAGAAAATGTTAGTCATTGTTGTATATGAGCCTGGACAACATTGTAGAAGATTGATTGATCACGGACAAATTAAAAAACTTTCATTGATAAATCCCAGGTATGTATCGACAATAATCAATGCTTCTATTTATATTACACTTGAAAAAAAAAAAAAAAAGCTAAAATTTTCGACAAGATTGAACGATTAAACTCAAAATATTCAAATACAATACATAACACAACTAATAGCCAATTATTCGTGTTGATATATATATCACGATTGCTAGTATATTTCTTTTAAAAAAAAAAAAAGAAAAAAGGTTTCAACATTATTCACGATTAAACAAGAAAATATGCAAGTATTAGAAGACACAACACAATTAAAATTTAATTAATCATGATTTTACATCTGTTTAAAACAATGGATTTTAAATTTTCAAACGTGTTTGTATATACGAAATTGAAAATTTGTCAGAAACAAATAGGCTAGACAAGGAAAGTATAAAATAACTAAGCACATATTTAGAGGGAAAGAGGAAATTACAAAAATTATAGGTAGCACAAACAATCAATTTCAAAACAAAAGTTTTTGGGAAATTCACACAAGAAATTTGTTATAGAGTATAAATTAACGTGTGAATACAATTTTTACTCAAGAGTAGAATAATCAAAGGAAACCATAGAAGGCTAGTACAAGGTTTTAGATTATATATGACTAGAAATCAAATAACTGTTCTCAACAACAATCTTCCAATCAAATATTGCTTCCAAATAAGTGATCTCTAGAACCTAAGCTGAGGCATGTAAACTTTACATGGAATTAGCACACCACCCTACATCTTCACCCTCTATTTTTTTCTCCACTTTCCCACTAATTATCTCAATCTTACAAGTGTTTATGTATTGGATTCTTGGACAACACTTTATATTCAATTCTATGAGTTACTTGCACTCACATAATAACAATATTCTGATCCCATCTTTGTGTATTCTTGTTTTGGAAATATAGATACTTGCTCTCTTTTGATTCATAGAATTCCAATCTAAAATAGTGGACGACTGAGAAAGGGGCCTCACCTCTAACACCTAAAGCATATAAATTTTTGCAAAATTTGCCCAAAACTTGAATCATGATGTCAAACATTCCATGATCATAATAAACTCGTCCAATCATTGACGCTCCACTAAATTTTTCTACTTCTTCAATGCTACTATCTGATTTTTCTCTAAGACATGCATCTTTTAACATAAGATGCTTAATATATATGGTTGCAAATCCAGTAGGTATTATTTTTTTTATCTATACATAGATATTTTTTCTAGCCGCTGGATCATCATCTAATGGTGATCTAACGGCTATAATAAGGTGCATAAAAAGATGTGCATCATTAATGCTATTTCTCTCTCTTACTTTTTACTATAAGAAAATCTGCAAGAAAAATTTCATTAGCCAAATTGATACCATGCATAGGTGAAAAAAAAAATACATACTGGATTGGTGTCCAATATATATATATATATATATATATATGGTGATCTTCAAAAACCGTTAAAAAGAAAAACAAAAGATAATTAAGGAGATATTTAGTAATAATTTCATATTGGAAAAATAACGTCATAAGTTACGGTATCTTCAAGCGAAACAAGCTAACTTGTAATTAGTATTGGAAAAATGCGTACATATATGAAGGAAATATGATCATGGTGGTAATAGTAATATTTGTTGATGAATTTCTTGTAAGTAAAGCGAAAGAAATAGATCTAAAGAGCTACATTGCCCTAATAAAATAAAAATCAACCAAAAAAAATAAAGTAAACAATAATTATATCGCCTATATATGTTGTAAAATGTCAGTTTGAATGAAAATTTCATTAAACATACTCGAAATTGATAAAATTTAACTAGGTCAACACGAGATACAAGGAATTGCCACTGTTTGGCAAGAAGAAATGGTTAAAAATAAGTAAAAGGAGAATAATGGAAGCAAATAAATAGAAAGGTACATGGTTTTCAATAATGCTGTCAACTATTACGACATTCCTATTACAACATTCCTATCAAATATTTCTTCTAAATAAGTGATCTAGAACTTCAGCTGTGGAGTGTAAACTTTCCATGGAATCAATACACCACCCTACATCTTTATCTCCACCCTTTATTTTTTTCTCCACTTTCGCACTAATCATCTCCTGCTTAGAAATAATTATGTCTTGGACTCTGACGTTTTCTCGTTCCACGGTTGAGTATTGGATTCTTGGACAACGCTCTAGATTTAACTTTATGAGTTGCTTGCACTCACATAGTAATGTTCTAATTCCATCTTTGTGTATGCTTGTATC
>JXTC01000134.1:675952-718147 GCA_002914845.1 Trema orientale | reverse complement strand
AGCAATCTTCTAGGATAGTCACTTGAACGATGGAAAGGGTGAGAGGCGAGCCTTAGGAGAGTCTTTAGATTGGTAAAATCAAGTGTCTCCTCATCTTTCCAAAAGAGTGAATCCCAACATGCTAATCTCCACTCACGGCAAACCATAGAGGCCCCCACAAATAATTTGTCAATAGGAACAAGCCCAAAAATTTTAAGCAAAATATTATAGTCCATATCTGCCCATGATGATGAGTTTGGATTAGAATTCCCATATTTCTCTTGATCTTGATTTTGATCACTAATCTTTCTTTTCTTCATTCCCATTCTCGTTCTAGCCATTGTAAGTAACTCGGTCGTAAACCTTAAATCAATGACATAAACGGTTTGCCTAGCTTTTTATAGACACTACTACGATTATTATTTATTACTAGTATTATTATTAAGGATAAGTATAAAATTTTCAAGGAATTTTGACTAAATCAAACAAGTATTTTGGTTTGTGACAATTACAAAGTACTCAGATTCATATACAAATTCACCTACGAGTCAAAATTGATTCAAAATTATTAGGAAAAAGTCAAAAGTACCCTTAGATAAACCTTAAACTTAATTTTTTTATAAAAAAAATTGAAATAAAAACTAAAATAGTTAACATAGTCCAATAATGACTATATAACGTAATCTTTAATTGGTTTTCATAAATAAAAAAGAATCTTATTCCCTATAATCCTGTAAGATTCTAATCAGAACAGAAAATGCTAAAATATGTGATCCATTTGCACATAGATTGTCAAACAAATCCAATTATGATAATGAAGAGCAAAATGTGCTTCTTCTTAAGTTGTCTATTTCCGAAACACGCAGGCCGAATTAAATTACACCTATATTTTCTTTTTTCTCTCACTCTATTTTTTTTAGGGGTACACCTACGTTTTCTATCTGGTCTGTTTTCCATAGGTTATGAAGTGGGCAACTTGCGTTTTTTCACAAGAATTAGTAAGTGCATAATTACTACAAGATGCTGAGTTAATTACTTAATTATTGGATTAAGTAGCCAAATGCCATTTTAAGCAATTAGAGAAGCCTAAGTCCAATTCCAATTTCTTGGATACTAGGGTAAGTAGGTACATAGCAATCGTAATTTTTTTTCCTTCTTTCCTCTGGTTCCTATAATATAGAGCCAACTCGTAGGTTCCTATATATATATTTCAATTTGCCTTGGAAACCTAAGTAATAGGATACTTACATTTTCTTACTTTTTTGTTTTTTCTTTTTTCATTCTAATTTACCCGAATACTATAGGTATCCTAAAAAAAGACCTATGATACATGTAAGGATACTTATGGTAATTAACTCGACATCTTGTAGTAATTATGTACTTACTAATTCTTGTGGAAAAAAGCCTAACTTGAAGTACAGGCCAAATTCAGAACCTAAGTAATATAGCATGATACTTATAGTACATTTTCTTACTTTTTCTCTTTTTTCTTTTTCATTCTAATTTACTCGAATACTATAGATATCCTAATAAAAATACTTATAGTACATGTAAGGATACTTAAAATATTTATGATAAATCAGCAATAAAAAACATCCAAAATACCTTAAAATTCAACGATACTATGGGTATCTCGGTCGGATACTATTGGTATTTATAAGGATACACCTTCTAATTTACAGATACCATAAGTGTCTCGGTGGGATACTATAGGTATTTATCTATAGGATTCTCTTAAGAGAAAAAAGAAATTTTATTTTTGTTGATACAACCTTTTTTTAATAAATTTTTACTAAAAGTTTTTTCTAACATATTTTTAAAATAATTAGCATAAATGAACAATCAATTAGAAGAAAAACATTTTTAGGAAGATAAATGAAAAAAAAAAGTCAACATTAGATAAAGATAAACAAATTAAAATTTTATTCTATCCTATATAATTTAAAGAAAAAAATTAAAATAAAAAATAAACGGAAAAATAACATATATGCAAAAGGAAAAAAAATAAAAAATTAATAAAACAAAAAATAAAAAAGAGCACGCATCAGGCCTGACAAATACCAGGCCTGGCCTGGTGCGCTAAAGTGTGTATATATGTGATATTTTTTTGTCTTTTTTTTTTTTAAGAAACCGTACCTAATTTATTGAGAAACCATTTTTCATTTAGGACCATTTAGTTATATAGGAATAAATAAGTATTTTTTTAAGTTCCGTAGCATTCTGAAAGTGAAAAATATTCTGGTAAACCTTCTTTGTAATAAAACCTTCGTATTCCTAATCGTGTCATTCCACAAAAAATTTTAAAATCATTTCAAGTTTCTCTTTAAAAAAAAATGAAGACTTGATATTTGGCCAAGTTAAAATATATTTATAATTTGAGTTTTCGATATATTTTAGATGTTTAAATTGAATTCAAATATTAAAAATAGCAATTTCGAGCTTAAAAGCGCGATTTTTCTCATCTGAAAATCGTGATTTGGCTAATATCTCCGTCAAGCTCGACTAGAGCCAATCGAGCCAGGACTCAATTGGACCCAATCAAACTCGACTGAACCAGTCAAGTTGTCTCAACTGGGTCCGATCGGACTTAAACAAGTACTTTCTGCTTTTCTAGACCATGTCAGCAAAAAAAAAAATAAATAAATAAAAACAAATTAAAAAAGAATGTTAGATTTCAAAAGTGGCATTTTGGGAACGTAAGACCATCTATAATGCATTATACTAAAAAAAATAGTGTGCTAATATTAAATTTAACACATATTTTTTAAATTTTGCTATGATGCATATATACTAAAAGAAATGCTATTTTGTGTTTCAGACATTAATTTTATGTATAAAGCATCTTTTTTCTATTATATATAATTATTATTTTATTACTTAATTACTCATCATAAAAATTAACTTATTAACTATATAAATGAACAAATTAGTTAATGTAAAAAAAAATTATAAATAAGAAAATATCTCCTATTAATTCTAATTGATGATAATTTATTTAGGATATACTTGTACAAAAAATTAATAATATACCTTTAATGCGGATAATATTATGAAACATTTGAATATATTTTATATTTAAAATAATAATAATATTATAAATAATATCATATACTAAAATTTGGCATGTGCTATATTTAGCACAAAAAATAACACAAGCTAAAATTATGTTAAATATAACACATTATTGAAAAACTATTTTTCATCCAAATATTAATACTAACATTAGTATTAGCACAATATTTAACATGTCCATTAAAAATGCTACTATTAGTTCAGCAAAACAGAAAAATTCCATTAAAAAAGAAAAAGTAATTGGAAGAGTATACAAAGGTTTATTATGCCCCAAGCCATCGAATATTTTCCTCTTCAAAAAGTAATTGAAAGATTCAACACTCAAACCACACCAAATTTCAATTTCAGTCTCAGTCTCATTCTCAATCTCAACAAAACCCTAGAAAAATCCTGATACTCTCCGATGTCGGTAAGTCTGTCTCTCAACTATGGCTTCTCGCATTCAATAATAATAATAATGGTTGTATACGTATATATGTATATGTATGATCAATTTTGTTTCTTTCTTTCTTTCTTGTATGGATGAGACAGATCTTCGAGTACAATGGAAGTGCCCTAGTGGCCATGGTTGGGAAGAACTGCTTCGCCATCGCTAGCGATCGGAGGCTCGGAGTTAATCTCCAAACAATCGCCACTGATTTCCAGAAAATTTACAAAATCCACGACAGGCTCTACCTTGGCCTCTCTGGCCTTGGTACCGATGCTCAGACTCTGTGAGAATTTTCTACGAGCTCTTTCCCTTTTCCCCTTTTCTTTTTTTTTTTTTAATTTTAATGAAGAGGGTGTTGGTATTTTTGGATGGTAAAGGTACCAGAGGCTCGTTTTTAGGCACAAGCTCTATCAACTTCGCGAAGAGAGGGATATGAAGCCTGAGACTTTTGCCAGTCTTGTATCAGCTATTCTTTATGAGAAAAGGTTTATTTTCTTTCTTATTATTTTGTTATTTTATTTATTTATTTATTTATTTATTGAAGAGCAATAGACTTATTGTGATCAAAATGAGGGAAAACTTAAAAGGGTTTCTTCTTTTATGTGATTTAGGTTTGGGCCATACTTCTGTCAACCTGTAATTGCTGGATTGAGTGATGAAGACAAGCCTTTCATCTGCACAATGGATTCCATTGGAGCTAAGTAAGTTGATTATTATTCTTAAGTCTTTTTGATTCTTTAAGTCTGATAGAGGAGATTATTTGAGTCTCCTTAAGTGAATGTTGCCTTTTATATTCGACACCATATACATTGGTCCGCTAGAGCGACTAGCCTATACCTACATTCGTGTTTATACTGTTAATTTTTTAGAAGTGCCCATTTGTGAAATGTGGAGACCCTTTTGTTCTTGTTCATTTCAAATTTACTCTGGTGCAAATTTGTGTTTTCATGTAAATCTTGGAGCTTGCTGAATGGGTTTACTTTACTGTCGAATTTTAGCCTCTTTTTTGTTTTTCTTTTGAGTATTTTGGTTGTTTGTGTTCTAAGCACGTTTGGGCGTTGAATCGGTGAAATGTAGAGGCCTTTTTCGTGCATAGCGCCCATCGGTGAAATGTAGAGGCCTTTGTCTTATTGCTCATTTCGTATTATACTCTGATTCAGAGGTGTGTTTTCATGTAAATCTTGGAGCTTGATAAATGGGTTTAATGGTCAATTATTGGTGTTTTCTTTTCCTCTATCAAACATGTTGGTTTGTGTTCTAGGCACATTTAGGTGTTGAATGTTTGTTTGTGAAATATGAGGCCTTTTTGTCCATGGTGTGTGTTGGTGAAATTTTTAAGGCCTTTTGTTCATGTTCAGTTCAAATCTTCTTTTGATGAAACTCTTTGAGCTTGCCGAATGGGTTAAATGGTCAATTTAGCCACTTTTGTTTTTCTATTGAATATGTTGGTTGTATGAGATCTAGGCACATTTGGGTGTTGAATTTCCTCCTTTTTGTGGAGGTTCTTGAAAAGAAAGTGCTATATTGATATTTTGTGCTCTATTCGTGCAGGGAACTGGCAAAAGATTTTGTGGTTGCTGGCACTGCATCTGAGTCACTTTATGGTGCTTGTGAAGCAATGTTCAAGCCTGACTTGGTGCGTGTTCCAACTTGAATTTCCTTTTTAACTGGCACTTCTGCTATGGTCGGGTGTATTTGTTTTGTGGTTTGCTAATTTAACAAGTTCCAGAAATGGGAATAATACAATGTGTTTGATTCTGAGTCAAACTTTGGATAATTTACGATGTGAAGAGCTTCCCACCTCATGTTAAAATGTTTTTTAGTGTTTGGAGTGTTGTCTATCTTATTATGAAGGGAGTCATTATTTGACAATATTTCCAGGAAAGCGAGTGTGCAAATTACCCCGAGTTTTTGCTTAAATAAGCATATTGATGATGTAAAAAAGACATTACTTGTAGGTTCTATAAGTACTTCTAAACTGAATTGTTCTTAAAATCTTTTCTCAATTGTCGTACTAAAGGAGAACTTTAACGAATTTTATATTTTATCCTCACTCAGGAACCAGAGGAACTATTTGAGGTTGTCTCTCAAGCACTGCTATCATCAGTAGATCGAGACTGTTTGAGTGGATGGGGAGGCCACGTCTATGTTGTGTAAGCCCTTTTAAACTACCCTCTTCTTTATTATGAATCACTATGTTCTTCACAAGCCTAGAACACTGTCGGTTACAACATACCAATCTTCTCTACCACTACGTATAAGTACATTTCTGAAAATAGATGCTTGAAAGATAATAGATCTCAGAAGGAATTGCCCATATACATTAAGTAGTCTCCTTAGACATTTAATTTGATTCTTCATTTACCTCATTTTTGCTTTGATTATTTCTTTCTTCCATCTTCTTTTCTGCCATGTAAATAATTAGGCTTGTTCTGTTTCAGCTGAAATCATCACGTGGATGGAAGTTTTCCTTATTTTTTTCTCAATTATGAAAATGAAAAAAGAGAAGTTAACATGGGCTACTTGTTGAGAACAAAAAACATTTGCTACTTGTTCGTTAGCCAGTCTAACACGTATTATTTTATCTATTTGTTGATATTGTTGCAGAACACCCACTGAAGTGACTGAGAGGATCTTGAAGGGAAGAATGGATTGAGGTTTGCTGTATGTCCAAAGTGAATCTTGTTAAGCAAAACCTTCTAAATTTCTTTTGGGGTGATCTCTTTCCCCATGTCTTTGTGGCTCGGCAATCTGGATGGGGAACTATAAGCTTAGTGACCAGGGTGTCTATTTTCTGTGTCAACGACTTATTTATATTCTCCTTAAGATTTAAACACTGGATTAACAATGGATATACTTGTCTTTCTCTTTAGAAAGAATTCTTCAAATGCAGAGCTTTTTAAGTTTTCTTTAAATGTGTTCTTCCTCTACACTGCTTTTTTCACTTTGCTATCGAATTTTTCTTCTAATGCACACCCCGGCTGCCCCTTGATACATATATCGAAAAGTCCCATTTGATACATATAACAAAAGGATAATACTAACTTTTGTGCTAAATTTATTTGTACCAACACATGTGACAGGTAAGTTGTCACTATCTAATTGGTATGTCAAAACTTACTATAAATAGATTAAATATTATCACCAATTGAGTGATGACAAATCACATATTACATGTATTGATATTAAAAATTTAGTATAAAAGTTGGTACTTCGAGCATTATCCATAATGAAATGTCAATATCTTATTTTAGTGGTCCGTCTTAATTTTAGCAAACATTATCCATAACGAAATGTCAATATCTTAACTTAATGATCCGTCTTAATTTTAGCAACGTTGCAAATACTAATTTGACTTGAAATGATGTTGATTTTTCTTGGTATTGGCAATGTTTGCCCTTTTACATAAATTAAATTTGAATTTCATATTCTTCATAAATGGACCGAAGAATCTTTGTGTTGACCCTGCACGATCCGATCGAAGGGGATTGTCTACCTCCCTTTAATGAGAAATTTTGTTAGGCATGCTGCACTATACCCGTTAAAGATAAATTTTAGATAATCTTTATATGTTGGAATAATAGTGCCGTTAAAGATAGACTTTAGATAATCTTTATATATTGGAATAAATAAGACTACGTAATAGAAGTTGCTTTGGTAACATATTACAGCATACAAAATAAGGTGTGGAAAGAAAATCAACCAAAATGCCCAAATAATCAAGATTTTCTAATGCACGTACTAAAATTTTTTGAGTTTATATTATTTATCAACTCTTAAATTCGAGTAGAGTTTTTAACGGATAAATGTTGGTCATTCTTAAATTGATTTGAGATAACTAAATTTTATTCGTCAAGTTTTGGATTAGAATCATCTTAATTGAGTTGAAATCGACTCAATTTTATCCAAAAACGGGACTAAAAATCTCAAATTAGGCAAAAAATTACCATGAACCTGCAAAATCAGTGCTGCGATGCCTGCCCGATCTTAAGAGAGCGCTGCAGTGCCCATTGATGGGCACCATGGCGTCATGTGTTCTGGTTAAAAGACTAGAATCCAGAGCTACGGTGCTCTTGTCTCTGTTACCCGGTACTGCAACACCACAAATATGGAATTATGACGCTAGGTCAGATTAAAAATTTTTGCAATCGTCCAAATCACCCAAACACCTCAATCCAATGATTTTTAAGCCCTAATATTCATATTTAATAACCCCAAACCCATAATTAAACCCTTATAACATCATAAACTCAAAACATCATGAAAAATCACATATCATACATTATTAATCCAAAACCTAGAAAATTTAATAGGCATAGATTATTAAAACTAGAGTCATGCATGATCAATCGAATCAATTTAACATGAAATCTCACTTTGATACCACTTATTAGATGAATATAGAATTGTAATTAAACCATAGAACAACCTTAGATGATTCATGCTAAATTAATATGTTATGTGACTGTTGAGTTTACCTGAGTCCAAGGCATTTGATTGCTGAAGACTAGATGAATTTGAAGGTGGATGCGTAGGGATGAAGAGAGCTTGAGGGTTTGATTT
The DNA here is from genome assembly GCA_002914845.1 of Trema orientale. Classification (NCBI taxonomy): domain Eukaryota; kingdom Viridiplantae; phylum Streptophyta; class Magnoliopsida; order Rosales; family Cannabaceae; genus Trema; species Trema orientale. The sequence continues at coordinate 710,103 of JXTC01000134.1, read as the reverse complement.
TTTCACCACCTAAATCTTTATGTTCACTCTGGTAGAATTCTCTGTAAGTAATAGTGGCTTACACAGAAGAGAGCTACGTGAATGTTTAGGCATAGGGATCATAACACTAAAATTAACCGTATATACTACTCAGTTGGTTATCTATCAAACCTTACTGGGTAGACTAACAATACATTGAGAATCCATACCCAATTAGATTTCCTGACCCAATTCAAATAAATCACTTCATTGGGTTCACTTAGAAACAGTATGGCCTAATACAATTGTTTAAATATGTGGCCCATTATTATTAGAAAATATAATTTTCTAACAATACATGCAACGTATAACATATGCATCGCATTATTCAAATTAAGTTTTTGAAAATTTTTCTCAAGAATGAATATATATATATATATATATACACACACATAGGTTGAATTAATCTCTTCGGTCATTTGGCTGGATGAGCTAGCATAACAAAATTAAGTTTAATATTCAAGGCTTTAAGCAATTATTATAATCGTTTCTGTAGATTTTCCTACGGTTTTAGTTTCTTTTGAGCTTTCAGTGACTTTGTTAGAAATTTGCTAAAATATGTTAATCTATCAGAAATGTCAAGTGGTGCGAAAACGAAAATACCCCAAATTATAGAAAAACGACAGTTGAAAAAAAAAAAGAATAGTGAAAACGACGATGGATTGAGAAACGACACTAGGAATTAGCAAATACACGACAGTTGAAAAATATTAACTCTGTTAAAAAAACGACAATTGAAAAAGAAAATGTTTAATAAAAACGACAATGGATTGAGAAACGACCAGTATTGGTAAGCAATTATGTTTAGAAACTACAATGATTAATAAAAACGAAAAGATTTCATACAAACGACACTGTTTTAGAGGATTGACATATAACAAAGTTGGACGGCATTGTTTTTTCTTTTTCGAGTGGAAACGACAACTATTGAGAACAGGAAAATTTCTTAAAAAACGATATGCCGTGGCTAATTGTCAAAGGAAAATTGATAAAAGATGAAAGCATATCTTATTCTTATGATAAATAATTTACATCTTGGTCTTTAATTATAAAAAATGTATCATATATATTTGGTCGAATTAATATTTTTGTCGGTCCTCAACTCTATATATGTTGAGATATGCAAATACAAGAGAAGATTACATTTTTAGAGATTGAAGAGCCGTAAGTATCATGTTCATGAATTCCAAAATATTATACCACTGTAAAAATAAGGTCACTGTTCTAGAAGACCAATTTAATTTGTTGGTGATTGTGAATTAGCTCATTTGCAACGAGGACAAAATATTAGTCATTGTTGCATATGAGCATGGACAACACTGTTCAAGCAATGGCGACATTATTTGATCACGGACAAATTAAAAATCTGTCATCGATAAATGCTAGCTAGTTATGTACCGACCACCGAACGGGTGGTCTAGCGGTAATGCGTCTATCCTGGAGGCTGGAGGTCGCGGGTTCGAACCTGGGTGGCTCCTTCGGGAGTCTTAAATGTGAGGATACCTACCTGCCAGCTCAGTGCCTCTTCCTCTGCCCCCAAGGGTGCCATTCTCGCTAGCTATTCGGTTGAGGTTCAGGTGACTCACTCCACCGCCCGGTGGTGGCGACCTGGTCGATAGGGTCTTGGGGAACATTCCTGAACGGGGTTGGAGCTCCTATAGTTACGCCCAGGGAGGGTTGCCACGCTGGTCGCCCCCTCCTCTCCTTTTCTTTATAAAAAAAAAAGCTAGTTATGTACGGATAATTCGATTCTTCCAGCGAAAGATGGTATGAAACTAAATAATTAAACAAATAAATTCGGATTAAAAGATAATTTCATTTTATTATAGTAATAATCAATACTTCTATTTAGATTACGATTAAAAAATAAAATAAAATTTTCAACAAGATCGAACGATTAAACACAAAAATATACAAGTACAATACACAACTCAATTACTAGTCAATTATTCGTGCTTATTCGTGTTGAGCTATCACGATTACTAGTATAATTTAATTTAAAAACAAAAAAAAAGACAAACGTTTCAACAAGAATCCACAATTCAACAAGAAAATATGCATCTACTAAAGAGCTCACAATTTAAGAAAGATACTCATGGCAGTTGTGATATAAATGTTAAGCGAGAAGATTTTGTAAATTTATAGAAGTGGAGAATTAGTTTATATTTTTAAGGAATCAATTTTGATTATTCCACTGGAGACTGTTATTGTCAATTATACTTTTTGTAATAACAACTTTATTTGACCTAAAAAATGCAATTACTAAAATACATACAACATAATTAACACGCAATTAATCATGATTTTACATCCCAAATAAAAAAAAGTCATGATTTTACCTCTGTTTAAGATCAGCTCATCAGTATCAGAAGTTCTAGTTGGTAATAATGGATGTTTAAATTTTTCCACAAACGTTTTTGTATATACGAAATTGATAATTCGTAAGAAATACATAGCCTAGAAAAGGAAATTATAAAATTATTAACCAGTATATAGTTCGAGGGCAACGAGTAGATTATAAAGTTTTAATTAGCACAAACAAACAATCAAAACGAAACTGTTTGGGAACTTCATATACCATAAATTGTTATAGAATATAAACATATGAATACAATTTTCCATACAAAAGTAGAATAATACAAGGAAATTTATAGAAGGCTAGCTGCAAGTTCTTAGATTATATATGACTAGAACTTAAACAACTGTTCTCAAACAACAATCTTCCAATCAAATATTACTTCCAAAAAAGTGATCTAGAACTTGAGCCGAGGTATGTAGACTTTTCATTTCATGGTATCAACGCACCCCTCACATCTCCACCTCTATTTTTTTCCTCCATTTTCCCACTAATTATCCGAGTCTTATGAGTGTATTTTTATTGTAGTATTGGACAACTCTAAATTAAAATTCAACTCTAACAGTTGCCTTTTTTCCTTTTTCCTTTTTTTTTTTTTTTTTTTTGCTGGGGAACTCTAAGAGTTGCTTGCACACCCACATAACAATATACTAATTCCATATTAGTGTATTCATGTTTTGGAATTGCTGAATACTATACGCATTGTTATCTCTCTTTTTTTTGGAAAGGAGCTTTGTTATCTCTTTTGATAGTGTGACTGCTGAGAAAGGGGCCTCACGAGTCATACTTAAAGCATTTAATTTTTTGCAAAATTTGTCCAAAACTCAGTCATGTCAAACACTCCACCATAACAAACTCGTCCAATTGATAACTCTACTAAATTTTTCAGAATCTTCAGTGTTGCTGTCACACTTCCCTCTAAGCCATATGCATCTTTTAATACAAGAATCTTAACATTTGGTGATCTGTCTTTTTTAAAAGTAATAATAATAATTAAGGACTTGTTTGGTAACAATTTCATATTGGAAAAATAACATCATAAGTTAAGATACCTTCGAGCAAAACGAGTTAAATTGTAATTAATATTGGAAAAATGCACATATGAAGGAAATATGATGGTGGTGATGGTAAGATATCTTTGGCTAAGATCTAGGGCATTATAGGATTTATGACACACTTGAGTCCATGTAGCAATCTTCTAGGATAGTCTCTATTGTGAGGGTGAGAGTAGAGACAAGCATAAGGAGAGTCCTCAGATTGGTGAAATCAACTGTAATCTCATCTTTCCAAAAGAGTGAATCCCAACATACTAAATCTCCACCCACGGCAAACCATAGAGACTACCACAAATAATTTGTCAATCGGAATAAGCCCAAAAATTTTAAGCAAAGGATTAATGTCCATAATTGCCCATGATGAGGACTTTGAATTACCATTCCCGTATTCCTCTTGATCTTGATTTTGATCACAAATCTCAATTCTTTTCTTCTTGCGCCTATTGTTGCCATTTCCCATTCTTGTTCTACACATTGTAAGTGTAATTTAAAGTGACAACCAAATCCTAGATCAACCAATTAAATATTTTCGTAAGGACTTTTTTTTTTCTCTAGATAATTATAAGTACTCTTCTAAAATAACAAAAATAGTACCGAAAAAAATCAAGGGGAAAATTAATGGACCTTATCAAGTGTATTTTTCCATTAAAATGATTCTTTTAAGAGTGTTTTGAAAGACAATATTTCTAGTAATTTCACATGTGACAATCTATAATTTAGATAAAAATTCAATAAAAAATTCAAAGAAGGTCACTAATTTCCTATTTTTGAAAAACAAAGGCATTCCATTTGAACTTTCTGAGAACATGCGGTCAAAACAAAATAATTATCATATTGGAAGTGGTTTATCTCTTTTTGGGTAATAATACAAAGTTGTTTTGGGATTATGCCCTATTTGAATTTGAATGAGTCTCTAGAAAAGATAGATATGAGTATACATACATAGGTCCGAAACCATATTTGGGCCTTGGGCCGTACTTGTCGTAACTGAGCACTTACCCAAAACTTAAAACAAGAATTTTCTAGAATAATGAATTCGTCAATAGAATTCTATGTTTATAAATAAATAAAAAATAAAAATCATAGAAGGATCTAGAAATTAGAAACCCTAAAGATTGTTTTGTTATATAAAGGTCGCTTCTGCTCTCAAGTCTACTACCTTTGTTTTTCTCTTCTCTCACGTCATTCTCTTCTTCCTCCTCGCTCTTCCCAAAACCCTAGATCCGATCCAAACCAGAGCACCGGAGAAGAAAAGAGAGCAGCCATGTCGTCGGAGACTGAGACGTTCGCTTTCCAGGCTGAGATCAACCAGCTTCTCAGTTTGATCATCAACACCTTCTACAGCAACAAGGAGATCTTTCTCCGTGAACTCGTCAGCAATGCCTCTGACGTACGTATATATATACGTATATATTCTTCTAAGTAATATTTTCGTGTTATTAGGTTTTTTTTTAATATGCTCTCATGTATTAGATCAGTGCTTATAAACCCTTTTTTATTGTATGTATATGGTCAGTATATGCTTAGTGTTTTAACACTTGTATATTTGTTTGGTTTTGGCTTAAATTTTGATGTTGTTGTTCGATATTGCTTTATGGGTTCATGTTAATTAATGGTTTTGAAGATTCTATTTTGACTATTTATGTCTTTCTGTGTTTGCCCTGTGAATGTTTGACACAATAGGTTAGGCGGACTTTGACTTTGGACTGATTATGCCCAACAATTAATGGACTTTTATATAGAAGTTTGCAAATTTTTTTTTTTTTAAATCATAGTGTTAGTATGATATGAAGTTTTTACATCTGGGTTTATAGTGATAAGTGGAGTTAGACTGTATATTGACTGAGACGTATATTGATTTGTTACGTGATTATATTATATACTTCCCTGGTGTGTGTATTTTTTTTTTAATTTTTTTATTCAAGAAAAAAGATATGAATTGGGATGCCCATATTTATTTTTTTATTTCGTTTACAGGCTCTTGACAAGATCCGTTTTGAGAGCTTGACTGACAAGAGCAAGCTAGATGCTCAGCCTGAGCTTTTTATCCACATTGTGCCTGACAAGACCAACAACACCCTGTCTATCATTGACAGTGGTATCGGGATGACCAAGGCTGGTATGGACCTTAATACTGTCTTTATAGTTTTTCCTTTGTATAAATTGAAGCAGTATGAATATTGTTCAACGTATTAACTTGATGTATTCTTGTGTTCGCAGACTTGGTGAACAACCTCGGTACAATTGCAAGGTCTGGCACCAAGGAGTTCATGGAGGCACTGGCTGCTGGTGCTGATGTGAGCATGATCGGACAATTTGGTGTGGGTTTCTACTCAGCTTACCTTGTTGCTGAGAAGGTCATAGTTACCACCAAGCACAATGATGATGAGCAGTACGTTTGGGAGTCCCAGGCTGGTGGTTCATTCACTGTCACCAGGGATACTTCTGGTGAGGTCCTGGGAAGGGGAACCAAGATCACTCTGCACCTCAAGGAGGACCAGCTTGAATACTTGGAGGAGCGCCGTTTGAAAGATTTGATCAAGAAGCACTCTGAGTTCATCAGCTACCCAATTTCACTGTGGGTTGAGAAGACCACTGAGAAAGAGATCTCTGATGATGAGGATGAGGAAGACAAGAAGGACGAGGAAGGAAAGGTCGAGGATGTTGACGAAGAGAAAGAGAAGGAGGAGAAGAAAAAGAAGAAGATCAAGGAAGTTTCACATGAGTGGTCTTTGGTCAACAAGCAAAAGCCTATCTGGATGAGGAAGCCTGAGGAGATCACAAAGGAAGAATATGCTGCCTTCTACAAGAGTCTCACCAATGACTGGGAAGAGCATCTTGCTGTGAAGCACTTCTCAGTTGAGGGTCAATTGGAATTCAAGGCTATCCTCTTTGTTCCCAAGAGGGCTCCTTTTGATCTCTTTGACACCAGGAAGAAGCCCAACAACATTAAGCTCTATGTCCGCAGAGTTTTTATCATGGACAACTGTGAGGAGATCATTCCCGAATACCTTAGCTTTGTCAAGGGTATTGTTGACTCTGAGGACCTTCCTCTCAACATCTCAAGAGAGATGCTGCAGCAGAACAAGATCTTGAAGGTCATCCGAAAGAATTTGGTTAAGAAGTGCATTGAGCTCTTCTTTGAGATTGCTGAGAACAAGGAGGACTACAACAAGTTCTATGAGTCTTTCTCCAAGAACCTTAAACTTGGCATCCACGAGGATTCAACAAACAAGACTAAGCTTGCTGAGCTTCTGAGGTACCACTCCACCAAGAGCGGTGATGAGCTGACCAGCCTGAAAGACTATGTGACTAGGATGAAGGAGGGCCAAAGTGACATTTACTACATTACCGGTGAGAGCAAGAAGGCTGTTGAGAACTCTCCGTTCTTGGAGAAGTTGAAGAAGAAGGGTTATGAGGTTCTTTACATGGTTGATGCTATTGATGAGTACGCGGTTGGTCAGCTCAAGGAGTTTGAGGGGAAGAAACTTGTCTCTGCTACCAAGGAGGGTCTGAAACTTGATGAGAGTGAAGATGAGAAGCAGAAGAAGGAAGCCCTGAAGGAGAAGTTCGAGGGTCTGTGCAAGGTCATCAAGGATGTATTGGGTGACAGAGTTGAGAAGGTTGTTGTATCTGACCGTGTGGTTGACTCTCCTTGCTGTTTGGTTACTGGTGAGTATGGGTGGACTGCCAACATGGAGAGGATCATGAAGGCACAAGCATTGAGGGACAACAGCATGGCTGGCTACATGTCGAGCAAGAAGACCATGGAGATCAACCCTGAGAACCCCATCATGGAGGAGCTTAGGAAGAGGGCTGATGCTGACAAGAACGACAAATCGGTCAAGGACCTTGTCCTCCTGCTCTTCGAGACCGCACTCCTCACATCTGGCTTCAGTCTTGACGACCCCAACACCTTCGGCAACAGAATCCACAGGATGCTTAAACTCGGTTTGAGCATTGATGAGGATGCCGTCGAAGCTGATGCTGAGATGCCCGCACTCGAGGATGCCGACGCTGATGCTGAGGGCAGCAAGATGGAGGAAGTCGACTAAGCATTTGGATTTGACCATGGTTTAGAATTTTTAAGTTTACTTATATATTTAGTGTTTTCTCTTTCTCTTTTTCTTTTTTTTTTTTTTTTGTTTTCGGTTTATCTGGAGGATTGTTTTGGACAAGTAATATTTTGTTTTTGTCTTGCGATATCAATTTTACTTTTTCAGTGCACTTAGGACTATCTAATATTGTCTCTGTTTAAGCTTCCGAGTTCTGTGTAGAATTACTCTCCCAGTTTTTCTTTCGTTTTTCCTCTAGTTTTGAGATCCGGAATGGTGGTGTGAATGATGATCGGATTCTAATAGTACATTTTGTGAGTGGGAAGTGTACTTGAGAGCATACCAAGAGAGAAAAAATGAGTGGAGGTGATTAGTACGACGGATCTCTCAACGAAGTTGACTTTAGTCGACATGATAGAGGAAGTGAGCTTTGATCAATATTTACGTAGTAATTTCTTATGATATAAAAGTAAATTAGAGATTACAGCTTATGGTTTCCAATGGGTTAGTCTCCTCTGCGTCTCTCTTTCCTCGTTCTTTCATTTTAAACAAGAGCACGTCTGTTTCTTTTTTTCTTTTTTTTTTTTTTTTTTTTTTTAAATGGAAACTCCAACATGAAAGGTTGGGAATGAAATGGTCGGACACAATAGGTATATCGAATTCCAGTGTAACATAAAACCAAACCAGAATGCCATTAAAATTCCAAGCTGAAAAGCCAAATCTGCCGATAAGTTTAGTCATCGATAAGCATAGGCCAAAAATCCTTGAAAGAACGATAAATAAATACAATGCGAAAAATTTCCTCCGACTCCTTTACATAAGAGAGAGCAATATAGTCTAAAAACGGGAAGCTATAATGAGAATTCTCCTCCCAAAGTTGTAATTGAAAGGTTGAAACTTCAGGTATCGTCCACCTGTGAGTGGAAGACAAAGCTCGGGAATGTTGTAGTGATGTCTCTGCTCAGCAAACAAAAAAGTACAATGATCAAAAACTTAGCACACTTTCAGAGAATCAGTCACATGTTTCGAATGCCTATCTTCCAATTCCATCAAAGTACATGATAAGAGTATCAAAGTACATCATAAGAGTGACACACAAACAAGGGAAAAGCAATCAAGCTTCAGTTTAAATTTCATACGTAGATTCATTTACATAAAAAATTTCATGTCGGGTTAGTGAAGTACAAAGCAGGGACAAAATTATAATGCACAACTTTTTTATCAAAATCATACCATGTGACGACTCCCCTTAGAAACATCGAACATTGGTCAAATTAATTATTGAAAAGTTCAGTTAGAAGAGCCATCATAATTGAAAATAGAAGCTTACTTGAGGTATTGAAGTGTCATATTTTTCAAGAGAGATGGGTGTCGCAAAACAAGGCTTCTCCATTCTTCCTTGTCAATCCTCCCGTCATGTTTGGTATCAGCTTCCTCAAACGTCTATGAAAGGAAAAAATACAGAAAGTGTAAAAATCGATCCTTAAATAAGGTCTGGTAGGGAGGCTTAAGTGGAACCGTTGCCTCATACGGCTCCAATAGCGATGGGGATAGGCCCAGCCCAGGTTTCTCCATTCAAACACAGAATATCATACATATACAAAAAGTTTGATGGGTACCTTGTCAATTATACTTTCAATGACATCATCCGAAAGATTCATGCCAGATTCTGCAAGGGTAGCTACTACCATTTGCTTCACCTGAAAAATCAACGTTTGTAATGGCAAAAAAATCAGGAAGCTAAAAAAAATACAAAATGAAGATGAGAAACAAAGACCCTGAAATAACAGTAATACCTCCTGCCTTTCAATAAAACCTTGCTGCTTGAGATCGTACAGCTGAAATGAGACTGCAACATGATACAAAAGAAAACACAAAACAATGTAAGTGTAAAATGAGAAGATAAAGATAGGTGCTAAACTTAAGCACGTTTAGAAACTAACGACTCTTCAACACCAATATTCCATATACATCAACATAGAAAGTTATTTCATTTAAAAGAACATACATTCAATCTTATCATCAATTGGGGCGTTGGGGTGAAAGACAGAGAGGGCACGGGCAAACTCCTCAAAACCTAGTATTCCATTGTGCTTTATGTCAAACAAGTCGAATACCTGAAAAATAAAAGTGATTAAATTATAGCAACTTATACAAGACACATTTGAGTTGTGCAGAAAATGCTCATTAACAGGAGTAACTTATTGATGAGATGCGCCAACTGACTGTCACAGTTGGACAAAGATATAGCATTCATAGGAGAAAAAAAGAAACACCGAAAAAAAAATGGGAGAAGAAGCTAAAAATACCCGATCAGCAAACAGACTCTCTTTCTTATTTGTCTTGAACAAGGCCAGTTGAAACTCCTCCTACAAGAGGTGTAAAGTAAATAGGTAAAAGATTTAAACTTTAAAAGTATAAATAGCAGAACTCTAGCAACTTATGACAGAAAAACATCTTTAACTTATTATCACCATTTAGAAAATGGCGCAATGCAAGAAATTATTAAGTTGAGGAGAACGTGCTTTACCATAAAGACATTTCAATCCAAGACGTACAAGATAAGCGTAGTCCAAAGTGTATATCAAAAGAAAACAAACCTTGTTAATTAACCCGTCATCAATCACAGCACTGCTGATCTTCTTAAAAAGTTCATAAAGTGCCTCAATTTCACTTACGCTGACTGCATTCAAGAAAGTTTTAATCTTCAGAAGACACGTTTTAAAGTTCTATAAAATGGTAGGTTAGAAGTAACTTTCTTTAGCTCTATTCAATTCAGTTATAGTCTAAAAGGCAAAGAATTTCCACAGGTTCCTACTTTAATCATTTTTAGAGTTTGTCTCTCAAATTTTTCCCATTTTTCAGAAAAATGAATAATATTTAAAAAGAAATACATAATACTGGGGGGGGGAGAACAAACTTCCACGAGCCAAATTTAACAAATATATAACATTATATAACAAAACGAGTTATCTTTTATTATGACCAAAAAGATCAAAGGATGAATGATAAGCAGCATAATGTATCAAAAATCATTTATCCATGTTTGGTCGAAGCATACACACTGTCTCCCTTGCTAGTAGTTCAGGATCTTCTAGGCCTTTCGATTGGTTATACAAGTCAAGATCAAAGCACCGCAACAGCGAAGCAAATAAATGCTTAAACCCATCTATGCACTGCACCATGATATTTTCTCTAAATCAAAACACTCCATATCTGTTCCCAGAAATAGAAAAGAATGAGAAATTTATTAATATCAGTCCTACAAAAGATGGCTTTCAAGCATGAAAACAAAAAACAAACCTGTTAACCATTTCCTACTTCTGATTCAAGCCCAACAACAAAGATCTGAGAAGGTTCGACCGCCAAAACTTATCTGTCCTCGGCAAGTGAAAAGTGCACATGGTCAATATAATAAAAATACGAACTTGAAAGAACATTACATGAAGAATACTTGGCTCGGTTACTAAGAACTAGTATCTTAATCATTAAAGAAAATGCCAGATATCATACAATGGTAAAACTCAGGTCCTAAAGATTGAATCGTTCTCCTTGATATCCAAGAGTTAAGGAAGATGAAACGAAATAATGATCAACACACCTGCTCTATGTCTAAAGCACTACTCTTATGAAATAAAAGCCGCTCTAAAATGCAAACAGATAGTCGATCATTTCCAGGTATAGTAAACTTGAGAAGGAGATTTTGCGCCTAGATATGAACTAAGCTACCATGGTGCCCAGCCTAACCATAATTCAAACCACCATAATAGAAAGATTTTACAAACAAAACCAATAAAAGATTTCTTTCCCGGTTCAGATACCCAGAATGTTTTAAATGAATTAAAAGAACAAGAATTCAGATATAATTAAAACTTAAAAAATCCCAGAAACCCAGTTAAAAAAAATCCCAAAACTACGCTAGAATCTCCCATAACACAAATCCAAATTCGACCGATCCTCAAATCTGAAGAAATGAAACAAACCCAGATCCAAGATCCCAACACAAAACCCAGAAAACCCATTTCCAAAAACGAAAATTGAAAGCAGATAAACGATCCACGCCAGCAACAGAAGAAAACCCAGAAAAGGCTAAAAGCGAAACCAAAAGAATATCAACAAAATCGGACGATCATATTCCAAAAAGAGAGAGAAAAAAAGATACTCACTTTTAGTAGTGTTTGGCTCGAGAAAAAGAGACAGAGATAGACTATGGCCTCACAGAATAGAGCTGGCAACAGTAGTTGAGTCGGGTCGGGTTTCACACGGGTTCTGTGCGCTGCGCAATGGTGTTAGCGAAATATATTCACCTTTCTTCTCCGAAAGTTGGCGAATCTGACAGACTAAATATAGGATTAGTGAAGCCTTCTGACGATGTGATAACCCGAAAAATATTTAAAGAACAGTTTCTGGGTGAAAAACGACGTCGTTTGGATGCTAAGTACTCTCTCTCTCTCCCTTTGTTTTATGTTTTTGTTTTTTTTTTCCTCCACTTTTTTTTTTTTTTTTTTTTTTGCTATTTGACTAATTCAAAAAATTCTATAGTTATGATGTCACCAAATTATTTTCTGAAACAATAACAAGAATCATAATTACCTTTTTTTTTCTTAAATAAATGAGTAATTAGAATAATTATTAGTTAATAATTCTCATAATTATCCTTGATTTTTTTTTTTTTTTGGATATCATAAATATCCTTCTTAATTTGTGAAAAAACAAAAGATATTATTATTTTTGCAAAATGGATTATAAAACTGTCAAAATTATATTTGTCTACTCTATCTTGGAGTTTTTCTCCCTTTGATTGTACAAATTTTTTCCATGCAAATTCAAATAACTTGAGATGACTCTAGTAAAATGGAGAAAAAAATAAAAATAAAAGACCGAAAAAATGAGATTTGTAGATCTGTGGTACTCTTTCTCACAGTTCAAAATGTTCATAATAGCCTTACTTTTGTGTTGGGTTTTTTTATGGGTATGTAATATTTACCTAAATTTCGGGTTTCTATGTTAATGTTTAGGTCTCATTTCTTTCACTCATTTCATTTGATTCAAATATAAAATTTAATGGAATGAGTGTCTGTTTCAACAATTTCAGTTTTTCTATTCAAATAGTCTTTTAGAATTGATGTTTGTTTCGACAATTCAATTTTTTCATTCAAATGGTCTATCAGTCACATCATTTATTAGAATGAGTTTTTTATGTCTTGGAATGAGAATAGAGCTTAGGAAGTGTTTTTGATTGGTCCATTCTAATGTATCTCATTTTATTTACAACTCATTCTATTTTATTTTACTTCAAATGTCTTACATTTCAGTTATAATTCATTCCACAATTTCTATTTAAATATACTCATTTGAATAGGTAAACCAAACAGAGCCTTAACTTTTCTTCTTTTCTTTTCTTTTCTTTTTTCAAGTCATGGTCAACTATTTAATTACACTTTGACTTGGTATGTTAGACCGATTAAATCAAAGATCGAAGAAGAACTAGCTCATTTATTGAAAGAATTTATTCAACAAGTTATTCTAAAGATTATGTGTGTTTTTTTATTTTCAAAATTTTTGAGCAAGTAAAGATTATGTTTTCATAATAGCATAATTGTTAGCTAAAAAAGAAGCAAAAAAAAAAAAAAAAAAAAATGTAAAAAAAAAAAGAACTGTATTTGTCCACTTTAAAGAATTAAATGGGTAAAATTATCGTTTGAGGGGGAAAAAAAAATGGTCGACACAATATTAAGCGGTGGGGCCCAAGTTTATAGAGGTGACGTGGCAGAAGACGGCGGCGGCGGCGGCGGCGGCGGTTTCTACTTCGGATATGAAAGCCCGAAATCCCTACTATATATTCCATTTTCCCCCAAAAATCAAATCAAATCGAATCCAAATCCAATCAAAACCCTAATTTTGAGGAATCGAAATCGAAAATCGGGGGTTTGGATTTGAATCTCAAGCTTTGATCAGAAGAAGCCTTAGACAAGATAAACCATTTCATTCACTCAATCGAATCGATGGGGAAGAGAAAAGAGCGTCGCCTCGCAGCTATGTCCAACTCTGGTCGCAGAGTCAAGCTCGACCTCTTCGCGGAACCCTCTGGTATTTCTTTCTCTTATATATATATATATATATATATATATATATATATATATATATATATATATATATATATATGTATTGGTATATAATTGGTTTTCATGCGTAGGGTTTCGTCTGGATTTGAACGAGGAAGTGTATAAACCCATAAGAATGAGAACCCATATGGGGAAAATCTCTAAAAGACTCTACTTTTTAGTTATCTGTGTAGTTTTGAATGGAAATACTCCTCAAGAAAGCTAGAAGTCTACATTGAATTTGTGTATTTCGGGTTTTGAATTTTGAATTTTGTGTTTTGATTGGCTTAGGAGGAGACTTGGGTGGCTCCAGTGTAAATGATGGAGTTGGAGAGGATATAGATTCGAAACCTCGTGCTGGGTTACCCAATTCACCGTCTTCTTCAGGTGGGTTCCGTCAGTTTTTCTACAAAAAGGACTATGTAGGGGGACATGTGTGCTCAACATTATGTTGGTGGTGAAATTATGGAACTATATGTACAGTACAAGACATGTTATCTTGTTTTGCCACAAGAAATTGTTTTCAGCAGACTGTAGGGTGGGCTATGGTCTTGTTGAGAACATACATTACATTGTCAGATCAGTTCGGGCCCTGCCACTGTGGATTTATATCCTTTTTGGCAGCGTTGAAGCATTTTGGAGAATTCTGCAGGGAAAATTTCCTATCGGTTCGTATGTCTCTGGCTTTATTTTGATTTGTACACGGCTGACTTCTTGTTTTGATGTGTAACAGGACTGCTGTGATGAGTGGATGCTGAAATCATTATTTTGATTTTTAGCAACTCTTAGAATGCTTTCATTGTCCATATTTTCCAAACATAATACATGAATATTTCAAGAGCTGGGTTGTCCATATTTTTCTTTTTAGGTTCTTTATAGTCGAAGTGTCTGATTAGCTAGTGTTTCTTTTGTCTTTAGGTCAAAGACCAGAAAATCCACTGCTCTTACTTGGGCAATATAGTGATGACGAATTGGAAGATGACTTGGATGAGAAACTTGATAATGCTACTGGGGGAAATTCCTTGGTTGGAATCAACGATGAGGTAATTAACATATTTGACTAAATTAGCTAAATTTCCATGCCTCTGGTCCTTAGCAATTATATTTTATTCGTACTAGGAAGTCTTTAGTTGTGTTTTTAACTGTGTGAAATGATTCTTTGCAGTTGAAAGTCAGTTTATATTATTTATTTCATACTTTGTTGTTTTATGTGCTAATAAACAGGCTGAGGTTTTACATGGAGAAAGTCGTATAGATTTGGATGTGAATGCTAGTGAGGTCAACAAACATGAAAAGGATAAAGACTCCTCTTCTCCTGATATTAACCAGAACCTAGATGACACAGATAAAAGAGAAAGCGATGCCGGAGCCTCAACTGATTTAGGCAAGGACTTACAGACAGGACAGGTTGCTGCCCCTGTAACTTCTGACCTACAACAGAGTGGAGATGTTGGTTCTGGTTGGCAGATTGTAATGCATGAGGAAAGTAACCAGTACTATTATTGGAACACAGAAACTGGAGAAACTTCATGGGAAATGCCGGAAGTATTGGCTCAGACATCTGAGTTGGCAGATAATCATAACACTGCCGCCGTTACTGAGAGAACAGAAAATGTTTTTCTTGATACACAAGATCCCAACTTGAGTTCAGGTTTGACATTTAATGGTCTTTCAGCTGTGACGACACATATTGAAGGGTCTCATCCGGTTGAGTGGGGTGAAGTAGTGAAAAATGAGTCCCTGAATGATACAAACTGGGATAATAATGTTGTCAACTCTTCTTCTGTCGATGCTACTTTAGGTGATGGGAGTTCTGTGAGGGCTGTTTCTGATAAGTTTGTGCATGGTATGATAGGCATGGAAGATCACGAGTCTGGAATGGATCTTTCTTCTTCTCTTGTTAAACACAGTGAGTCTTTGATAGAGAGATTGAAGTCAGTAAAAGGGTAAGCTTCCTTAGCGCAGCTTAATCTATGCTTGTCTTGGTCTTCAATATAGTTGCAATTCCTTCCGAAATTATTTGATGACTTTTGTACTTTCTAATTGTTAAATAATATTTTTCAGGTCTGATGGCCAATTGCAAAGTCTTGACCGCATCTCAAAATACATTATAGAACTTGAGATTAGGCTTTCTGATATTAAATCACTTTCATCTTTTGGATCATCTCTGCATCAATTTTGGGTACATTCTGAAAGGCAGCTTAAACAGCTTGAGGATTCTATTAATGCTGAATTTTCAGACGTTGGTAAACGTACACATGTTGATGACAAAATTCAAGAAAGCACCAATCACAAATCTGAAGCTGGTGAAATAGGAAATAGAGTGTATTCAGAGAATTCGGATGTTTCTACCATTGTTAACACATCAACAATATTCCCTAAAGATCTTGATGCTACTGATGCCATTCCTAACATGCATGTTAATGCTGGTGAACAAGTAAATGGGACAGCTTGTTCCGATGAATTAAATCCAAAGCAAGGGTTACATGCTGCGGAAGATGTCGACATGGACGTCGACATGGAGGTTGATGATGCTAGTTCTGCGGGCAATACAACCATTGCTGATGCATCAGGTGCCCAGGAGTTTGCTGTGCTTGCGCAATCAATTCAGCCCATTCAACCTGCAGAGTACACATCTGTAGTCTCAGATGAGGTATTTACTGTTCCCCCTCTCCCAGACGAGGAGTGGATTCCCCCACCACCACCAGATAATGAACAGATTCCTCCACCCCCACCGGATGAGCCACTTGAACCCGTGTATCCTCCACCTCCATCATACCCAGAGACAGGTCCACCTCCTCCATATGCAGAACAATTCAATTTGTCATATCAAAATTCTGGTTTTGAATATTATGGGCATGCAGCTACTGAAGTCCCAAGTAGTAACTTTTATGGACATGCACCAGTCTACTATGGTGCTGTTCCAAACACATATACCGAAACTCCTCAAATCACAGCTAACCCTATCACAGCTGTTGCTTATTATGAGCTCCAAGATGCGATAGTACCTCCTGCCCCTGGGGTTAGTAGTGCAGAGTCATCTCAACTTAATGTAGAGCCTGCTCCAGTTTGCTATGAAACATTTGTTTCTGATCATATCGGACCGGTTCATTCCCTAGTTGAAGCAGGCGGAAATACATTGCCACCTGCTAATGATAGCAGCAGTTCTGCTGTTGGTGGTGAGACTGATAGGGCATCTCTGGAGGTTCTTTCCACCACAGCCACCGTCCAAGCACCTGCAATTGTTTCTGCAAAAGAGAGTGTTTCACTTCCATCAACTACGGCTGCCTCTGCAACTTCTGCTGTTTCTGCATCCTCAATGGCTACTAAGAAAGGTAAAGTTTCAGAGGCTTATGTTACTATGGAGATTTTTTTTGTTGTTTCTTCTTTCAATCCTTTTTTCTGTTGGCTAACTTCCCCTTTTGGTTTACCTTTAACAATGCTCACAAGCTTGATTAAGTTACTCTGCCAGTGTTTAAAAGCTTATCTCTTTAACTTATGAAGCTTATGGAGAGAAATTTTATTTTGTTTTTTTGGTTTTTTTTTTTCAATGATAATCTCTTTATTTTTTGTTGCTTCCAATTATAGATACTTTTGCGGGTATAATAATCAGAAAACTTATATTGTTATGTTCAAATCATGGCTAAAGATATCAGTTAGCACTAATCAACCTCCATGTCAGAGTTGAGTATAATTTCACTAATATTTTGGGTATTTAGTTATGATACTTTGGAGTTGTGATTTTACTTTCACCCATTACACGCATGATCCACTTTATTTTATGGATTCTTGTTCACTTACTAAGACTTGCTTATTCTTGGTCAGTTACACGTGGTAAAAAGCGGACAGTTGCTGTTGCCCCATCCCTGAGATCGAATAAGAAAGTTTCTAGTTTGGTAAACAAGGTATGCATTGTAGCTCACGCACTAATCAATTGCCACAGGTTGCATCTTCATTACATTCACATTATTGCTTTCCTTTTGTCTCATATTATCATATGTATTAACCAGTGGAAGGCAGCAAAAGAAGAGCTGCTTGAAGATGAGGAGGAACCGGAAAATGCTTATGAGATGTTAGAAAGGAAGCGGCAAAAGGAAATAGAGGTATACTCTTCACTTTTTACTCGGTGCAATGCTCTGCTACTTCGGGTTCCTTACTTTCCTTTTATTGCAGGAATGGCGGGCACAACAGATTGCCAGTGGAGAGGCCAAAGATAATGCCAATTTTCAGCCACTGGGTGGTGATTGGTATGAGTCTAAATTAGCTAGAATTATTTTTAATTAACTAGCAGGATTACAGATAATTAATATTGCTCGTAACATCAGAACTTGGTTTCTGCTGATCATCTTCCTTTTACACCCACTTTTCTGTGGAGAGTTCAGATACTCCTGGTACAGACCAGCAAAACTTTTTCTAATATTCTCTCTGTGTGCATCTCATAGGAGGGAGCGGGTGAAGCGAAGGAGAGCTCAACTAGCCAAGGAAGCTGCACAAACATCACCAGAGTCACGTAATGACGAAAACCAGCAGCCTGATTTAACTGAACTTTCAAGGGATCTTCCATCTGGTTGGCAGGTACCTTTTACTTCCTTGCGTTTCATTTATGTGAGGACCTTGGAAACACTTGATTCTCTACGAGAGTATAGAGGAGTATTCATAGTGAATATGAACATGTTTCAATATGGTTTTGTTTCTTATGAGTTGTTCAATTTGTCTTTCGTCTGTGTTTACAACTGATAACACTAATTTGTTTTTCCTTTTTAATGTCAGGCATACTGGGATGAATCATCGAAGCAGGTTTATTACGGAAACATCGTCACTTCGGATACTACATGGATCAAACCAACAAAATAAGCCATTTGTTTTATTTATATGGCCTAAAGTTTTGTTTTCTTTACATTACTGTCTTCTTTTCCTCCTTGTCTCCATACATCTTTTATTAATGGCGAGGAGAAGATTGTAGGCAGCGATCAGTTAAAGTAATATATTATCAACATCGAGAAGTAGATTGCCTCTTTTTTGGTTATAAAAGATCGTTCACCCTGTCAATTTTTTATATTATTCGACTAGTTTGTGTGGGTGCAGCATTTGTTGCATGAAGTGCTTCAAAGTCATTTAACAATTAACAGTTGGTTTATGATGCCCTACTAGCTATCTCTACAAACAACAAAGGCTGCAAGGCATTATCAAATCTAGTATCCCCCTTTTTTTTTAATAAGAAAGTCTGACCGTTTTAATAGACCCCAAAAGGACTAAGCAAAAACACATTTCCTATAGAAGACCCCAAAGGGACTAAGCAAAATCATATTTCCTACAGAATCATGTTGAGAGCTTTAATAACTGAAAACGAATTTATAATGCCTGGGATGGATCATGCGTGCAACAAAACGATGATAATAAAGAAACTTTGTTGTTTAATCATCCTGTTTTCTTTGTTAAGCAAAGATGCTTTGTACAATTTCATTCACCTTATGATGGTTGAAACAAATCAAGAGAAAAATCAAACCGGTAAAATTCTACAAAAGGCTACAAATTTTAATATTACTTCGAAGTAACCATTACATAATTGTCCTATTGCTCAGCAGCTATAGTTCAAGATGAACATTTTATAATTGTCCTATTGCTCCGCAGCTATAGTTCGATATGAACAGTGAAATAACGACTAAACAAGATCGACCCAACAAAATTTGCATCCATAATTTGGATGCCAGAAGTTATCCATGGGTAAAGAAATAATCACGCCGAAGAAGCACCAAAATATTGAGCTAAAATATCCAACAATTCTGAAGATCCCAAAAAAATTGTCTCATCTTCTTCTGTCTTCTCTATAAGTTTCCTCCCCCTCTTTATCCTTCAAGAAGCCAAGGAAAAGAAGAAAACCGAAAAAGAAGAACCCGCCAGACCAATTGCCTCCACCGCCCCCACCCCCACCACCACCATCACCATCGTCACGTGGTGGAAAGCCAGTCCCACCGTCATCGAGATCTGGTAACTTTTCCTTCGCTGTATATTGCAACAAAACGTCAGATATTATCAAAATTGATCTCAGAAATTTCAAGACGACAAAAAGATCCTCGAAAAAAGACTCCACACAGTTCCAAGTATCAAATAACTGAACAAATCAAGAACTGCCACGAAACAACCAAGACTTGAAAAAGCAAAAGGTTTTGTTCACGCTTGTGGTAGGAAATGTTCAATAGTCAAATAATATGCAACTTTAGTGCACAAGCATACATAGTTCAAGTCAATTAACCACTTCCCACCAATGCCTCCAGGAGACTTCTTTAAAATCTTCTACCTAGAGTAAACATGAACCACCTATGTGCTGATATACACGAGTAGCATTGAAGCAAAGACAATAGCTATTACTTGGCATATGAGTAATTGTTGGAGCCTGACGCGTAACTGTTTGGGTTTGCTCCGCAGCACATCTGGCATTCTGTAAAACAGAAGTTAAGACTGAGACATATCTCCTTGGAGGATTCAATTCAGTAAATATAGGAACACAAGAAGACGAAGAATGGAAAAAACTGTTTCCATCACTTTAAAAGCGAATATTTTAAGACTTTTCAGGAAGATAAAATCTTGTCAGCAATTGAAATGTCATGTAATTCCTGTAATCAAGAGTTGAAACATGCAACTGGTACAAAATTTATCACCATATAACAAAGAAACGAAGTAGGGACATATGAAATGACAAAGCTTACCAAAGCAGCAGCACATATGAAAGCACGAGACTGTCTTCGAGTAGAAAGCATGACTACTTTAATTATCTCCCTAGACAAAATGGGTGTACCAAGCTTAACTGGTCCTAACTTAATACTCTTAACTGGCGTGCATTCTGTAGCCAATGGTAGAAACTGGTAGCACACACCAGATTTACTTTGTTGCTTACATCCCACTGTTATTGCAGCAAACAAATACAAAACAGTTAATATTTCAGTACAATCATTGCAATCAAAATGTGAAAATTTCATTAAATAAGGAAAAGGATGTAAATAAGTGGATACCAAAAAATGGACACTAAAGGTCCCTAGTCTGATGAAGTCAAGAAGCACATTTTTTCACTCTCATAATAGAAGAGGCAAGTAAGACTAAGTAGCATGTCCTAATAAAGGTAAGAATGCAGGAAAGACACCATGTGGAATCGCTAAGCATGTCCATATTACCAGACCAGAAACTTAGAATGCAGTGAACCTATATCTTGTTTTAATTGATATATATATATATATACACACACACACATACATACAGCTTTTATTCTTTTATTACTTTGTTTCTACCTTCCAGGTAGTGACAAACAAAGAAGTTCAGGACTGGGTAACTTAATCATATCATGCAGAGTCAACCAAAACCTTTATTCTTAATTGCTCGTAAACTGGAGCCAAAAAGAAAAAAAGAAAAAAGGTTCGTCAGGTGAATTAAACAAAGCTACGATAAAAGTTTACAAACCTGGTGGTAGAAGCGGAGAGCTGACAACAGTGCTTGCAGCTGTAGTAAGCATTGACATCTTAATTACTCTGATGAAGAATGACCTGAAATGTTGTTGATTGTATTACAAAAATGACACAAGAAATATAAGAAGACCAAGTGAACATTTAAAGAGTAATTTAACGAACTTCACGGAAATCCAGTGTATGATTATCTTAAGAACTGAAAAAGAACTTAAGTATACAAACATATGCATGACCAAGAAAATAGAGGACTAGAATGTATTAACGAAAAGTTCGGGATGAAAAACCACAGTTCACCATGACTAATTAATTACAGCATCTTCAACCACAAACACTAAAATAAGACAGATGCATCTATCGGAGTTTAGACAACCCAACAGACCGATTGCATGAGGCATTCGATCCTTAAGTTACAGAACTCAAATAAGCTATGAAGAGAAAAAGGAGGAAAAACAGGGGGAGATAATCCAAAGCGTCTCTTCTGCCCAATCTGGCACTGTTCCACAAACCAAGAATATAACAATGAAAAAATAAATTAAACTCAAAACAAAATAAGGTTTCAATTTTGGAGTCCATAGATCATAAACACGAACTACCGGAATGAAACATCTAACCAAATAAATAATATAAAAAATCAGAAGTGGGGAGAAAGCTTTTGTTGCAGTCACCCAGCTGGTTGTTCACAATTTTTTCAGAACATCTTGTTTACTTGTTTAATCAAAGTATTATGAAGGAAGAACCAAAATCAAATAACTACAGTAAATTAGGGGGAAACTAAGAAATTTAGAAGTTTTTTTTAATCAACGTTCCTCCAAACTAGGAGGGAATATTATTAAAAAGAAGAAAAAAAGCAATACAAATCAAACCAAAACTCACATAAAATCTGTAAAAGGGAAGCCCCAAGCTGTTCCTATTCACCTAAGGAAGAAAAAAAAAACCGGAACAGCAGTACCCCACTTATACCAGAAGAATAATCAGTCTACAAACCGTTCGATGATGATTCCAAAGTTCGGAAATCTCAACATCAAGACTCAAGAAACTTAGGAAAATAATGCAGCAAAAACCAACAGATTAGGGCGAAGGAAGATATTAACTCCGAAGAGAGCCCAGAGAAAATAGTTTTACACATCGAGTTCTCTCAAAATTCTCCATTAGTATTCTAACAAGACATGAAATCATAAAATTGAATCTGGGTTGAGAACAAAACGGGTAAAAGTTTAGTTGTTAATACGCTATTATCTTGACAGAATTTCAATTAATAAACCAGCTGAAAGCTTTAAACCTTCAAAGACAAACGAAACTAACAAAAAACCCAGAAAAGGTGCAATCATGTAACATTACATGTATGATATGCCCAACAAGAAAAAACAAAGTAACCTAAATTATGATATGAAGATTAGAACTTTGAAAACTTATAGACATGAAGGCACATGTATTAATAAGCAAACAAAACCCGAATTAAACCATAATTGGGAGATGGGTTTTCCTTATTGAACCTAAAAGGACCGAAATACGTTAAAAAGACAAGACCCCATTTTTTTTTTTCCGGGCATTTTCTAGGCAGCCAAACAGAGAATTCACAGATTAAAATCGGAGGGAAAAAAAAAGTAGAACTTTGAAAGGAATATGAAATGGTTCTTACTTACCTTAGCTACGCGGTTTTTTGGAGAAGAATTGGATTCGCAGAGAGCTAAAAAGGCGTATACAAGAACAAGGGGTGAGTCCTTAGTCCTCCTCACCTTCTGAGGATGGCAATGGAGAAGGGAAGAAGGCGGTGACCAAGTTCACAACAACCCACCCGCAATCTTAAACGACGTCGTTTTTATACCCCTCATCTTTTTCCTTTATTGACTCATTGACTGGGCCGGATTCGGACAATCCTAGCCCAACCCATCTCGGTTTTTAATATTCAGTGGGTTTTAGTATGGGCTTTTGGCCCATAATTTGTTACAAGTCCATACTCGGTTCTAACCAGAGCTGGCTTATACGTGTTTATTTTGTCAAATAATGTGGCTGTTTTTAACCAAAATTAACCATACTAGTCTATGTTTTTATTTATATACTTTTTCTAATCTACCCTGCTAATTGCTATGCTTTTAAATCTCAATTGAAAATTCATAAGTCAAGCTGCTATAGAACTAAATAATTAAAACACACAGCTAAAGATAAAAATTGTCCTCATGCTACCACTCTTTGCTTAATTTCCTCATCTTGAGTTATGGAGTAGCCTTAGATCTTTGAGAAATTAAAGTGGTATCCCTCTTTTACAATTTATTGTAGTAATTAGCACATGCCTTTTTCTTTTTCTTTTACAGTGATAAACAAGTTTCAGTATACATTGACTGTGTCATTTTTTATATTTAAACTCTGTATACTGGTCATTTTGTTGCTGTATAGCCTGTATTTGAAAAATAAACGTTTCAAAAAAGGCCTAAAATTTGGCCATTTTGCCAAGTTGCTCTCTAGCTCTTTTCTCACATTCATAATTTGAATAACATGATACCAGATAACTAGTAAGCACAGTTTTTTTTTCAGGAAAAAAAAAAAAAACCTTAAAAATTACAGTTAAGATATGAAATTTTTTCTTACACTAAATTACGGACACCCAAGTTGTTGTTCCAACTATGAGAATTTTTTTTTTTTTTTCAAATTGTCAAGATAGTTTAACAATTTTCATGTGTATTGCCTTTTTTTTCGGAATGGATACATGAAATGTAGAATGAACAAACTATTGTGTTAAAATAAATGAGAAATGTTCTTGCAATATAGATAAATCAAATGTATAATGAACGCAAATGGGCACTTAATTCCTACAAGCAAAAGCTTAAGACCAAGATAAGTCGATAAAGCAATTACTAGAGAAGAACTAATGTCCTTCACCCTACTTAATATGTAATACATATATCAAATATTTATGTGTTGTATCAAGCAAAAACCATGGTCATCTCCACATGCATATCATTATCATGCACCCGCACCCTACTGAGCTTCGAGCGAGTCACCAATGGCACCAGATTTACGAGCCAATTCGGAGAGGTTGGAGCCGACCGAGCCTCCGCGGTTCATGCCAGAACTTCGGTGGTGGCGGCAGCGGAACGATCCGGCGTGAGTGGTGGGGGAGCAGAGGCAGTTCCACCTTGTACTAGAAGACTTTGTTACAGCAGGAGCTTGTACCCTTCTAGGGGACACAACAAGTATATGAGTGTGTTTCTTCAACTCCTCCAAGTTAATTTCGGGTATGTTTAGCTTGTAGTTCTTCATCTTTGGTGATGATGGTGATCTTTGCACCACTTTGTCATCCATATTTTTGGTCTTTTTCAGACTTTGAGAACCAAAAAGGACCATTGGCACAAGAGAGAAATAAATTTACGTTACATTCAATAAGGAGCATTAACATACTATGTGTTACATGCAGATGCCACAACGTCAAGATCTCATAGATATCAAAAAAGGAGAAAGGAAGGTTAGCCGGATCATATACATTTCACTGAGATAAATTAAAAAAGGGATCGAATATATATCTGAAGAAAGAATGCTATGCACAATCACGTCTGACACATGGTTGTACAATCAGGATCCTCTATTATAATGAGATATGTGGTAGCACTCGGCAAATTAACAATTCTCATAAACAATTAAAAATAATGTTGACATAGTTAATTGCAGAAAATGTATAGCATTGTGGAATGAATTAATTAAATTGGCAGCTTAGAATTAAGATCATGTATATGCACACTTGTTATTCCAATGGGAAAAAGAATGAAAAATATGTTAAAAAACATCTATTAAAAAAAAAAAAAAAAGGTTGTACCTGGGAAATTATAAGGTTTTGCAGAGTTGTATTAATTGTGAGGCAAATCAATTGGCACCTCAGGGTGGCTGCTCTTGGTTTCTTAGAAAAAGAGAAAAGGTTGAGGGTTGAGGGAGGGAAGACCCTGGTATGATATTAGCTTATTTAGTCCCTCCTAACATTCAGGAATGGATCTAAAGGAGATATAGTAACAAATTTTAACCACTTCTTGTTTTACTGTTTCAAAATTTGTGGTTACAACCTTATCAGCAATTTGTGGCCATTAATTCTCCTTCTTTGACTTAAATTAACCACTCTATTCTCATTTCTCATTTCTCATTTCTCACTTCCCAAATATATGTATTATGCGGTGAAAGACACTTTCGCAATAGTTTAGGGACCAATGAAGTAATTATTTATTTAGGAAAATGGTAAACTCTATTTTTTGAATTCAGTTAATTCAAAATGCATTAAAATAAGTAAAAGGAGAGAAACAAACAACAATCAAGACTAAGATCTCTCAGAGATTATTTATCTCTCTTAAATCTCGTTCCTTCAGTTGTAAAGAAACTACATTGTTATTAAAATTAAAACATCCACCACACTGATCAGAGAAAATCATAAAGATCATTTGTTTATGTGAGAACCTAAACAACACTTGAATGACATTATTAGAAAAAGATATGCGTGTTTTTACTGATACATTGAATAGATCAATCCTCTCCAACTTCTCATTTCTGCCTCTTGTATATCTTAGCCAAGAAAGATTTCAGCACTGCCTGAACTGCATTACTTGGATGAGCTTCGATTGACGAGATAAGTTTCTGGTAACTCTTGCTCTCATAATCCGCGAATACACCCTACAAATTCCGAAATCCAGTTTATGTTACAAACCAAAGTCAGATGTTAATACACAAAATTGAAAAGCAGAAAGAGAGAGAGAGGTTGAGAGATGGCCAGGGTTAAAAAAAAGAACCTCAAGATCAAGGACTTTGTATAACTCTTTCACATTATTAACACTTGCTTCATCTGCTTTACCATAATTCTCCTGGGTAACACAGAATACGGACGTGTAAGCAACGTAACAACATTCAACTGAGATGTTATATGGAAATGAGAGCACGGACTGCTTACATGTAATAACTTCTTTTGTTCCTCAGTAGCAAGCTCAAGTGCTTTCACAACCAACCAAGAGCACTTGAAGTCTTCAATATCTGTACCAACCTGATAGTCCAAAAGACCTTCAATGAGAACTGAAAATGATCTCTTGAAAAAGACTAGTCCATTATGAAATTGCCAAGAGAGAGTAGCCCATAACATACCTTACCAATTACATCAGGATGACCAAAACAATCCAAATAGTCATCCTACACAATATGACATCAGTTCGTTATTAATAGAAACACAGTAGAAAGTTCTGCGAGATTATTAGGCTAATGGCAAAAAAGGTAAAGAAGAGATATAGCTCATTCAGTTGCCAATAAGACGAGCGAAAATAAAAAAGATTTGGTCATAAACAAAGACTTAAATTTGGAGATATATTTAATAACACCAAACAAAGGAGGATGTGCAACTGTAATCACCTGTACTTGAAAATAGGTTCCCATCTCAATAAGAATGTTCTTCACATCAATATGATTATCAAGATTTTCACCAGCCATCAGCAATGCACAAGCAACCTGTTCATAAACAACGATTACAAAGCATGATACATTGACACATTTACTAAATCCTTGCATGAACAAGCCCATCAAATCAATCAAAACTAGCAAACATAAAGGAGTAATCAATAGAAATGTATTCCAGTGTTCAAGATGCCACCTACTCCCCAAACCCCACAAAATTTATTTATTAAATAATAATAAAAAAAAACATACAAACAAACGTAACTCATGACAGGGCATTCTAACCATAGAGATGAAAAATAATCTAGGCTACATGAATCACGAATTCATAAATAAAAAAATTTCTCTTACCGGAAGGTAGAATGAGTAATAAGCAGTCTTGTACTGAACAATGCGACGGTGACTGCAATACAGTGCAACCTTTAGCAAAATCATTTTGATTGAAAATCTTGTTGAGATGAGACAACTGAATTTCACTTACAGTGGCAAAGAGTACTTAGACAGATCTTTCTCTCCTTCAATTGTGGTGATTAAATCTATCATCTGTCCTGAGGCTGTTTGGAATTCCACCTGTATATCGACAAATTCCCGTATATGATTAAGAGAAAAAAGAAAGCTCGCTGGCCCTGCTCTACCATATATCAGAGAAGTCATACCTCATTAAATAAATCTAGGAGATCCACATAGTATGCCTTGCCTCTAAAATGCTTTTTGAGAATTCTTGGAATATGGTTGCGAAGCATAATGCCGTCATTTACAGCAATCAAGCCAACCTAAAACAAGCATTTATAGACATCATTATACCCATTGCAGATGAAAAAAGAGACAACAGTTTGCTTTTACTATAATACTCCAAGAAAGGATTGTAAGCCGCACCTTTCGTACTCTGAACCAGCAGGGTTGACCACGACGTGTAACAGAATTATCCATTATATCATCAAGAACCAGAAAATATGCTTGAAGCTACAGCATTTCACGATACAAAGGTTAAAATTCCCAATGCAACCCAATTGAAGCAAATTGTATAGAAGAACATATCCCAATCGAAAATACTACAAACAATGTAAGTGGCATTAAGTGGTCATACCCATTCAATACACCAGCCCAGAGCAGAAGTTAGAAAAATCTCTTCTTCAGTTAGTTCCTTCCCTTCTTTAAGTAATTTGTAACTGTCAATAACCGACAGCCCACGGTTAAGTTTGCCTGCCAAAAAAACAATCACCAGTATTATGTTAAAGAAGGTTTAAAAAAAAAACAAAAAGCCACTGTTCATTATAGTCCAAGAAAAAGTAGACCCTTCTCATAGTCAAGAAGATCAATACAAACAGATCCAAACAAGAAAAATCAAATTGCATCCACACCTCCTGGCACATTGTAATCCAACATCTGCAACAAAGACAAAACAACACTCGATCAGGATTTATAAGACATGGGTTTATTAGAGAATTCCCCAGATAATATTATACACAAAAATCGGTAATAATAACATGAGCCCTCAATTTGATCTACGCATACACAAATCTGAGGACCTTGTTGTATATTCTCATATCATATGGCCAGGAAGATGAATCAGAAATCAACAAAATCTGATAAAAACCATATAACAACACCACCAGAGTATTTGAGCCCATTTTGACATAATCTGGACATAATCTAACTAATTCAAAGAAAATAAGCAAACCCCACCAAAATATTCAGCTCAAGTATAAATCTTTAATGGAAGCAAAACTAACTATCTTCATTCCATTATTACATGAAAACTTCACATATTAAGCCCAAAATATAAATGGAAAGATGGGCATTAAAAAAGGGGTAAAAAAACTACTCAGACTTAATTGAGAATCAATAACCCACAACCCAAATTCCAGAAATTGACATAGTCAAAGCATAGCTACTGGAACTATGAAGCATGACATTAATTGATACAAAAAGACTTATGTCATACAGAAAATAGAGCGAGAGAAACGGAAATACCCGATCTACCCATTGGCGAGAAACATCAGTGAACTCGAAAGCAGGGTCGTTGAGGAGCTCTGATTTCAGAATGGAGTAAACCTCTATGAATTTGGACTTTAATTCACTCATTTCTGCTCGAAAAAGAAGACACCAAAGAGAGAAAGAGAGAGAGATTTGAGAAT
Organism: Trema orientale; assembly: GCA_002914845.1. Lineage (NCBI taxonomy): Eukaryota > Viridiplantae > Streptophyta > Magnoliopsida > Rosales > Cannabaceae > Trema > Trema orientale. The sequence continues at coordinate 681,508 of JXTC01000134.1, read as the reverse complement.
GAAAAAAACAGCTGAGAGAGAGAGAGAAAGAGAGAGAGAGAGAGAGAGAGAGAGAGAGAGAGAGACTAATGGGGTTGTTGGTCTCTCTCTCAATCTCTCTGCTTTTAAAATCTAAAATCTAAAACAGTGAGTTGAGTGAGACTATGAGAGAGAGTCAGAGTCAGAGATAGTGTAGTAGTGCTCGCTTATAGACCTATGGAATTGTAGCCTCTTTTCTTGTTTTTCTTTTTTCAACCAAGTACTACTCTTCTCATTCAACATTGGACTTCATTTTTGCCTATTATTGCAAATCTGCCATTCCCATATTAAAAAAAAAAAGAAAAAGTTGTTTTAAAAAGTTGTTGAGATATTACTACTTGACATTAATATGTGGATTTAATAATGATTGACCACATTATTGAAAAGTGAAATACTAGCACAAAGCACCATTATGTGCTTATTTTGATGCCAAATAGTATATGCATTTACCTAGAAAGTTTATCGCATGTGCCTTATTTTAATTTTCCAAAAAGTATATAATATTTGACCAATAAAAAAATTAAATATTGAGGGCAGAATCGTAATTTAAATCTCTGAGTTTGGCAAAGGTACTGTAAGTGTGAACATAAAATATAGATTTCAAGGTATGGAACTAGAGTGCCCAACCAGATTTTGTCAAATTTTTGGGGCGGCCAGCAGTATCTTCTGCCAAGTCAATACTCCAAATATGACACCCATAAGAAAATATTTTTCTTCTCAGAAAATTGAAAAAAAAAAAATGGGAGAGAAAGAGTCAATAGTAGACAACTAAGAGTATCTTCTAATTAACTATAAAAAATGGTAAAATTAAATTTTTTTTTATAAAAAAGGTATCTTTAAATTATGCTCTGATACGTCGTCGCATGATAGAGGTAGCAAAAGCTTTTTTTTTTTAGAGAGGTAGCAAAAGCTTTGGTGAAGGCTTCGAGGAATGAGAGACACGTGGAGAACTCTGGTTACGCTAAAACGGCAATCAAGGATAGATCTGATTGGTTCATCTATTTGTCAATTCTGGTCTAAGTACTACCCAATTACTCTGTACTTTACCGACCACGTGAAGGCCCTAACTGGAGAATAAAAAAGTACACTTTGAACCAAAATACTTTACGAACTTTACTCCTAAATTTGATAAATAATTGCGCAATGTTGAATCATAATTAGGGGTGACAATTTAGGTCACGACACGATAACACGACTCGAAAACGACACGAAATTAGCAGGTTTGGGTTTGTCTTAAACAGGTACAGGTCAAAACAGATTAAACCCGATTAAACACGATTAAATAATAGGTCATTAGCAGGTTAACCTGTTAAACCCGAAATTGACTCGTTTAACACGATTAAATTTTTTGAGACATTATATTATCTTGTGTGTACCAAGACTTAAAACTTCTCTTTTATGTTTTATGTACTAAAATTTGAAAGTTTTATTTTGGTTTTAAACTTTGGATTGTGTGTTATATTTATTTGATTATGGTTGCTTCGTTATATTGGAAATATAAAATAAGTTAATAGATTATATCAAGTTGTATTGAAAATGTGAAATAGGTTAACATATTAAAATTAATAAGTTAATACGTTATGTCAAGTTGAACCAAATACAACATATTTAACATTAACATGTTAAATTGAGTTCAATTAACGGGTTAACAGTATACAGGTTAGCAGATCATGTTACGTTGGACACGATCTGAATACGACCTATTTAAATAACGTGTTAAATGTGTCGCTCACAGGTTAACCTGTTTATTTAGCATGTCGGGTGTGGGTTTACAAATCATGACACGAATAATAAACGTGTCGGGTTTGGGTTTGGTAATTGCTCGTTATATATATGCCTCGACACGACACGAATATGACACGACAACACGAATTGCCACCCATAATCATAATGCATGAATGGATTTTGAACATCCTGTGGATTCAGGAGAGCAAGAGGATTAATTGTGAAAAGGGTTTACGGCACAAATGGTCTCTCAACTATTAAATTTATGGTAGTTTAGTTTTTAGAGTTTTAATCGTAGCAATTAAACTTTTAAATTTTTCGATTTTATAGCATCGATTACATTGTAACATATTATTAAATTTTTGACAAAAAATACATGTGATAAACATGTTATAGCATCTGAAAATATACTTAAAAAGAAAATAAATTGAATAAAAGGATTTAGAAAAAAAAAATGTATTATTTGTAATTTTTTACGGTTCTTACAGCTGAAAATTTAGTAAAACTTTTTCTGTGATTGTTCATTTTAATAATTAAAATTCTCAAATTATTTTTCAAATATACTTACAAATGCTATCATGTATTCCTCGTGTGTGTTTTGGGTTAGAAATTTAATTGTAGATTACAATTTATACAGTCTATGGAATAAATTCTTAAAAATCGAAAAATTTAGAGACTTAATTGCTACAATTAAAATTTTGAAAACTAAATTGCCACGAGTTTTGTAGCTCATGCACCATTTGTGCCTTTAACCCTTTTGAAAACTATATATTGTTTACAAAAGAAAGAGAACGTTATTGTGTATAAAACCACAAAGATATTATTAAATAAATAAATAGTTACACATTATATTTTGACATTATTTGTTCATTTTATACATATAACAGTTAGACACTCGACATTGTTCTTCTCATTAAAAGTTTGTGAAAAATTTATATCTTCTTTGAATTTTGACTAACAAATTTGTTGAAATACTCTTTAGGATTTAAATATATATACATATAAAATGGAAAGTATATCAAATTTAAAACTAAAGTCACATTAATATTTTAGTTCAAAATTTTTTCACATTTGTTATTTTAGTTATTAACAAGTATTCTATTCATGATAACAATTAAATGATTATTTAGAACAATTAAAAAAAAAACAATGATCAATTATGACACTTGCTTTAGAGTTTTTCTTTATACACTTTAGATCTAGCTATCTCAAAAACAAAACAAATCTATATCTATAAAATCTAATTTGGTCAATCACAAATTTATTACCTGTATTAAAACCATATAGCATATCTCTTAACTAGTTGTATATCCCTTTACATTCCGGGGTACCAAACATTTCAACTTCGTTTCTTCGTTTCAAACTTCACAAGAAAAAAAGGGCGAAAATGGCTTTTTTAACCATCTTCAACATATCACTCATGTGCAAAATTCTGTTAGCCAAATTCATGATATTCATATTCGCAGTGAAAACCACAATGCCAATCTAAATTCATTCCTTTAGTCTTAAACTCATCCCAATGACAACCCTGTTTCCCAAAGATCTCTCTCTCCAAGAAAGACACTACAAAATGGTCGAAATATCCAATATCTGTGCTAATCTTCATATCCAATGAAAAAATGTTCTGACAAAGTCGACATTGAATTTTGTTAAAACACCGCAACTTTCTGTTCATCGAAATTCCCAAAATGGTTTTCTATGTATCACAAGTATCTATTGGCTCAAAAAATTTCTCACCCTACTTAATCATCGATACATGATGTGATCTCTCTTGGGTTTAATGCGCAGGCTACAACCATTGTTTCCCCTTGATAGGCAGTGGAAACTATAATTTTCGGGAATCACAATCCTTTCGTATGTTACCATGTAACTACACACTCTCCAGCCCTAAACTATGTACTGATGATGGGGTGTACGGTCTGGTTTCGTCAACAATAAATTTTAAGATTTACTAGATATGATTTATGTATGAAACGAATTGAAAAATAAAGCAAAGTAAAGAGACATAAATTTTATAATAGTCCAGTCCCAAAAAAGATGGACCTACGTCCACTGTTTTTTACTATTTTCTGGATAATTACAAGAGTTTCTCTAAGTCTCATAGTGAGAGCAAAAAGAGAAATACAGAGAAAGAGTGTATAATGAAGTGATTGTGCCCCGAAAAATAATGAGACTGAATGCCTTTTATATAGGTGAAGATAGCTTAATGTTTCCCAATTGTAAAAATGGGAAAGTACCAAATAGAATATACAATTTCGGTTAACAATATAAAATTGAGTAATAACTAGTAAATGGATTGCTTGATCCCTACTCAGGAACTTGTTTTCCTTTCTTCGCAGATTACCTGTTTGAAACTTGATCTAGTTTCATTTTACGGCTACTCCAGGTCGCATATCATTTATTCAAGGAAGGTCGCATTTTGATCGAAAGGCACACATGCGATCTGACGCATCCATCTCACAGTCGTTGACTTTCCTTTCCTGCCATTTGACCAATATTGTAGATTTTAGATCGCACAACACTGTCTTTATGGCCACTATTACCTTAATAGTACAAGTATAGGTAGAGTTTTTTTTTTTTTTTTGATATGAAAGAATGGTCACTTTCATTGGAATAGGAGTAAAGCTCAGAAATACAAAGAGATTCAACTGGGATGAAAGTAAAAAAAAGAAACACAAGTCAAAGTGAAAAAACAGTGCCAACCCTGAATATAAGGAAAAAACAACTAATAGAATAAACAAACTAAAACAAGGAAAACGCCACTAAAACATGATTAGTTCAGAGTAAATCATGGCACCAGATATGATGAGGTATAACAAAGATGGCAATGATCCCCTGAATGTTTTCTTCCGAGCACCAAAGGGCTAAATTATGGGCAGCTGAGTTCGCCTCCCTAGGGACCAGGGCCAACTCCCACGTATCAATCCGTTGCAGTAGGTGATGGCAGTCTAGCAGTACTCTCTTCACCCTCCAATCTACCTCCTCAAAATGACTTAGGTTTCCATTGTGCGATGCCATGCAATCCCCTTCGAATATAACATGATGAAGCCTGAAATCGATTGCCACACGAATGCTTACAAGCAAAGCTGCAGCCTCCATCAGCGCAGGGCTCTCAAAATTCATATATTCTGCGAAAGCCAAGACAACTCCCCCTTCTCATTATGAACAATCACTGAGGCTACTGAATTGGAATCCTTCAGACATACATCAGTATTGATTTTTAACCATCCTGTGGGGGGTGGACTCCACTTAGAACTGGTTTTTACTGTATTCCTTGAGAACGCCTTGTTGAATTCTGCAAAAAACATCAGCACATTCGTATGGATTTGGAAAATATCCAATTCTTTTCCTTCGAAGCAAGCATTGTTTCTAGTTTTCCAAATCATATCCACCAAAATAGAGGCATAGAGTAGAAGTTGTGGGTCCTTTCCATGGCCAAGATCACCCGTAATAAATTCCAACAGATCCATGCACGAAGCGATCATCATATTATTAGTCCTAAGACTCTATGGGGACATAAACCACAACGGTTGTATCATGGGGCAGAGGATGAATAAGTGGGTTGTTGTCTCAGGTGCTTGGTTATAGAACGGGCATAGGATCGACGGAAGAGCTAGTCGTTGGCTTAGAACATCACGGACTGGGAGGGCGTTTTGAATGATGGACCACCAAAGAATTTTGTGCCTTTGGTGAATCTTAGCATGCCAAATCTTCTTTAGAACTTTCCTTAGTCGATCTGAGCATTCGAATCTATGTCTTTGATCCTCTATGTATGCCGACTTCACAGAAAATCTGGAGTTATGAGCCGGAAGC
>JXTC01000134.1:619068-668742 GCA_002914845.1 Trema orientale | reverse complement strand
AAACACACTGGTACTCCAAAAATTCTAATCCAGAAATTCGCAATGTTGAAGCTGATTTCCTGTAGGGGAGTTTTCGGAGTCCATTCTTTGGTCACTAACAGACTCCCGTCCGCTGTCCATGGGCCTTTCTCCAAGAAGAACTTTCGATCCTCTACTCTCTTAAAGGTGAAAATAAACAGATTTGGGGCAACCTCTGAAATCATCCAGCTATGCTCAAGTTCCCACGCTCGTGTCATATATCCCCTCACCACTTGTCTACCCAGCTTCTTAGGCCTAAAGAGCTTCCCAACTAATTTTGACTTTGCCGCTGCTTCATTTGCTTTCTCATTCGGCACCAACTCCAAGGGATCATCTGCACAGTGTAGAGCAGCAGCACGTTGGACCAGGTCATCCAAATCAAAATCCAAATCCATAGTGATTAAACACCAAATTAAAGACTCCTAGGAGTCAAAATTGAGACTAGGTTGAGAGTCAACCAACCCAGATCAGATTGCACTAGTTGGGCATCTGTTCAATGCATATAGGTAGAGTTGGTACCGAAACATTCACGTTTTCAACAAATAGCACAATTTGGAAAACAAAGTACTCTAATTTGGCTTTCGGTTATGCTTTCAGCAATGTGAACATTCCCTTCGTTGACGGGCCAGGCAACGCGATTGCGGGAGTTCTAGATTTGAATTTACTCAAACAATCAATGCTGGTTCAACTATAAGAACAAACTAAACTTCGCTTCTCTTATTGTTTATCGTCATTAGAGATACCAATATTATTACAGTTTGGCGATGATGCGAGTGCGATAATACAACGTATACAAAAAAGGCTCCAAATAACATCATTGGTCAGCGACATTACTGGATATTATTATGTTAAAATGTTGGGAATTAGCATCGATAATCAACAGTGTGTAGAGTCATGAGAGCAATAATTTTGAGAAGGGCTAATTGCACAAATGGTCCTTGAATTATCTAATTTATAGTAACTTGGTCCTTAAGTTGTCTAATTTGCAACATATTGTAAATTTTTTTTTATTAAAAATACACGTGAGGAGCACATTATAGCATCTAAAAGTGTACTTAAAGTTTCATTCAAAAAAAAAAAAAAGTGTACTTAAAGAAAATAAGCTAAACAAAAAGATTTAGAAAGAAGTAAAATGTATTATTTGTAATTTTTAGGGTTCATAAAGTTGAAAATTTACTAAAAACTTGTTTGTGATTGATTGTTTTTATACTTAAAATTCTTAAATTATCTTTTAAATATATAAAAATGTCCAAGGACCAAATTTCTACAAATAAAAAAGTTTAGGGACTTAATTGCTAAAATTAAAATTTTGAGGACTAAATTGCTAAAGTTCGATGGTTCAAGGACCATTTGTCCCATTAAACCTTTCGAAAACTATATAATGTTTACGAGAAATACTAAATGTACTCTCTTTCTCACTCTCTTTTATATTCTCCAATCTCATTGTCTGACACGTGAATTCCACTGCCTAGTTTAATATTTTAATAATGCAACAAATTATAGTAGAATCCACATGTCAAGCAGTGAAATTGAGAGAGTGCAACAGAAAGTATGAAATAGAGTGTTGCTAGCATTCCTCAATATTTACAGAAGAAAGAATAAAGTGTAAATAACATTATTATGCATAAAACCCCAAAGAGATTATTATATACCTGAATAGTTGCACATTATATTTTGATATTGTTTGTTTATGTTATACATATAACAGCTAGAGACTCCACATTGTTGTTCTTATTTAGAGTTTGCAACAAATTTATATATTCTTTGAATTTTCACTGAAGAATTTGTTGAAATACTTTCTAGAATTTAAATATGTATACTGAAAAGTATATCAATTTTTAAACTAAAGTTAAATTAATATTTATATTTATATCCAAAAAAATTAATATTTAAATTAAATTTTTTTTAACATTTGTTATTTTAGTTATTAATGTATGTTAGCTTTTGAATTTGAATAATGTTTTTTAATATGTAAGAATGGATCCCTAAATGATATTTTGGTAAACTCACTAGTCAAATTTGTGTGACAACAAAAAGTATGAATATGTAACAAATTTTAAATACTCATAATTTAACGTATAGGTGGGGAAAGAGAAAAAGAAAACCTCATAATACAAAGTGTAACTATAAAACTATCCCAACTATAAATATGACTATCACTGATGCATTACTTATACAGAAAAATTACATTATAACACTCAAAAATCAAGTGTAATGGGGTATATGGGTGGATTCTGTCACACCCTTAGGTGGAAGTGAATTTTCTCACATACTTTCTCTTGCCATTTTTGTGTTAAAAAAAAAAAAAAGAAAAAAGAAAAAAGAAATATGGGCTCTCAGTATATTTTTGGTTACTGGTAAGCTGGTTCACTCTACATGCAATAAACTCACTCAAGTAACCAAATAAAAATACATGTAAATCACACCAAATAAAATTTAACGATTTTTTATTTTCTTTTTGATTTGCTATCTTTGTAGTTCTTGTTTACAAAGAGGGCAGGAAGATATGATTTTGAGCCATTGATCTACGCACTTGAGGTGGAACATGTGAGAACATGGCAGCTGCCTCACTTCTTCCTTGTCTTTATACTTTGCCAGGCAAATACAGCATTCCTGCCAATTCAATACACAAAGAACAGGCATTAAAAAATGAGCTCCATTTGTTTGTGAAAAGTTCCCAGAGAAGGAAATTATTATGTTATGTGAAAACATTAGAATATTATGCATAAAAAAACAACTGGAAAATATATGAATATCTGTACATAAGCCCAGCTAAAGGATATTCTAAAAAATAGGACTTACTGGATCTTCATCAGTGGAGTCTGACTTGTAGTCTGTACTATTTCCTGACTCTGATTTGTTGTCAACTGCTTTGTATTTCCAACTGGGTAGCTGAGAAATTTGGTCATCAGAGGCTCCTTTGTCAATAGAACCCATGTTCATGTTGTATCCGAGAAGGGTGCTGATCAATGGTACACAACAACACAGCAGAAGAAACAATAGGAAGGGAAAAGAGTAGCTGATGGCGTTCCAAGCGAGCAGGGAGATGCAAAGGACGTGGAGTTTTGGAGCACGACGGAATGAACTGAATCGAGAATCGAAGACCCAGACATTGCCCATTACGAACCATATGGCAAAGAACAACTCCAGCGAAGTCCGACACTTGTTCATCAAATGTGTGCTCCTGCATAAGTTGCATACAACAAACTCAAGACCAGAAAAGGGACTCGAAGAAACTTGAGGGTGCATATCATTGAAGACAGGTAAGATGGCCTATTTTGTTTGCATTCTGATTGTTCCATTTTCATAATTTTATTTGCAGTTTAGCAGCTAAAGAAAATTAATCGTGCTTGACATGCTCATTTGCTTTTCACTAGAAATACTTGACATGTTCATGAATTATAGGAATCTATTGCTGGCTATAATTCACAACTTGTGCTGATGATCAAATACAGAAAAATGTTTGAAAGCAATCACTTGAAGCATAAAGTTACCTGGATTCTTCAATGCCTCTCTGCTGCTCTACATCAGAAAGGCTGAAACCATCTCCTTGAGTCAGATGAAGATACCGATAACGGCCATAGAGTAGCAGAAGATTGAGGAAACAGCCAATATCATAACCAACAATCCACATCCTCATAGGCCAAACTGGCCTCTCCCTTTTTGAGATGGCCAGAGTAATCGTTGTGAGGCTTATCTGAATGACCAAAGCAATAAACTCTAGCATCATCCAAGTGCTGGAATTGAAAGGATTAGATCCAATATCTGACCTCGATGAATTTTGGTAATGGAACACTCTTCTTAAGAAGGTAAACCACCTTGCTCGAGATACTCTCATGGCCATTCTTATCAACAACGTAGGTGGGACACGAGGAGGCCTATTCCTTACGGTTGTTGCCATTCGGTCCCCTGCTGCAGAACTTGATGAAAATGGAACAGTACTCCCAGAATTACATAAGGAGTCTGTTGTACAGAAGTAACGGGTATTCATGGCTTGATTCTGTTGGACCAATATCTGGCTTCAAACTTTCTGAACTAATAACAATTAGTATAGCTACTCTAGTATGAGTATGACAATGAATCTGAAATCTGGTTTTTCCTGTGTCTATAAATAAGACTGAGTTTCCAAATACGGGGGCTAGCGGCTGTTTCTTGGTTAAGAGGCCGGGCTCGCGATTCAACAAAACATGACACTCAAAATTTTGTTGCCAGTAATATTCATAGAGTCGAAAAAGGAAAAGGATGAAAGTACCATTTGAGTTTGGCAACCCCCGGGATTGGTTGAAGAACTTTATATCTCCAAGGACTTGAAGCTCAGACTTGAACTCCTTAACTGTAGTCTGTTGAAACTCGAAGCCCCCCGGAAATTCTCTTTGACAATTTTGTACCAAAACCTCAAACTTGAAGCCGAAACTACAGATAATTTTGCTGGACACAATTTTCTAATCAAAGAACTCTCTTGGGTCTGGACAAGAAGCTTTCCCTTAAACCAAAAATTCCCACTTTTGGTATCCACAACTTTCAGAGCCTTAATTATCTCAACCAAAAATCACTAAACAATATGCACCAGAGGCCAAAAGCTCATCTGGGTATCAAAGGATGGACCTGAAGATGAACACAATTGGAAAAACCAAACAGTTTATATGAGCACCAAGCCAAAGTGGCTGAAGTAAATAGGTGTGAAGAGCATGTCAAGAAGGTGAAGTTGGGTCTCAGATGGTGACCAAGAATCAACTGCAAAAGGCGTTTGCTTTAATTCCAAGTGAATCACTCAAAGATGAGTTTGGAGGGAAGCCAACCGTTGGCCTAACCTCCCTCTGGATTTTGTTTATTAAGGAAGCAAAGCTGAAGGCAACTGCTGCTTCAACTGCAAATCTCTCTCTCCAATAAAAATTTACCAAAAAGGAAAAAGATATTATTTTCCATTAAAATTCTCTCCCCATGAAAACCATGACGAATTTGTTTTCATTTTGGTTTTAATTGGACAAGAACAAAGTTTGGTTATTTGGATTATTATTATCTTATGTTAAATTAACTGATTTGAATTCTGGCGGGTACAGTGCCCATTAAAAAAAGATCTTTTATGGCTACAAGTTTGGCCACCTAATTCAACTAGCAGATGTTGCATAATATAGTGTGGCCCTCTTTGTTTTTATATTTTGCAGTATTGACCATATTATTCAAGCCGTGGGGCAACCCTGATGTCCTATGGGGCCTTCTATACCCATTAAAGACAAATCACGTTAATGTTATCCTTTGCATGACCGTGATGTATATATTATATAGACCATTATTTGCAAATGTTAAAAGTTATCTTTAATATAAAATGAGCAAAAAATAGCTTGTGGGATCTTCCAAGTTCTAGAGGATTATGTCAATATTACTTAATTAAAAAGAATTAATGTTCAAAAATGAGAATTAGAATGGATAAGAGCCTTCAATTTTATCTCTTAAAAGAAGGACAAAGAAAAGGTTTCTTTCTCATGCATCAAAGTCACATTTTAATTGAAGTTACATGGGTTGGTCCCATTAAGTTTGCTGTTGATTGCTATATTACGTATTATTGGAAACTTTAGTACTATTGCGAAATTTCAAATCCATTTAACATGCTGCTTGTGACCCACATAAATGAGAATTTAAGAGTTTCTTTGGGTCACCATACTTGAATTAAATTGTAATAATTGTCTTTATTTTCACGGAAATTTACAAGAAAATAGGAATGGACCTTTAGTGAGTATTTTATAAAAGGTGATCTCTATATATTTTATTTATATATATGTATATGTATATATGTCTTAATTAGACTGCTAAGCTAGATATTTGACCAGCAATCCTGACTGATAAACATTTGCCATGTGTAAAGAAAGGGCATATTCTAAATAGATAATAAAAAGAAATTTGTGGATCATGTAATGAAACAGACTAAAATTTAGTTTTCAAAATTCGTAATTGACTATAATTTGACTGCCTTTAAATCTTACCCGACTTCTTAACCATAACGTGTCAACTTTGAGATTCATTGTCTCTTTTGATGGAAATTTCAATCACAATCAAAAAAAGGGACAGCACATATAACAAGTATATTTTATAACAATCTCTATTTATTTATATTTTATAACAATTTCTATTTTTTTATTTTCTATTTACAAAAACAAATAAAATTTTGAGAGCTTAGACTTTAAATACAATCAAAAATTTTTTTTAAAAAAATACACACACGCATTCTCCACGGTTGAAGATTTTCAACGTGGACTATCTTTATAGGCACCAAGCAAGTATGGGAAAAGTTGTTGCTTACATTTTTATGGGGAGAAAAAAAAGTGTTAGATTGCTTAGTTAGGCTTCCTAGTAACTCAGTTGGGATAGTTCTTCATGTAATTTATTTGTCACGGTAAAAATGTTTACTGCAAAATAGAATAGTACCATTGCCACAAGTAAGTATAGAATATAACAAACGTGGAAATAATTGTTATCAAACAAGTAAATCATGTTTTAATGCGTATAAAGATGGATTAGCTTTGAGGTGGAGGTAAAGAGAAAGAAAAGAATCCATATACGTATACGTATCTGTTTTCTTTTCTTCCTTAACATACTAATAATTACTAATAAGACTATATGCAATACTCGTAGACATGAGACTAGTTACCAACATAAGTTGACAGCAACATATATAGTTAAAAGTATTTAATTAATATTTTTTCCCCAAATCAAAGGTAAAAAGTAGTTGTCCTATGTAATACTTCTTTTTTTTATAAAAATAAAAAACGAAACATATACGGATATATGTACGTCACATGTATGAATAGAAGGAATATTGTCCAATTTCAGTTAACAGAACAATAAAAAAAAGAAAGTATTCTAAAAAGAGGGAAATGCAGAATGGAATATATCTAAATCAACTTTTTATCACAAGCTAATCACAATGCACCTTTTCTATTTTTCAACATTTTGTTCCCTGGCTATACTCACAAGTATGACTAATTGGTACTTCTTTTGGTCTTGAGGTCAGAAAGAAAGTAAAAAGTGAAAAAAGAAAATGAATCACTCATCTGTTTTTAAGGGTATATTGCTTCCTCCCAATTAACTTAACTACATATCTATTAAAGAAATTTATGAGGAACATAAACCCATGTCTTGCAAGCTAAAACAACTACTAATAAATCAACTATTTTTTTAGGGTTTATATCACTCAGGGTCCCCAACCTTTCTCCCAAGTATTAATTAGGTCCCCAACCTTTTTTTTGTAGTTTTTAGATCCTCAACCTTTCATATTCGTATCACTTTAGTCCTTTTTCAATTTTTCAGTTCAATTCAGCTGTTATCTAACAGTTTTTGTATCAATTGGGTCCTCAATCTTTACACAATGTATCACTTAGATTTAATTGTTATTATCAACAATATTGTATGATTTAATTGTTCATTCTAAGTGATACATTGTGTAAAGATTGAGGACCTAAGTGATACAAAAACTGTTAGATAACAGCTGAATTGGACTGAAAAATTGAAAAAGGACTAAAGTGATACGAATATGAAAGGTTGAGGATCTAAAAACTACAAAAAAAAGATTGGGGACCTAATTAATACTTGAGGGAAAGGTTGGGGACTCCAAGTGATATAAACCCATTTTTTTATATACTATTTGTAGTAGTCAAAAAAATGACCCAATGATTAAAAGCCTATAAATAATGGACCTATGAAACCGACAAGATTTTTTGATATCACAATGGGCAAAATAGCCAACAAATGGGCTCAATGAGATTCAATCCACAAGCTTAGACCCAATTCCATAGAGGATTAGGTCCAAATTAATCAACCAGCTTAAGGTTCTGCTCGAGACCCAGTCAAATCCACATCCAGACGAATCCTAACAAACTAGAGAGATCTTTTCAATAGAATAGGGATCTTGGACCTAGTCTAAGAGGACTGACTCCGAAAGACCCAGAACAAACCATCTAGCTCTAATAAGTCTTAGAAGACTCTTATAAATAGCAGCTTAAGGAGACATCAAAGGGAATCAGATCACACTTGGACTCTGACCCTCTATTATCAATTTTCAACACTCTCTTAACTCTAGGATTATTTTTGTTTTTGGCATCCATCCTCTTAAAGGTCAAAGGTCTTGGAATCTCTCGCAGAGTCATTTGAGACATTCATCCATTTATTGTTCATCTACCAAGACTCAGGTCTTGTTGGCTAATCTTGGAGAATTATGGTAGCCCGCAATCCTGTTGTTGTTGTATTTATGATTCATTTTTCGTCTTCTTTTTTAAGGAGTTTGAAATTGTAATCCTTTGTGCTTATACTGTAATTAAAGTTTTTTAGTATTTATTTATATTATTCTCTTGAGAAGCCTATTTCAAAAAAAAATAAAAAAAATCAGTGTTATCTATATATGGGTAAATAAAAATATGTATTTTCTATTAATTTGAAGGCAGCATAATATACCCCCCCCAAAAAAAATGGAGCAATTCAAATTTAGTAGTGTAGAGACTCGTTTCTACAATTATGGAGTTGGGCCATGAGCAACCTATCAAAATCAAAAGATATAAGAGTTCGATTAGGAACACCGGGTTGGTACCAGTCAAATGGATTCTAGTGCTTAAGTCAGTAATCAATTCGATTCGATAAGAAATTTAAATAAACAATTGACAAAAAAATGAGAAATAAAATTAGGAGTAGTGAATACTGAGTCTCGTTGATAAACGATGGGTGAGTCCTGGACTCCCAAATGACTTTGTAGAATGCTGATTTTAATTAGGGTCCAATTGTATATGTACTTATTCATTAAGAAGATGTTCACTATTTTGCTTTAAAAACATAGTAGCCCCTAATACAGACTATGATAGGATAATATTGGTTGAGAATTTCCAACATATTCTATAGTTGCTAAGATGGAGAACTTGTTTTGAAGTTACGGACAAAATCTAGTAGGTTTAACTTGATTAAGAAACAAACAAAAGAACCATTTCAAGAGAACTTTCCCTTAATGTGTATCACGTTAAATTTTACAGTTTCTAATTTGTATTAAGAGATATTATATATTTTAGAGTGCTGAGAATATATGAAGGAACTAAGGTGAGATAAATGTGAAAAAAAAAAAGAAAAATTAACCAAGTATAATTTACACCTTTTTCAGTTGATTTCTGCGGGGCATGTGTAGAAGACGGTTTTCTCAGTCCAAATAGGGGACTGTATTTGCACCCACTTTGATATAAAAACACTCCCAATAATGAGAAAATGACAAAATTAGCCAATTAAAGGGGAAAAAAAGCTATATATGTGCACCCCATTCTCTTAAGCCATTAATTTTGCATGAAAATAAAAGGCACCGTAAAAGTATGATAACAAATCATTTAGTTAAAGAAATAGTAAAAAAGAAACACAAAAGTACTCTAAACCATATTTATTATATTAATCTTTTCAAGGGTTTATCATCGGAAAAATCATGTCCTATTTAGATCTGAATGCATATATAAAGTCTGAATTTAAATTGAAAAGCAAAAGAATGAAAATAAAATAAGTACAAATAAAAAGTTCATGGAGTATCATTATGATATATCCTGTGAGATCTTTAGATATCATATATATATATATATATATGTTACCAATTCAGTAGGTATTTTTTTTTTACCTATGTGTAGGTATTTTTTTTAGCCGTTGGATCATCATCTAAAGGTGATCTAACGGCTATAATATGGTGCATGTATAGACGTGCATCATTAATGTTTTTTCTCTCTTTTATTTTTTAATATAAAAAATATGCATGATAAATTTTCATTGGCCAAAATAATACCTATGTATAAAAAAAAAAAAAAAAAAAAATAACTTACTGGATTGGTGCCCATATATATATATATATATATTATGGATTTAAGGGTCTCCTGGACGAACCTGGGTTTGAATTTTCTACAGTTTTCAAAAAATTAGTTATGAGTTGTATTAGAATAAAATTCTTAAAAAAACCTTTTAAATTAAGAGTGAATATGAAATTAGGAATATATATATATTTTTTTAGAAGAAGGAGTGTGCTTTAATGTGAGCTAGAAAGGTGCAAATAAAGCCCCATCCAAATATTTTGTGGGGAAATTTTACACCTAGATGTATATCCATTATTACAATATTAAGATGTATATATTAAATACTTTTAGCTAATTTACTATCCTTATATTATCATAAAATATATTGATTTTCATTTAATCTAAAAATTATAAAATCAGTGAGAGTATAAAGCGAAATGGCGTGTATGCAATGCTTGGATTAGCAAAAGCTATGATGAGAGAAGAGGTTTGGATGTTAGAGAAAATTCAAAGAATGGTGAGACTCATCGAAGATTCATTGGAGTATTTAGTTTAAGAAGGAGCTATTAACTGGCGATTTCAAAGCAAATAAATTATTCAATGATTAATGGTGCTAACCAATCATCCAAGGGCAGCATGTAGTGATTTATCCTGGTAGAGAAAGTAAAGAGCTAATTAATTAAATATCCATGGAGAAACTATTATGTACGTAGTTGTTGAAGTGATTTGGAAAAGTAGGAGTCTAAGGACGTATGGGATTTGGAGAGGTTTTGTGCTATATAGGATTCTTTCTAAAGTTGTAGGTCGGATGAACTAATTGGTATAGTCTAGAACTCTAGTCTCGACCATATGGGCAGTCGTGTATTATTCCCGATAGGACTCTAATTCAAGTCCTTTGTTTTTATTTACAAATACACTTCATAAGAGAAAGCTACAATGTAATTACTTGGTGAAGGGATTTTGGGTTTTTGGGTAGTGAAAGTTAAAAATGTATGTGAAAACCGAGAATATGTATTATGGATCTTTGGTTTTTCATAGTAAATGAAAACTAAGAGGGTTATTATTATTCTTTATTTTTCTTGTATGTGTGTGCTTGCGTCAAATTTCATTATAGAATTTAGATCAAAGCTGAGTTCTTAATTGTGTGGATTTTATTACATATACCAAGTGTAAAAAAGAAACGACAACATCCTTGAGTGAAATTAGGGGTGTCAATTCGTGTCGACGGGTCGGGTTCGTGTCGGGTTGAAGTCTAATATATACATAAATTATGTCAACCCGAACCCGATCCGTGACCCGTCGTGTCAGAAAACCATCAACACTAACCCGACCCGCACCTAAAACGAGTTGACCCGAACCCGACCCGCACAACCCGCTTTTGGTGAATAACATCCAACTCACAACCCGATTTTGACCCGTCAACCCGTTTTTGACCCGCCAACCCGCTATGACCCGTATTTTTTTTACTTATATTTTCTTTTTCTAAGGCTATTATTGTCTCATTTTAAAATAAATAAATTAGGAGTAATTTATAAATATAATTAATAACTTATAATCTCAAACACTTACATTGTACAAATTAAATATATCTATAATAATAGTCATAAACAAATTAAATAAAAAATATTTTTATAATTTAATTATATATATTTGTTGGCGGGTCAAACGGGTCAAGTTCGTGTCAAGCGGGTTGACCCTAACCCGACCCGTTTTTTTATTCGTGTCAGACTGGTCGACCCGAACCCGACCCGCACCCTTTTTCTTCAACCCTAACCCGCAAAAAATCGTGTCGTGTTCGTGTCGTGTCGTCGTGTCGTAACCCGAATTGCCACCCCTAAGTGAAATGTAAAAGAAGGATACCCTCTTTAATCTCTTTGGGGATAAGTACATAAATATCCATTTTTTAAGTATAATTTCATAAATACTTGTTTTTATTTTTATTCACCAACACCCATTTTTAGATCTATTTTTGGAGAAATGTGTATCACAAATATTTTATCCCTGAAATGTATACTGATTACTATGTATACATTTTACGAATAAAAATTATATCTAAAAATTTAGGTTGTAAATGCAAACTGAATGTAAAAAATTTAAATTATAAATATATATCATATATATTTTAAACATGAAATGTGTGCCTAAAAAAGATATTTTTGAAATAAAATTATAAAGAGCATTTGTGAAATATAAGGTACAAAATTAAATATTAGGTGTAAATTTGGACCATATAGAAATATGACCAAATTTTGGGCCCAATTTAAGTGAATATCCCTTTGTCAAATGTTATAGTAAATTATCCGGTATATATATGCTTATATACCAAGTATAAAACTTTATATACTAAGTATAAAAAATATATACTTAATACATTTCAGCACAGTAACTAAAATTGGTAGATTTCAGTACACTTGGTATATCTACCAAGTATAAATATATATATATATATATGAACATTTAGCTATAAAGTTTAAAAAGTAGATATCTACTTAATTAAATTTAAAATATTAGTCATCCACCTAAATTTTTCTTGTAAATTTCTCTGCATTACCAGCTTGGCCCTACCCATCTTAAGTTGAGATAATCCTCCTCTTGGGCTCATCTACATTCTCTCGAAGCTTTCCTTACAGTCCAAGACTCCAAGCCCAATTGATGAGTTACGTAAATGGCTTTGTTTCCCCATGATATATTCCAAACTAGTCTCTTTGCTGGATTCAAATCCTTCACCTAGATTATATCAAAATAAATAAATATACATACTTTTTTTTAAAAAAAAAAAAGCCAAAATCACTACGTAACTAAATGAGTTTCCTTATACATAGAGGACATAATGAGTCTTAATGATCAAAGAGAGATTACTTTTCCACATTTTATGAAATTAGCCCTTTTTTAAGGAATCTATATAAATTCAAATTCTTTCAATTTTTCTATCGCTTGCTCTTCGCCAAACTCACCCTTTGCTCGTACACCCATCTTAGACACACCTTAATTAATTCAAATACAAGTATATATATCATATTCCAATGTCAATCAAGCTTTAATTAAAAATTCCCCAAAAATTAAATTTAAACAAACTAAACAATTTATTTTACGAATTATTTGAATTATTTGAAGTGAGTTATAACAAACTAAACCATTTATTTTCCGAATTATTTGAAGTTAGTTATAAGACACAGATAAAGTTAAAAACTGTTGAGTTTTTAACTTATAAGTCACTACGAGTTTTCCGGTTCTTTTCTAAACCATTATAAGACGAATTATTTGAAGTTAGTTATAAGACACAGACACCTGATTGCTCAGATAATTAGTGCTAAAGTTAAAAACTTTACTGGTGAATTTTTAACTTGCAAGTCACCACGAGTTTTCCGATTCTTTTCTAAACATATATAAGGTAAATATATGATATATCAGTATGTAAATATAACGCACGAAACTAGTTTTCCTTTTTATAATATATATCATCTTGATAATTTCTTTTATATATATAGATAATTGATAAATATAACTTTCCGAATTCTATTTGGGACTCTCCAAATAATTATAGTGGCCAATTTTTTTCTTTTTAATTTATTTTTTTTGAATAAGCGCCATCATGCATTATGTTTTGTGTTTTAGAATTTCAAATAAAAAAAGTACAACACATCTACGGTGATATATATCAAAATATTTACCTATATATTTATATGCACACATATATAAGGATCGAAAATTTCGTTCAATTTTCCTATTCAATTGGTTTAGCCTTTTCTCACTTAACAATGGCTAGAACGAGTAGGGAGAACAGCTTGATCAATGGTGATTATTCAAATACTTCAAGCTCAAATTCTTGGGCAGAATTGGACAATAACCTTCTGCATGATATTTTCCAGCCTTTGACTGTTAAGGAATTATTTCTCAAGGTCTCTCTAGTTTGCCACTCATGGAGATCAGCTTGTTGGGATGCATTGTTCTGGAAAGATGAGGAGACACTTGATCTAACCAATTTAAGTGAAATCATTAGACCCCTTTGGTTTCACTCTCTTTCTTTCCCTAAGAGAAGAAATATAATTGACAACTGGTTGGTTCCTTTTGATTCATATCTCAGCCAAAGGTGTGTTACAACAATCATATTTGCTCAAGATGTCTTTTTTTGGAATGAAGACTTGGTTTATCTTGCTTCAAGGTACGTTATGATCATCTCTTTTTGATGAGTGCTAATAGTAACCCTCCATTCTTGTGAGTCATACACGTGGAACTCACAAGAATGAAAGGTTGCATTTGACTAGTCAGATGCATCAGATAACTTAAAGCACTTCTCATTCATAATATATACTTTAATTTTTTTTTTTTTTTTATAAAAAGAATTATTTTCAATCTCAGTGTTCGAATTTTTATTTCCTTATCTTATTTTGCTTCTGTTATAGGATTAATCCCCATTGTTAGAAATTGCAAACTTATACCTCAAGTAAAAATTTATGTCACCCTTTAAAAACTTTGTCACCATTACAAACTCTTTATTATTATTTTTGAATATCTTTACTAATTTCAACAATTACTATGAATTTGACAGATTACCAATGGTTAAACGAGTTGTGATACCAAATGCATATTACTTGAATCTAGGTGCAACATTGCGGACTTGGAAACACATAGAAAAGATGTCAATTGGATCGGTTCGATATAACAAATTGTTCGAAGAAATTGCCCGAAATAAGAATTTATATTCAATTGACTCAGCTACATTATGTCTAAGTGACGTACCATATGATTATGGTTATCACCATGACTTATTCAGATTGGGAGTGTGTGATTCTGACGGCCAGATAGCAAAGCATCTACATCAGCTTAAGGTATTAAGTATTGACAGTTATATTATACACAAAAAAGGGATTTACATGATATTGTGTGAGTGCAAAAATCTCTTAAGATTAAGCATCAAGCATTGTCGAAGCGTTCGGTTCTCATCAGAGGGAGAGCATGAAAACGAGAGAATAACGAGTAGTACAAACGTTTCTAGCCGTATGATATCTACGAAACTTGAGAAGAAAATAAAAGGTGAGATTATAAGATGGTCTATTGATTCTATGATTGGATTGTTTAGCTCGGAAGAAGCTCTAGATCACATTTTTGGAAGCATGTGAGAAACAACGGAGATTATTGCACCAGAGATTTATTTTGAATTCTCTAGAGATAACCTAAAGTTTTGATGAACATCAATTCTACTTGATTAGTTTGTTAGTAGTAGTATTATTATTAGATTAGGATTATTATATGTTATAAGTTGTTTCGTTTATTGTTATTATTTGGATTCTCCTTTATTGGTGATGGGAATAATGCACCTTTGTCACTTTGTAAGACTATTGAAGGTAATTTAGCTTCTAATTAATGTATAGATCTCAATTATACGATTTCAGTTTTGTTTTTAAGTAAATTCTTCTTTGGTCTTTTTAAATCCTCAATTTTTTCTTGTTTGGAGTCTGCAGCATTTTTTTCGCTTGTTAAGGTTGAAAATGAGTACATAATCTTGTGTAACATAGTACACATGCACTTCTATTATATAATGTCTTTGATTTAATCTGAAGGTTTAAAAAGTACTCTTACAGTAGAAGGGATACAGATCCTAGTATTATTTAATTAAGAATAGTTTTTTTCGTGATGGAATTTTCTATTCAATAGATTTTCTAAATGTATTAGATAACAAAAAAAAAAAAAATGGAAGGAGGGATGCACACTAGGAAGGATTAAAGCCAATTTTCTCTAAACAAAACAACGTTTTTTTTTTTTTTCAAATGATCCTCAAGGGAATGTGTATATTGTATTATCTGACAAGACCGTGAATTACATACTGAGCTACTCAGATAACAGATAATAGATCATGAGCCATTATATGAAGGTCTCAAGTCCCAAATATTAGAATAATGTCCTATAAAGCAGTTTATTATTTAGACATTATAAACAATATTTATTGGATTATTTAGTATCTATTCGTTATTAATAAATTCCATGTTATGAATTTCTATTTCATTTATGACTCATTGATATACATGTGATGTGTATGTTTATTTTATGCAAACATCTAAAAGATTCCAAGGCAAGAAATGAGCAATAAAGAATTATTCGTATGATGAGTTCATATGTGGGAGACATTATATTCTTTATTTCATTATGTCTAAATTAAATTATTCGCATTCTGCATATTGAAGATGAAATACTTTACTATGCTATAGAATATAGTGTTGTCTATTTAATTAATGAAGTCTCTAATTATCGAAGTGAGTCTTCGGATAGAAACACTAGTGTGTTATAAGAAAGTTATAACAGTATCGAACAGGACCTAGTGAATTAGAATTTGAGGTTAAGTGCCACAATTCAAATTTCTAATTTCACTAATCTAGCGCTATTGTAGAAGACCTTAATCCTAGTGATTAACGAACTTACTTTCATGTGTTTTGTCTTTTTGAGTTACTAAAGGACTAGTTCCGATTTATGGTTCGAACTCTGGTATCTTGAAAGATAAGGTATATGAAATGTGTAGAACGTTTCTCATGATGGACACCATGCATATAATGTTACTTTGAGTTTTTTCAAGTACTTGGATAATATAAACCAGGGTCCCGGTATTCACTATGTGAATTTGACTGTGTTAGTATGAGCAGATACAAACATCGTAGTCAACTATTATCTATTAGATGAAAAATGGTAACTCAAAGGTAAATATGTACTAGAGGGGTAATATGGTAATTTCACCCTACTAGTACAGCATTGCATCGGGAGTATGTCTACAGGTATAGTATATGCTAAATGGATCAAGCTAATTAATTGTTAATAAGCTTCACAGAAAAATAAATGACATTTAGTCCAAGAGTTCAATATTGGGCCTATAGTGGTGTNTAGTTATTTGATGATCAGTTGAGCCCAACAAGTCCAATAAGCCCATTAGGGTTTACTAATCTCTCTATAGTTAAGAGAAAAGTTCTCTAACTACAAATAATACACGTGAAACACCCTAAGAGGAAGAGAGTGTTACATGCAAAACAGAGAGAAAAAGAGAGAGAAGAAATCGGTCAGCACTAGGGTTCACCATCCTTGGTGTTTTTTCGGCCATCCTGGAGAAATCGGTTCAAGGAGATTGTCTTCTTGTTCTTCTGCGAATCTCTTTGTTGGAAATCAAGAAGGTGACCACCCACCGGATCAATCAAACGGCTTTCGAGAATAGACGGGAAGACGAGAAGGTTGTGGAGCGAATCCGAGTATAGTTCTTGTCTATATCAAGAGTTAATTTATGTTAGATCACGATCCGAAACGTTTTGTAAAAAGAAAAATTTTAAACGACCAATTCCGCTGCATCTCTTGATTTTACAAAACTATGGTGTTCTTGAAAATGATTTTATAAAAAATTTTCCGGAAATTTATTCTAGTAAACACCAGCACCAAATACATCTCAAACCCGTCTGTGCACTGTAGAAATCTTCCTTATATCGCTATCAAAGTATTCCAAAAGGGACCAGATTATCCTCAAAGGAACCAGATCACATATTTGGTCGCTGACCTGTTATAACTTATTCACCAATACTTGTCAGGTAATATAAATACACCATGTATTCATGTTTCATGCAGAATAAAATAACAGATGCATATGTTACATAACCTAAAGATTTCACATATTTATATAAATAGATAATTTCTTACATTGCAGGTGTGATGTTACTCATCTCACTTTTGAGCTTTTATGTGTTTTTCCTATACTCTTTGCTCTGTTTTTCTTTCTTCTTTTTTTTTTTTCCTCTCTATATTTTACTAGAAATATGGATGGAGCTGCTTGTGTCTACAACTCAAGTCCCTATTTATATATTTAAGCAAGCATAAGCTAGTACATTGGACATCATTACGAGCGAGTTAGACTGCGCCACCTAATTCCACAAATTGCCACTTAACATGTCTAAAAAGATAACATTTAGAGCCACTAATCTCAACTGCATGTTTGACATCTAGCTAATACTTTTCTACCACGTGCTTCTAATTGGCACCTCATGCTTTCCCATTTTACTCCTCGTGCTTAGCAACTAACACTTCGTGCTTTAGTTTAACACCACATGTTTACTAACACCTTGTGCTTACTGATACTTTTTGCTTCACTTCTAACTCAACGTCTATGACTATCCGATACAAAAATCGAGAAATACTAACTTCTCCATAAAAACTAATCTCAACATCAGAAATCATTCTGGCTCTACGGTTAGCAGCTTACCTATTCTAGATTGCTAGAAAGTCAACTGTAGGTTTTCGTCGAAAATATTTTCTTTAACCAAAATGTCTATCTTCAAAAATTTACATGGCTAAACTTCTCTTCAATAGCTTAACTAATTTCAATTACTTAAAAACTAACTGCAAAACTCTATCTCGTAAAACATATATCCTCTTACTAAAATCTTTGTGAACTTATAAAATCATTAACTTTCTCACTGGTCAGCTTAACTCTATTATTTAACTTATAACCAATACAAGCTCTACTACACAACATGTATGCTTGCGCTTGAACTGGAGGCCCAGTGTACCCACTGATAAGCAGGTAAAATTGCCAGGTTGATTAGGACCCAAGTCGTCATAATTTGGACTTGCGTATTGGTCCTCCAACTTCATAGTCTTGCGAGTGATTCTCTCGACAACCTTTGCTACCTGCGCTAAAAGTGCAGCAATAGCTGTTGCGGCCTTAATGGCTCTTCTTTTTTTTTTTTTTTAAATAATTAATAAACATGCCCAATGTGACCCATTTTATTTTCCTTCTTAATTCTTCCCTCCAATTATAGTGATAGTGAGCATATCAGTTTTTTTCCCCCCAAAATATTGATCAGCTTGCTTGGATTGATTATTGTGCTGTTATGCGGAGAAAATGGCATCCATTAGACTGTGACATGAACTCTAACTGTGTTTTGAAATCTGATACGAGTGAAACTATGTTGTGATCTTTAAAATTTTTACTCAACATGGGTCAAAAAGCAAAAGTAATAATAAAATCTAGAAGCTCAAAACAGGAATAGGTCGTCTATCTGGCCATGATTCTATGTTTTCAAAGTACTTTGACTGGGATGACACCATCGAACCCTTCACTCAAGATCACCTTGTTGTCTGAGATGTAGAGCTTCATGCCGTCTATGCAAAAATGAAGAGAAACAATTAGGGATCAACATGCATTGCTGGTTCACTATGAACTCAAATCTAGGAAGAAAACAGCTTAAAAGCCTTAGAGAAATTTAGATGGATGACTAATATTTTAAATTTGATTAAGTAGATGTCCATTTTTTAAATTTTATAGCTAAATGTCTAGGTATATATAATTTTACACTTGATAAATTTGTTTATCTACCAATTTCAGTTACTGTATTGAAATGTATTAGGTATATAATTTTTATTTTACATTTGGTATATAAACATATATACCGACCATTTTGCTATAATATTTGACAAAGGGATATTTACTTTAATTGGACTCAAAATTTAGTCATATTTCTATAAGTCCCTAAATCTTATGACTTAATCCTTCGCCATCTACCTTCCAACAAAGCTTTTTTGACGTCAAGATAGATCAAGACTTCCACACATTTCGTCTAATACCTGAACGTGAAGATTATCTCGACGATCAGAGCAAACTTATCTAAACTTATTCATGAAAATAATACACATTGCCCGTTCCTGCATTTCCAATCAGGATGTTGATGGAGCCACATGGGAGTTATGCAACAGAATATACAGGGTCTAGTCCTCTACACTCTAATTAAGGTTTCAAATAAAGAGATTCCAAACATCAAGAAAGAAGAAAACCTCGATCACTGACCCCCCTAACGTCATCAAACGTATGCGATCTTAAAGGGGTATGAGCAAATATCTTCATAACTCAGCTGCAAGAGATCACTGAGCTTCACAAAACCATCGCTCCGCATACTCATATTCAATTCAGATGCCATATGGCGCAAAATACGTGTCCTGGAAAAAATTACAATGAGCATAAGACTTGAGGGTTAAACAGATATTATAACAACAAGACAATTGACATAAGCTAAGAACCAATTAATTATACTGTTGCAATTTCCCCATTCTGCTTTTGTTCTTGTCTTTTTGTGATGGTAGTACAAAATGGCATGCTTGCACTTCCCAATTATTTTAAGAAATGGGTTAGTGAATTAACAAAATACCCATGTTCAATCAAACAAAGATGCCAAAGGGTCATATGATTTGGGTTCATCAATAAAAATTTTATCATATGATCACAAGCTAACTAAATAATAATAATTAGCAGGTAATATCTAGTTCTTACATTAATCTACCAAGTGCATCAATCTTATCTTTACCACCGCTGCCTCCTCCTCCTCCACCATGAGCTGAAGCTATTGGACACACGGGGACAGGGGGGTCTTTTAAGCTATGTAAGCTCATGATTAGGAAATAAAACCCAATAAGATGATGGTCTATCCATTCTATGGACATGTTATTTAGCTCAAAAGAAGTGCTAGAACACTTGTTTGGAAGCAATATCTGAGAAAGAAGAGAGGGACATTGCAATTGATATTTATTTTGAGTTATGTTGCTATAACCTAAAATTTTGTTATCTTATATTTAAATTTAGTTATTTAGCATGGAGCTTATTAGAAATGACAAAAAAAAAAAAAAAAAAATCCAAGGAATAATTGTATTAAGAAATTGTTTCTCGATATATATACCTTTCACCTTTTTCATGAAAGATATACCATTTGCATTTATTTCTCCATTATCTCTCTCATGAGTCATGACTATATCAAACTATTATCAGTGTATTTTCCTCTTCATATTTAATCTGCTTGTATACTATTCTTTACTTTACTACTAAAACTCCTAATAGTTTATCCTTTTTTTTTTTTGAAAAAAAAAACATTATTATCAATACAATACCTTTTTTTTTTTTTTGACGGAATACAATACTTTTAATTTTAAAAAAAAGCATCAACTGATAAATGAAACCATCGAAAGTGATGTTAATGTAATAAAAAGAGTATAAATATATTCCTAGGTTACCATTTTGTTTGTAACTTGTGGGGGAAAAGGACATAAATAAGACTAACTTGGGCCAAGATGACTTTTTTGTACATTTTTTTAAAAATGACATTTTTAATAATGTCAAAAACTTCTTGATTTATAGCCAAGAGCATCTTGACCATAAAAAAGTCCTAAATAATTGTTTTTTTATGGTCAAAAAGTTACGTCCTTGACATTTTTAAAAATATCATTTTTAAAAAATTACACAAAAAAGTCATCTTGGCCCAAATTAATCTTACCCGTATCATTTTTCTGAATAAATTAGGTGAATACCATTTTTTTTCATCATTAATTAAATCTACCACCATACCACTTTTTTAAATGAATTTTTGATGAATTCTTGACGAATTCTTGACGATCTTGACGGATTCTTGACAGATTCTTGATGTCAGTGGTAATCTTGACAGATTCTTGATGGATTCTTGACGGATTCTTGATGAATTCTTGATAGATTCTTGACTAATTACCTCCCAAAAGTGATAGAATCTAATAGTGGTGATAAATTTAGTTAAACATTTGAAAAAAGTGGTAATTGTCTACTTAACCACCCTCATTTTCTCTGACTTGTGATATTTGGTTTCTTAATTTTATCATAGTAAATCCTAAAATTCAACATAAATAAGGCACCAATCAAATATATATATATATATATGGGTGAGGTTTCAATGGTTACAACAATATTTACCCATAGATGGTTATAATGGTTTAGGCCGTTAGATCTAATATCCTACAGTGGTGATTAGTTTGGTGGTTGGCCAAAAAAATTTAATGCTATTTATTACAATCAAAAAAATTTAATGCTATCATTACTTTTTTTAGTATATATATGTAGTTATTAGATAGAAAAAAAAATTCCAAATTTGTCGGTGGTGATTAAGAGAAAAAATTGTTCCTTTATATATTGTTGAGGATTGATTTTGGAATTAATGAGTTAAAAAATGGTGTAAAAAGAAGTTTTTTCAAATTTTTAAATTTAGATAAAGGTGCAATGAGTAAAGGTGTGGGGAGAGGGAAAAAAAATTATAGCAATAGACTCATCCTTAAATATATTCTATAAAAACAAACACTATTACCAAACAACCCCTTTTTTAAGGTATTTTCAAGGGAAAAAAAAAAAGAAGGATAAGATCATTAAAAAGAAAATTTTAAAACAAAAATGGAGCTTACACAAAAACCCAAAAGAGCTCCAGTTACTCTTATTTTCTTATATTAAAAACTCAAACAAAGGGAAAAAAAAAAAACCGAAGACAGAGAAAATACAAAAAAAAAAAAGGAAAATAACAGACTAAAAGTACGTCTCTTTTAACGTAAAATTTTGGATATATCTATATTATTGTGGCTGAAAAAATAAAACGCTTTAGAAGATATTCTTAAGGTTCATATATTTTAATTTTACATTCAAAAATTAAGTACCTTCCATGTTTCTTTCAAAAACAAAAAAAACAAGTTGTGTCGGTATATCCCTTTTTTAAACTTGAATTTTGAATAAATCTATAGTCATTTATCAAAATATTTATTCACACAAACTTATATAATATATAAGCTGGCAAGCTTGCCTTGTCCAAGATTCCAAGCCCATTGATGTCTTGCGTAAATAGCTTAGACTTCGCACGAAAATTTCCAAACTGGTCTCACTCTCCTAGATTATTTCAAAATACAGGCCAAAATCAATAGGTTACGTAACTGCATTAGAGGAGTTATATGTGTGTGTATATATATAGTATACATTAATTCTTAATCAATAAGACCTCTCTCATGAAACCCTTAACAATGGCTAGAACGAGTATAGGAAACAAGAGAAGAAAATTTTCTTGTAAGGGTTGTTATTCTCATTCAAATATTTCAAAGTCAAATTGTTGGGCAGATTTGCATGATTACTTTTTGCATGATATTTTTCAGCGTTTGACTGCCAAGGAGTTATTTCTCAATGTCTCTTTAGTTTGCCTCTCATGGAGAACAGCTTGTTGGGACGTTCTGTTCTGGAAAGATGAGGAGACACTTGATCTAACACGTTTAGGTCATATCATTAGACCCTTTCGGTTTGATCATCACTCTATTTCTTTCTCCACTAGAAGAAGAAATATTATTAATAGCTTGTTAAACCCCTTTGTCTTGTATAACCTCAACCATATATGTGTTAAAACCATCATATTCCCTCCGGATGTCAAATTTTTTTTAACCGACATAATTCACCTTAGTAGAAGGTACGTTATATGAACTTCTCTCAAATTTAATGTTGAATTTTATCTTATCTATATCTTTGTGTTATACATTATATTCTTGGACTAAACCCCTATTTATAGACATTTTGAAGATAGACATTTTGGTTAAAGAAAATATTTTCGACGAAAACTGACAATTGAGTTTCTAACAATCTAGAATAGATAAGCTGCTAGCCGCAGATTTATGGAGAAGTTAGTATTTTTCGATTTTTGTACCAGATAATCATATAAATCAAGAAGTTTAGACGTTGAGTCAGAAGTGAAGCACAAAGTGTTAGTCAGCACGAGGTATTAGTAAACACATGGTGTCACTGTAAACACGAGGTGTTGAACTAATGCATAAAGTGTTAGTTGCTGAGCACGAGGAGTAAACTGGGAAAGCACGAGGTGTTAATTAGAAGTTCGCTCGTGGTGTAAAAGTACTGGCTAAGTATCAAACATGCAGTTGAGATTAGTGGCACTAGATGTTATCTTTTTAGACACGTTAAGTGGCAATTTGTGGCAAGAATTAGGTGGCGCAGTCTAACTCGCTCGTAATGATGTCCAATATACTAGCTTAAGATGCTTGCTTAAAGATATAAATAGGGACCTGAGTTGTAGACACAAGCAGCTCCATCCATATTTCTAGTAAAATTTAGAGAGGAAAAAAAAAAAAAGAAAGGAAAATAGAGAAAAGAGCATAGGAAAAACACATAAAAGCTCAAAAGTGAGGTAAGTAACATCACACCTGCAATATAAGAAAATTTATATTTATATAAATATGTGAAATCTTTAGGTTATGTAACACATGCATCTGTTATTTTTTTCTGCATGAAATATGAATAAGTGGTGTATTTATATTATCTGACGAGTATTGGTGAATAAGTTATGACGGATCAGCGACCAAATATGTGATTTGGTTCCTTTGGGGATAATCTGGTTCCTTCTGGAACACTCTGATAGCGATATGGGGAAGATTTCTACAGTGCACAGATGGGTTTGAGATGTATTTGGGACTTGAGACCTTTATACGATGGCTCATGATTTGTTATCTGTTATCTGAGTGGCTCAGCATGTAATTTACGGTCTTGTCAGACAATACAATATACACATGGATCTCAATTAAACGATTTCGGTTTCGTTTTTAAGTAAATTCTTCTTTGGTCTTTTTAAATCCTCGATTCTTCCTTGTTTGGAGTCTGCAGCATTTTTTTCGCTTGTTAAGGTTGAAAATGAGTACATAATCTTGGACTAAACCCCTATTGATACAAACTTATTATTTTTCCAACACCTTGTCTAATTTCAACAATATTAATTAATTTTTACTATGGATTTGGCAGATTACCTTTCGTCAAACAAGTTGTGATACCAATGCATATTTTTTCGAGCTAAAGGGGACACTGTACATCTGGAAACGCATGGAAGAGATATCCATTGGAGGCATTCGTCACGACATGCTTGTAGAGATGCTAAGTACAGGTTTTTATTCCAACAACTTAACTACATTACGTCTAAGTAGTTGTGTATCATTATTTGATAAAGACCGATACGATTTCGAATTGACATCGGATAATTCTAGCCTGATTGCGAAGCATCTGCCTCAGCTTAAGGTACTAAGTATTGGCAACTGTGTTGTGCTCAAAGATGGGGTTCACATAATATTGCGTGAGTGCAAGAATCTCTGGAGGTTAAGCATGGCGCGTTGTCAAGGCGTTTGGCTTTTGTCGAAGAAGCATGAAAGAAGAATAGAGGCTTCTAGCAAAATAATATCTGTGAAAATGGAGAAGAAATTAGAGGGTACTGGGAATGTTATAAGATTGTATATTGATTCTGTGGAAAGGGTATTTAACAGCTCAGAAGAAGTTCTTGATCACTTGTTTGGAAGCATCTGAGAAAGAAGAAGAGGTTATTACACCCACCCTTTGTTTATTTTGAATTCTTTAGTAATTATAAATCAAAATTTTTTGTTGTACATGATCAGTTTTATTGGATCAGCTCTATTGAATTAGCTTCGTGACTTTTGTTTTTGGTCCAAGTCCTTTTGTTTGAGAGAAAATTGGTTCTATTAGGTATTCTTTATAGGATGCAGATTGAGGGGTCTACTGAAAAACTACTGTCCCAGCTGGACAATGCTTTTCTCTTTGTAAATTAAGAGAAGGAAAGACGATGTTTAATATTTCATTAATGCAATAAGTTACATTCCAAATATCGGAAGTAAAGCTTAAATGAGTCATTTACCAAGATAACATTTTAAATGTTTAGGCTTTAAACGCCAAACACAGTACAGTTAAGCAAATATGTACTGTCTGATTTTACTATATGATGCTACATAGCTTGTAACTTCCAAGACTGCTGCTTTTACCTTTTTCTTGTTCTTTTTCTTTGAATTATTTAATATTAAAGAACAAAGTTTACAGATCTCGATCTTTTATATATTTTCGAACAGTAAAGGTCGTGTGAATCAACAATCAGTGTTTCAGAAGTCGAAAAAGGCTTGGGTTGAAATGGAAGCTTTGCTCCATTCTTTTATCAGATTGAACCTTTGGATCAACCCAACTGTGGGAATGTTACCAGATTCATAAGCTTGAGTCAGTCCTAAAATTCGACTGTATATGATATTTCTCAAGTATGAACGAATATTCCTATATATATATATATGTACACACACATATATGGTTCCTTATTGAATCTTCAAATGAAGCCAAGTGGATTTGGAAGTAACTAATTCGTAAAGCATGATACAAGTTATAACTCTTCGTTGCATTTTGTTGGCTGCTTCTTATCAGCATGAAAATTCGGCAACAACATTTTGACAGCATCTTGCAATCAACATCTTTGTCCCAAAAAAGGGACCAAAGAGAAATAAGGAATGAATCAAATACTGATACAATTTCCTTTCTGCCTCCCTTATAAAACTGGAAAAAAAAATGGAAATAAACTACAGCAGACCAAAATACAAAAATTTGAACAAAAATACAGAGAGAGAGAAAGAGATGACATGGCACAGTCTTGTCTAGTTCTTGTAATCTGGGTTGTCTCGGAGCCCAAGTTTAGAAAGTACAAAACAGTAAGAATCCCAGTCAGTTCTTCGGAGATACTTCAATAGCTTCTTCCTGTTCTGCACCATTGCTGTAAGGCCCTTCCGCGAATGCTTATCCTGTACCATATTAGTAAATAAACAGGTCGTTCTTTTACCTCAAACAGAAAGTTTTTGCTAGTGATGTATAAGAATATTCTAGTTTTTTCCTCACCTTTTTGTGTAGAACTGTAGATAAATGTTTGATCTTGGTTGTAAGTTGTGCCACTGGAGAGAGCAATCAGAAAATGAGTAGTCAAGAAGATGAAACTTGAAAAGGACTCCAAGTGAGAAGTTTTACACCGTTTTTTTTTTTTTAAGGCAAACAATTATCGTTCAATCTTTATTAAAGTAAATTTCAAAGATGTAACAAACAAGAATTATGCCACCAAACCATACCTTGTACCCTTGCAGATCCACAATCTGATTCCGACATTTTAAACTCATCTCTAACTTTGGCAAGTTCAAGTTTCAATTTTTCTGCGGAAGACATGTTATCTGGATGGAAAAACTGCACGATATTTCAAAAATATCAGAAGTGAGATACTTCATCAGAGTACTACAACAATTCAAGCAGAGAGAGAACCATGCCCCTCCAAGAAGCCATGATGAGCATCTCAAGCAGAGCCTATGTTTATAAATAAGTGTCCTTACTGTGTTTGTTTCAAGTCTAGTGTCCTTGCCCGTGTGGCATTATCTGCTATTTTCTTTACTGCTATGCTATGTGATTGTTTTTCCTAAAGCACAGTCGTTTTGGGCCTTAGTTTTGGATGAATATTTGGAAACTTCCCGAATGTATTCCTCTAATGCTCGATTGATTGTACTCCTGGACATTATTCTTACAGTCTATACTTCTACGTCAAGTTAAACTTATCAAATGATAGGTAGCCAACTATAACTCCTCATACTTAACCCCATTTATAATTTATAAATGACAATAAGGATAGAAGAATAAAAATTGGACTTAATCTAAGTGCAATGAAGATATGATTGCCTACGGGTCCATTAAAAAAATACTCAGTCATCTCAAATTCTTCCAATTAAAATACGTATTCTAAAGAAGCTAGTAGAGGGGGAAAAAAAAAAGTAACCGAAACAAAGCATAGAATTTAAAAATTGGAAACAGAAACTCGTTCAATATTTAGATAAAAGTTCTCCACCAAATCACTAGTTCTTATCAATACTACAGATGGCTTCAATTCAACTCTAGATGCTTCTATAAGATATAACCAACCTTGATCTAAGTTTCTGTAAGTACACAAAATTAACAGTACATTTTGTTCTTCATTTATCTTGAAAGTCAGGATAGAAAATGAGAATTATGCACCGAAAATATCTGACTAATCAAGTATTACCTTAATAGATATGGTTTCTCCTAATTGTATACCAAATCAAACGAATATAACCAATCAAATCAATAAATTAGAAGATGCTTGAAAACAGCTTTACACACAGAAACCATAGTTGAACTCAGTCTTCATTGTAACTAGAATCAAGCAGACACTTACCTTCTCAACCAGGTGTTCTTTTGGAGGTTGCTTCATAAAGTCTGGAGTTCCACGAAACTGGCTCAATATATCGAGTCTCTCATCTGAAACAAGTCAAATCCAAATCAACAAGTAACTACTAAATTTATGCCTATTACAATACCTCCATCATGAACAATCGAAATAACACAGGGAAACTTAGTATCAGCATATAGCAAATAAATAAATAAATATATAAAAACAAAAAGGCTTTACTTACTGGCTTTCTTCTGTATTTTCTCCTGGTCGGCCAGGCCTATCTTCGCCAAGCTCTCTCTCAACGCCCGAAAGGGAATGCCAGTAGTCCCAGACGCAGCCTCCTGCTCTTCAACCTCTCTCAACTTCAGCAACCTGTCATTCAACTCCTCTATCGAAAACCAGCCTTCCCCTTTCGCCTCCGGCCGCAACTTCCTCAACTTCTCCCCCAAATCCTTATAGCTATACGTCCTCAAAAACGCTGTCTTCATCGCATTCGAGCTCTCCCCATCTTCCTTCTCCCTCGTCTCCTTCCCGAACACCGATGCCGGCAAAGCACCGGTCCCGCCAATCACCGTGGTCCGCTGCGGCTGCGAATCCGACGGATTCAATCTCAAGCCATTCTTGAAGGCAGAGAACGACATGGGGACCGTCCTATTCCTCTCGTTCGGCTGTCCATTTGTGGGCGGCCTGAGCTGCCTCAGGCTCTCCCGAATCGCGTCGAACGAAACCCGCCCCCCATTGGAGGAGTCCTCAGCATTCATCTTCTTGTCAAGCACATTCCTTCTGGACAGCTCCTGAAACGAGATTCTCTGGGGCCCATCTGGGGCGGAAGGCGAGGAGGGTGTAGGGTTCAACCCCGTGGGGGGCGGCACAGCGGATCGGCGGCGGAACTCGGAGAGGTTCCTGCGGATTTCCTCGTTGGGGGTGACCCTGGAGGGGGGCCTCTCAGAGGAGAGCCTGGAGTAAGGGGAAGTGGGTATTCTGGGGGGCTGTTGGGGCGGTGAGGTTGACTGTTGTTGTTGGTGCCTGAGACTGGCTCTGACGTCGCTGAAGAAGGAGGAGGAGAACTGAGACGTGGAGGAGGTTGATTGGTCGGTTTGGGCATCTGGGTCGCCGGGGTTTGGGGAGGAGGTGGTGGAGAAGAGGTGGATGAGAGATGGGTTCGAGAGGGTTCGGCGTTTGGGTAGTATGAGTTGGAGCGCCATTAAAGGAGGAGGAGGAGGAAGAGGGTGAGAGAGAGGCTTGGAGCTGAAAAATGAAATGTGAAGAGGAGGAAGAAGGTGTACGGGTTTGGGTTTAGAGATTTGGGGTTTAATGAATTGGGCCTGGATTTCGGGGTCAGATATTTGGGGTTTATTTTAAAGTTGATAAATTTTGTAAGGGTGAACTGTATTTAAAAAAAAAAAAAAAAAAAAAAAAAAAACTTAGGGTATTCAGTAATTTAAATCTTGAAATTTAGACTCTGTAAAATAATTTGAAATTAAGAATTTTTAAAAATTAATACCTCAGATTGACTTTTTGAATAACTTTAACGAGTAAAAATCAATACAATCAAAATTAAGGAAAATAATAGGGACTAAAACAATTTTAATGAAAAACATTATTGTCTTGATGTGACAAAAAATGGGCAAAAAATTCAGTACAAAGTATAGATTTTCATAAATTTTTAATCTCATAGTATTATTTTGTAAAATCTAAATTTTATGTTTTAAATTACAGAACACCTAAACATCAGGGTATTTTTTTTTCAGTTTACTCATTTTGTAATATAAAAGTTTACAAAATATGTATTTTGAAGTATAGTAATTCTTTTTAAAAAAAAAAAAAAAACAATATCAGCTATGCTATGCTTTTAGGTCTCAAGTTCTCAACTAGTTGGAGAAAAATAATTGAGGACAAATTTGGAAGTTCATAATAAATGAGGGAGATGAGAACCAGTAGCCCTCGGAATTTACGAGTTCTCTTATTAAAATTTTAGATTTGGGCTTCACAATAATTTTCCAATATAGGGAATTTGACATAAATAGTAGTAATTTGGTCTAAAATAACCTTTTTTAGGAGTATTTTAAAAAAAATTACTTTTCTTATTAGTGTCATTGTGTTGTGTGACGGGCCTCACATGATTTGTAACTATAAAATTATGACTTTTTTTATGGTTTTGGACACTTATACTTATTTTTTAAAAAATAATACCAAATTTATGACCTTTCAAAAATAATAAAAATCTGTACAACCTTTTTATGGCATTTTTCTAAATACTTTGAAAGTTAGAAAACGCGGTGGCATTTTAGTAAACAAGTCATCTTTTTTTTTTTTTTTTTTTTTTTTTTTTTTTTACAGGAAACCTTTGAAAACCAATTTGGTTTAATTTTGTTTCCTATTAGCATAATGTTCTGTAAGTAAGTAAATTACAGGAAACCAGTTTGGTTTCCTTTAGCCGAAAGCCTTGTACGTAAGTAAATCACAGGAAAACACAAAGGTTTCCTGGAAACCATTTTGGTTTCCTTTAGCCGAATACTTGTACGTAAGTAAATCACATGAAACCATGAACATTTCTAGGAAATCATTGTAGTTTCTTTTTTGCAGAATGTCTTGTAGCTAAATAAATCACAGGAAACCATCGTGGTTTCCAAATATCCTGTACGTAAGTAAATCACATGAAACCATGAACATTTCTGGGACACCATTGTGGTTTCTTTTTTGTAAAATGTCCTGTAACTAAATAAATCACATGAAACCATCGTAGTTTCTTTTTAGCAGATTATCCTGTAGCTAAGTAAATCACAGGAAACCACAAAAATTTCCTAGAAACTATTGCGGTTTCTTTTTCAAATCACAGGAAACAATGAAAGTTTCCTGAAAGCTATATGATTTTCTTTTTGAAGAATGCCTTGTAGCAAGAATTGGATGAGGCATTGAACAATGACGCTGAAGAATATGATCAAATTCTCAAATTAAGTAATTATATTTTTGAAATAAAAGCAACAGAAATATATATTAGTTTTTGGATTCTGGCAACTAGTTTCCAATAACCAAATTGGTTTCTAGTAATCAATAATTGAATTAACCAAATAGTTCTACTGTTTATGATAGAAACTAATTTAGTTTTCAGTTTTTATTAACTAAATAATTATGATATTTATGGTGAAAACTAATATAGCTGTTGGTTTTTAATAACCAATTTAATTTCTAGTTTCCAAAAATCAATTAGTTTATGATTTCTAATAATAAATTGGTAATTAGTTTTAAGGGTGATCAACTATAAGTAAACTACTAGCAAACAGAAACAAGAAAAAATAGAAATTCTAAGACGTTATTTGGTCTTTCGTAGCAAGAATTTGTTATTTTTATAAAAAAATGTAGTACAAAAATAAGTAAAAATTTGGACATAGTATTTTTGGTATTATTTATCAAAAGGTAGTACTAGGTGTCTTTTTCCCATTTTTTTATGACCAAACCAATCAATGTTACAAATTTTGTAACTCCCATGACACTACTAAAAAAGTCATTTTTTCAAAATATCCCTAAAAAGTCATTTTAGTCAAAATTACTATGCTGAAGTCATTTCCTCCAATTAATGCCTCTAAAACCTAAACGGGCCTAAAAAATAAAAATACAATGGAGAATGACGATAATAGAAAAAACGACAATAATAATCTAATGACAATAAGATGCAAAAGAGCGCACTAACCTATGATATCTCCTCCCAAAAGAAACTACGACTATTAGGACAACAAGGGCAGGAATTCGGGAAAACGACAACTACGGGAAAATGGTATCTGCTGGAACATATTGATAATTTTAAACGACAAGAATAGATAACGACAATGACCTTCAAACGACAAGAATTTACAAGAGACTTGAACATAAAACGTCAATGACATAAAAACGACTATAACCTGAGAAGAACAATTACGAAATAGGAAATCAACCAAAATACGACAATAACATTTTGTAGTTTATTTTGGAATGGAACGCTGGTACTACTATTGCTAGAAAAATAAAACGGTTTAGAAGACATTTCAGTATTGATCTATGTGAAGTAGAATGAAAACCAAGTAAAACCTTCCACGTTTCTTTCTTTTTTTTTTTTTAAAAAAAAACCCTTAATTATAGGTTGTGTTGATAATCTTCTTCTTAAACTTGAGTTTGAGTTTTGAATATATTTATAGTGATTTATCAAAATATTTATCCACGAACCACGCATACAGGTATATTTATATATTTTTAGAGGACTTAAATAGTGATTGAGAATAGGAATATAATAGAATAATTAGGATTTAATAACTATTATTAATACGGATATCTTAGGATTATTTTATCCTATTAGTTAATGAATATTAGAGTTTTACTTGACATTAAATTTCGTTATTTTTAACTCAAAAAAAAAAAAAAAAACGTTATTTAGTATTTCCTAGTCGAATTAGGATTTTTATTTGCCTATTTATAAATAGGCCAATTTGGACGATTTATTTGCTTTAGTTCTTCTCTCTTAATCTCTTGGTACTGCATCACGTACACTTCATAATCAAAGAAGACCTCTCCAAATCTCATGAAACCCTTGACAATGGATAGAACGAGTCATGATCATTCTTCAAATGTTTTAAACTCAAATTTGTGGGCAGAGTTGGACAATAATCTTCTGCGTGATATTTTTCAGCGTTTGACTCCTAAAGAATTGATTCTCAATGTCTCTCGAGTTTGCCATTCATGGAGATCAGTTTGTTGGGATGTATTGTTTTGGAAAGATGAAGAGACACTTGACCTAACATGTTTAAGTCATATCATTAATCCCTCTAGGTTTTACGAAGAGCCTTTCACTCTCACTAGTAAGAGAAAAATTTCTATTATGGAAGTCTTAAATCCTTGTGCATCATATATTCTTAGCCAGAGGTGTGTTAAGACGATCATATTTGCTCCCGATGTTTATCTTTCTATCTTCGACTTGAGTTATCTTTATACAAGGTACGTTATATACAACACATTTGATCTCTTTATTTAAGTGTTTGTTTATATATCTCTCTTGTGTTTTGTGCATTTATTTTCGTATTGTTTTTGAATTTGACAGGCTACCGTTGATCAAACGAGTTGTGATACCAAATGCATTTTACTTCAAGCCAAGTATAGTATTATGGTTTTGGAAACACATAGAAGAATTGTCCATTGGAGGTGTTCGTTTTTGCAGCATGTTTGAAGACATGGGGAAAAGTGGTTCTTTTGTGAACAACTTAACTACGTTAAGTCTAAGTGGTGCGTCCTCTAATTATGAGCTATATGGCGTTTGTGATTATTTCAGATCACCTGCTTATGAGCTAGACAGATTAATATCTAGTTGGTTAGGAGATTATGTTAAGGCAACAAATATTGACCAGATAGCAACGCGTCTACATCAACTTAAGGTACTAAGTATCGACAATTATGGTGTACACAAAGATGGGGTTCGCAAAATATTGTGTGACTGCAAGAATCTCACAAGATTGAACATAGAGAGGTGTCGAATCTTATGCTGCTCACCAGATCGAAAGACTCGAGGACACTATATGGTTTCTAAAAATATGATATCAGGGAAAATTAAGAAGAAAATAGAGGGTGAGAGTGTAAGATGGTCCATTGATTCTAAGAAAATGTTATTTAGCTTACAAGAAGTTGTAGACCACTTGTTTGAAAGCATCTAAGAAAGATTACTGCACTTAGTTTATTTTGAATTTTCTAGCATAACCTAATATTGTGCTGTATATCAGTTCAAATGGATTATCTTTTTTCTGTTTTTTGTTTTTGTTTGAGAAAATTGGCTCTATTAATCCTTAATTTCATGGATATCCCTTGAAAACTTTTTGACGTGTATTAAAACCATAATGTTACCTCCCAATAGCTTTTATCGTTAGTCTTTTATGGAGAAGTAATTTCAATTTGGGAGTTTGAAAATTGTTTCTTGTCTCATGTTCTGTATTTATTCTCAAACCATAACTGTAAAGAGAATTACCAAGTTCTAGAATGATTTGTTTATATTATAGACATATAGTAGAGTTTATATGGCAATTTTTGAGGCATGAGGTTGTAAAAGAGAGCGAGCGAAAAAGTGCCACTAACAGTCCTCGTAGTAACAATATCCCTTGAAAACTTTGTCAAAAAGGTTTGTAACAAACCTGTCATTATTAATGCTATATCTTCCTCTCTCTTTTTTTTTTTTTTTCCAGAAAACCCCATCATTATTTTTCAAAACCTTCATTAATGTCGAAATTTGTTGT
Organism: Trema orientale; assembly: GCA_002914845.1. Lineage (NCBI taxonomy): Eukaryota > Viridiplantae > Streptophyta > Magnoliopsida > Rosales > Cannabaceae > Trema > Trema orientale. Next base: position 634,851 of record JXTC01000134.1, on the reverse strand, counting down.
GAATTTGACAGATTTCCATTAGTTAAACGAGCTGTGAAACCAGAAGCATATTACTTCAAGCCAAGTGTCGGTGGTGTTATTCGAGACAACAAGTTTGAAGACATGGGAAATATTGGTTCTTTTGTGAACAACTTACTACATTACGTCTAAATGGTATTAAGGATTCATATTCTGAGCCATACGACTGTGACGAATTCAGATTCATCGCAAAGCGACTACGTCAGCTTAGAGATGTACTAAGCATCGACCGAATGGCAAAGCGTTTACATCAGCTTAAGGTTTTAAGAATTGAAAATTACGTTGTACACGAAGATGGGGTTCGCACAATATTGTGTGAGTGCAAGAATCTCACAAGATTAAGTATAGAGAGCTGTGGAATCTTTTGGTGCTCATCATATAGAAAGCCTAAAAGAGAAATAGAGGTTTCTAGCAATATGGTATCTGGGAAAATGGAGAAGAAAATAGATGGTGAGAATATAAGACGGTCCATTGATTCTATGAAAAGGTTATATAGCTCAGATGAAGTTCAAGATCGCTTGTTTGGAAGTACCTCCTAAGAAAGATGATAAATTATTGAACTTAATGTTTATTTTGAATTCGTTCAGTTATAAACTTAAATTTGGTTGTACATCAGTTCTATTGGATTAGCTTTGTTATTTTTTCACTTTTGTTTAGAGACAATTAGTTCTACTAATCCTTTCATGGATGCATCTCTACTATTTTTTTCTAATCCATGTTTAGAAAGTCTTTGCTGAATAGCAGATCACCATATTCGATCAACTACCCTCATTTTGAAACTTACTTTATCCTCTCTATCCCTTCATGAATACTTGACACCTTTACTCGACTCTCAATCCGGTACCATCCACTGAAAAACTACAGTCCAAGCTCCGATGCCAATGGACAATGATATTCTCCTTGTTTAGATAAGGAAAGACATTTTTGTACCATTTAAATTATTAAAATGAGTTACTTTCCAAAGAATATTAGTTAGAATCATTTCTTAAAAGCACTAGAGAAATAAGTTCTCTACTTAACACATATATCTTTAGGAATTAAAGACGATACATAGTACGGCTAAGTATATGAGGCTGTAGCATCTAACTTCCCAACACTTCTCTTTGTTTATTTTCTTCACATTTGTATTAATAACAAATACAAAAACTTGTACACTTTCAAACAGTAAACAAGTCTTTATATGCATGGAGAATGTACAATATTCAATTTCTTCAAACACACACTAACCATCTGACCTTACAAAGAAAAAAATAAGAAAAGGGAATACAGGGAAGTAGGAAATAAAAGAAAAATGACAACTACTAGGAACTCTAAATGCTAATATGCTATAAATAAAGGTTGATCAATGAATAAACACACACCCTCTATGTAGAGAAGAATCACTTACAAACGAAACAGGAAAGAATAATGTGCTTGCAATCCAAATAACGCTGCAAACAAATGAAATGGACACTTGGCTTCCAGCAGGTTAGCTATCTTTTTCCTTAGGTTCCTCCAGAACAAATTCAGCATACAAATCCTTGAGAGCAATCACAACTGTGGTTATGAGTGGCCCCATAATTGCACCCTAGCCAACCACACCAGTCCAATAACCATCATCAGTAGAAGTTCCGGTACAAAAAGATATAACAAAATTTAGTTGTAGTAACAACAAAAGCAAGAGAAAGAGTTCAAAAATTATGTGATGGAGAACATAAAAAGCATCAAAATTTGACTAAAGATGAGTGGTAACTTTGCAAATAATAGAACTTCCAAGCAAACTGTTCTAAACATTAGTATAATGTCATTTGAAATTTAACAAAAGTTGGCCAAGAGCAGCATTAATCAAGGTAAAGATAGATTTCTAAAAGATAAATGATAGAGATCATAAACACCAAATTTGATTAATGAGGCACCATATGTTCTACCCTAGAAAAGGGTGATCTTGTGTATTTAATTTGTTTCAGAATCCATTTCCAGAGCATACAAAATGTGTAATACAAAGTAAGATAGACTCCAAAAGATTCATTTAGAAGATAAATTCCCAAACTGCTTTTGGAAGCCGGAACTAGACATTTAAGGCAAAACGTAGAAACTAAAACATTGTCCATCATAAACAAAAAGGAAAAAAAGAGATGCAAATTTACCTCCAGTGCTGAGGGAAACAAAGTCATCCCACCAATGATGCTAAGACCAGTAAGATAAGCACTATGACCAGGAATATCCTCCTGGATTTCGGTTGCTCCATAATCCATAAGCACAAGGTGAATAATCGACAAGACAATGGCTACAATGTATCTACCTTCCAGAACTAGTTGCAAAGCTGCTGGAATTGTAGCAAACCAAGCTGGGAAAATTGGCAACAGAGAGCTGATGATGGCAAGAACTGTGGACATGTACAAGAAATGTATCTTATATAGTCTGAACAAAAGCCACGTCAGACATCCTTGTACAAATGCAATCTCTGCTGTAGAGAGAAGAACTCCGGAGATAGCTTGATCAAGAACCTCAACACATCTAACTCTTGCCGACTTCGAAATCGGAAGCATAGATATGACTTGTTGAGTCACTCCCCCGGACTCAGTTGTGATGAGATAATACAAAACCCAGAAGAACACCATAGACTGAGACAAAAAATTGAAAACCTCAGCTGCTCCAGAGAGGATGGAATTGCCAATGGAGAACATGAATTTCGCGCTGCCTCCAAGAACTGTTGTACTACTTGCAAGGACACGCTGTGATACATCCATCCCTTTAACAGCATACCCTTTTGCCTTGTCTACTAAATCCTCCCTGGTGATTATCAATTCTCTAATTATTGCATCCATTTCTGTGTAAATCTGTCCCCATTCCCGGTTACTAATCCGATTCCTTAAACTTACAAGCTTCTCTGTATAAGGTGACGGGCTTATCAAAGCTGTCGAATGCACTGAAGAATTAGCCTGACGTTTAATCACGAAATGCTTAATCCCAGTGACGAATTCGGTTAAATTATACTGCATTGCCAAAGTATCAATCTGCTCAGAAACTGTCTCATACGCTTTTGTACTATACCTATCTACCATTGCAGGCAAATCATTCTCATCCATCCACTGCTTAACACCAATCCTCTCCGCATAATTACTCTGTTCCACATGTAGTTTCAATGAAATAACAGCATCTTTCCCTTCAACTCCAATCTTGTAAGAGAAAAATATAACACCAAACAGAAACCCCACAATCATACCAATAATCAACCCAATTCCCACAATGGTTTTCAAACTTTTCAACAACCCTCTAGTGAAAAAAGCACTAATTCTGCTACGTGGGAAACTAACACTTCTAAAAGAAGACACCGTTGACATGGTGGAGTCAACGCTTTTGGCACTGAACACAAATCCTAATCCAACGAGTCCCAGAGACCCAATACCACCAAGCCTCTCATACGCAAAAATGAACACCCAAAACGACACAAGCCACCGGAGCAACTTCGAGAAGGCGCTCCGGTGCCGTCTCGGTTGACCCGATTTCGGCTTCCGGAGCAGAATCCGGGCACCAACTTCACGGACCTCAACAAGGGTACCGACGAAAACCCGAAAAACCGCCACTGGGATGGCGAGAACCGTCTCGGTTAAGCCCAACCTCAATGGCTCAGACCAAAATTCCTCGAGGGTTTCTTGAATTCCCCTAAGAGGGATAGAACAGAGGACAGCCCATTGAATGGGTCTGAGATATTCCTCTAAAAGCTTACAAACCGCGAAGAGAACGAAGATTGCGAAGGCCAGGCCAGCGTGGGCCATGGCTATGTAGAGCGCGAGTCGTACCTGGGGATCGCCAGAGAGGGTGGGTTTGTGATCTGGGTCGGTCCTCTTCTCCGGTGACTCATCTGGACGCGCCGCCTCCGGAGGCGCGTGTGAAGAGGGTTTTCGAATTGAGGCTGATCGGAACATGTCCTGCCACGCCGGGTTTGAAGAGCTCGGTTTGGAGTTTGGGTCAGAGTATGGAACTAGCTCCATTACACTATTACAGATATAAATTTAGATATTGGATATATACAGAGAGAGAGTATATTAAAGGTCGAGTCTTGAGGCCCAATGGGAGGCTCACAGAGGGGTTTCCCAGATAAGAGGAATTGGATTTATTGGCTTTTGTTTTGTTTATGATGAACTGGAGAGAGAGAGAGACAGTGAAAGAGTTAACTGAGAACTTATGAGAGAAGTTCCAGTCTGCCAGAGAGAGAGAGAGAGTCAGATGTAAGTAGATTGGATTTTTATGAAGCTCCAAGTGTGGTGTCGGGATGACCTTTTGACCATAAATGAGTCATCATATTCTGCAAAAATTTCTACTTTATTGGACTTTTTTTTTTTTTTTTTTAAACTTTACCTTTCTTGCTAGTGGGACCTTTTGTTTCTCATCCAATTCATTTTTTTCTGAATTTTTAGCTCCTGTAGTCCCCTGAATTTTTTAAAATATGACAATTTAGTCCTTAGAACTAAAAAAAGTGACAAATAGGTCCTCAAATTTATAATAATGATACAATGTATTCCAAAATGTAAACCGATGTTTGTTTTGTAAAGGAGCATGTGGTCCTTATGGTCTTTGGACATTTTAAAAGATGACAAATTATATCATTATTTTAAACTCACGGTCAAATTGATCACTTTTTTTTAAGTTCAAGGACGAAATTATCACCTTCTAAAAAGTTTAGGGACTAAAGGTGCTAAAAATCCTCTTCGAAAGAAAGAAGAACCCGGAAGCTCCGTTACAAAATAAAAAAAAAAAAACAAACATATGTTTCCAATTTGGACCAAATTGTAGTATTATTGTAAATTTAAGGATGAATTGGTCACTTTTTTTAATTTAAGGATGAATTTGTAACATTCAAAAAGTTCAGGGACCACAGATACTAAAAGCCCTTTTTTTTCTTCCTGGATTTATTCTTCATTTTACTTCCTCCTTCTAACTCAAAGTCCATCATTTGTTTTGGCCAATGCTTTTCACCATTACCGAGTCAAAGTGTCAAAATAAACGATTTACCTTTTGACCGTATCAATTATTTGTTAAATTAGTTGTTGGCAACCATGAAAACTTAATTTTACCAGTTGGAATCTTTCATAGTGTTTTCATATCATTGCTCATAATTTGATTCTATAAAAATTTGTTGGTTTTCTTTTGTTCACAAATACCTTTTTGAGAAAAGTATTTGCTTATAACTATCAATGAATGCTGCAAGCACGTTGGAAACTTATCCAAGTTGCTCTGAGGCCCATTCCCATTAATGTTGCAAAATTCAGAAATGGGTTGACTTTCTTTTTCTCTTGACTTGTCTGTTTGATCCAAGTGTTAAGTCTCTTTCTTACTCAACTTTCACCTCTTATCATTACCTTACATCCCTTTTCATTTTAGTGCACGTTTATTTTGTCATAATCTATAGCACAGAGCCTACTAGAGTAAGATTATAACATTTACACCATAAAAAGGGAGGGAAAAAAAGAAAAGTCAGGAAAAATGGTGGGTCATCCCACTAATGAAAGATATAGACAAATGTATAATAAGTGCTAAACTACCTCGTTGTAGAGTTTGATCGGTTCTAGCTTCTCACTATGAGTGTGGAATTTTTCTTTGAATGGTCTTTTTATTACGCAACAAAGTACGAAGTTTTTCCCATTGAAAATGAAATGTGTGTGTTTATATGCATATATGCATTCAGATACTGCTGAGGCTTATTCTCCTACGTAGGCAGAAGTAAGCGCATAAGCGGTAAGCCAACGCCATGACCAGCAAGATCCACACTTCTTGCAAGCCACCATTCAGGTTTACTGTGTCAAAGGAAGGCGAGCTCTGTAAAGTCCTGCAGCCTCCTTTGCTTTCGCACTCGTATAACTGGTCTCCTGAGTACTGTACTTTCAGGAGAAGTCTGAAGCCGTAGTACATGAATGACAAGTACTTCAACCACTGCATGAATATTGGAATGTGCTGCGAGCAAAACCAGCATCTACGTGTCAGCTTTCTTAAGAAAAGCCTCATCTATGATCTTCTAGGTGCAAAATGATCAAGTAAGGCTTTAATGAATTGTCCATGCGCATCGGCCCGGAAGCTGCGAGTGTCTATGTTTCAAAGGAAAGCCTTTTCAAGAAGTTTGGTTAATATTTTGAAGTCAGTAGGGAATGTCTTTACCATTTTCGAAATTCAGGTTAATATTTTGGGTTATATTTGTTCTTTCCTCAGTCACCTCATTTGGGCTGCTTAGTTCTATGATGCCATAGATTATCTAGCTCTGAGATAATGCAAACATGACAATGTAGATCACCTACCTGCACGTAGTAACCTCCTGTGAGAAGAAACAGCATTAGCACCAATGAAGCAAACATTCCAGCTCTTTTGATGCTCAAAACTGCAGCTCCAAAAAGTTCTCCTGCTCCCTGATTACACAAAGAAGTTTATGTAATTTTCAAACCATTCATAATTGAATCATTTGACTTGTTTCATTGTTGAAAGTTTTGAAGCTTACTTGGCTTGTGACAACTACCAATAGTATTGCAAATAATGTCAGGAAAAAGCAAGGGACTGTTCTTTTGAAGCCCGCCATGAAGTATAGTATGAACATGAAAAATGTAGGATAGCAAACATGTGCTACCATGTCACAGAGTGTGCTGCAGACATAGTATACGCTTAGTCTATACATATCTGCTTTCCTTTCTTTCACCAAGTAGATCTTTTCGAATGGAAAGACATACACTGCTCCAAAAATCGACGAGGATGTCCAGAAAATGCAGGTGTAGAACATTAAACCAACCTGAATTGTAGCGTATTATACTTCAGTTTTGTTTTGACCAAGAATAAAATTCTTCATTTTATATACTACTTTCACTGAAGTCACAGAAATTTACCTGATCTCTAAGGTGTGCCTCAGTATCAGTCTTGGACTTCCACCAAAGAAGACCCAACAAGACTGCAACTCCAACTGCTTGAACTAATCTTAGCTTATCAAAATAATCCCTGCACCTTTCTCTGTATGTCCTCTTAGACAAAATCAAAAACTGTTCCCACCAAGACAATGTCCAATCCTTCTTAACTTGAATAGCTGATTGAAGATGTTCTGGTGCCTTTGTTGTTCGATGATTCTCTTCTTTTTCCTTTGGCTCCAGTTGAGTTTTGTATTTGAGTTGTAGATACTAATTTAATAAGATGGAAGAGGACATTGAGAGGGAGAGAGAAAAGAATTTAAAACAATCTGTAAAACTTGAAAGAGTTCATCTTACTTTTACTACAGCCTTCTCAAAGTCGGGAGAACCTTGTGGTACTGAGAAATCTTCAGGAACACTGATGTCATTAACTTGTCCAGTGGCCAAATCAAGCAAAAACTCTGCAGGGTTCATTGGTATTTCAGGGACAAATCTTAAGGAAGAAAAGTATTCCATAGATTCTCTAGCCTTTCCATAGTAAACCGGGTAGCCTTCTGATATAAGTAAAAGTTTGTCAAACATGTGAAACATTCTGCTTGATGGTTGGTGGATTGTAGTGATTATTGTCCTTCCTGCCTGTAAACCACCACATGTAATAATTGGTACTTATTTCACTTCATAGTCTTTTTCATTTTTTTTTTCACAATTTCACCGATAAAAATCACTCATGTACAAGTACCTTCGCAAGTCCTCGAAGAATTGTGAGAAGTCTATTCGCAGAGGTAGAATCAAGGCCTGAAGTTGGTTCATCAAGCAACAATAATGAAGGATCCACAAGAATTTCATAACCTATACTTGTTCTTTTTCTTTCTCCTCCTGATACTCCTTTGACAAATCCTCCACCTATTCTTGTGTGACGACATCTATAGTTGTATGAGAGACTATTCAGATAAAAGTTTAAGAGATTTGATTTAAAGAAAAATCTGATATGAAGTGCCAAAAATGTGATCAAATAAGAATCACTCTCTCACAATACCTTTTGGGAAACATACCTACCTTTCAAGGTTTAGCTCCTTTATAATCATCTCCACTCTTTCGTATTTTTCTTTCGGGCTCATAATACTTGGAAGCCGCAAAAATGCTGAGAAAACTAGAGTTTCTTCCACAGTTAGTTGTGGAAAGAGTACATCATCTTGTGTCACAAATCCAATCCTGCTAATGGCAACCAAAGAAAAATGACACTTGCAATGCTTTATACCATGAACAAGGACAGAAGCTTTTTAAATATGGCATTTTTACCTTCTCTTAAGAGCTGGATTATATGGTATGTCATTGTAAGTTATGTTTCCTTTAACATTGTCAAACAGTCTCCCTCCAATCACTTTCAACAAGGTTGTTTTCCCACTACCAGAGGGACCCATCAAAGCAAGAATCTCCCCAGGACCAATGCTTCCTGTTATGCCCTTCAAAATATGCTTGTGATTATCCTCATCCATGTTCAGTTGTGAGGACACCTTTGATACCACCGCTTTCACCGGGTTAGAAGTGGCTACTTTATTTCTCACCTTAAACTTCACATCTTCAAACTGCATTGTAACAAAGAGAACAAGGATAATGTGCATCTCTAAATAAAAGTACTAATTTCAGTATTAGGTGGACTTAAATTGCTTCTCTAAGTTAAAATTTAGCTGAAATAAAGAGTGAAATCAAAGATGGAGTCTTTTTCTACCTTGAGGAAAACCGCAAGAGGGCGATCTTTGCTTATATCAGAATTCTCACCTTCAATGTCAATTTCAGAGTACCTATTCCTAAGATAAGCTTGAGACATGAACTCAATGCTGTGACCAAAGCCATTGCTTCCTGCAATCTGCATAGAAATGTCCTCAATCTCGTCTTCTCTCCTAATTTCCATTTGTTTTGCTGGTAAAAGCCCGAGTCCCGGCTATGCCTAGAAGCTGAGGTAATTATTTTAATAGGAATGATGAACCAACCATAAAGACCCAGAAGCTTGACTTTATAATGAAGCAGGACATGGTTTGGTAAGCCACATGCTTCCTATGCAGCATGTTTATGACTAGGAAAAAGATTGGTTTTAGTTCTCACACACCCTTGTAACTTTCTTGATAGACATGCCAAGGACATGACTTATGACTAGGACTCCATATTACTAGGAATTAAGATACTTTCTCATTTAGTTTCTTCTGTCATTTTTGAAATAATAGAGATGGGAATCTGCTAAATGGATAGCTACTCTTCTTTGGTTATATTGATTTTCTGATTTAATAAGTGTCTCCAATTATTGAGAATAACAACACAGCTCAGGCTACAAAAACATGTTAATAACATTAGCAAACATTAGTAGCAGCAGCAGTCTTCTTGTTAATTTCTTCTAGGATGCTCACCAGCAATGCACTTACATATTTAGGTCTAAAATATTATGCACACTAAATAAGATAACAATAATAGTTATAGATACCCTTTTTTTCCTTGTTGAAAATAAAGGAAGATAGTAGGGACTTTACTCCTTTTTCAGCTACTTGAGTGAGTTTATAGATACTCAGATTGGTTTCAAGAATCATCAACTTCAATCTTGTTCACAGATAACCATGCAGAATGGAAAGGAATAAAAATTTTGGGAAAATTTACGTTGGACTTTCGCGCTAGTTCGATCTAATTAGCTCTATGTGCGAGAGAGTTTGGAGGAGGGGAAGAGGGATCAAATGAGTGTGCATGCTATTATATAATTGGAAGATGATTATGATACTCCTGTTTTTGTTCTATGATGCTCCTGTTTTTTCTGTTGATGCTATTTTAAGTCCTGAACATAATTTAAATGTCCCAAACTTAGTCCTTGAACTATATTTTTGTCTCAGTTTGATATGTGAACCTCAAATGTCACAATCTTCTACTTTGAATTGTGTCTTTTTTTTTAATCTCAATTTTGATAATTGGTCCCAGAAATTAAAACGAGATTTGAGCAATTTAAGTGATTTCATGACAACGTTTTCCATGTTCACGTCTGTTATAGATTCTTGTCGTTTTTTTATTTGTTGTCGTTTTAGGATCATCAACTTGTTCTAGCATATGTTAATTTCCAGATTCGTTTCTTCGTTAATCTAAACTTAATAGTCGTACTGGATGTGAATAAGGTGAGCTCGTCATAGTTTAGTGTTACCTTTCAGATTACTGTCGTTTTTATGTATTTGTCCCTTTTTACTCTTTATGGCTTTTAGATATATTGTCGTTTTCTAAACTACCGACGTTTTCTATTCATGTCGTTTTTCTCTATTTATGTCGTTTTGAAGGTTATTGTCGTTTCTGTAAATGTAGTCGTTTTAACTCTTGTTGTATTTGGACATATTATTGTCGTTTTTCCCCTTTTCAGCAAATGTCGTTTTTATCCTCTCGTTGAAGAACGAACGGTACAACCAGGCATGAGCCGATCTTTTTCAACGAAAACGCCAAAAGAATCATCCAAATTCTTTTATATCCGTTATTGTCGTCATTAGGTATCGTCGTTTTTAATATTGATGTCGTTTTATCAATTGTTTGTCGTTTTTGTCATCTCGTTGAAGAACGGACAGGACAACGAAGGCATCAGCCGATCTTCTTCATCTAAAACCCAAAGGAATCACTAAAATCCTTTGATTTCATCAAAATCCCCAAAAAAAAAAAAAAAAAAAAAAAAAAAAAGAAGCTCGACGAAGAAGATCAACAATGGAGGACTCTCAAGAAGTACTACTCAACTCTATCCACAACTACGGGGTTCATCTCCCGCCCAACGTTGTCTCGGTCCGAGACCTCGAGCCCGCCAACTTGGTCTCGATCTGTGCTCAGTCGCTCAATCTCATCGACCACACGGCGTCGTTTCCCACCTCACTCCCCGACTCAGTCGCCGAACAGTTCAAGATTTGTACGGACATCGCTGCCGGGATCAAGAGCTTGGGTTACCTAGGCGACATTAGCTTTCACCAGGTGCGGCTTGTTTACTATAAATCTTGGCTTTTGGTTATCTGGGTATGTGTTTGTTTGGCCAGAAAATGCAGGAAAGTTTACGGAAAATAAATGAGCTTTGTAGGACAAAATTTGAACTTTCGTATCTTTTTTGCTTACCCTTTTTGGTCTTTTCTTATTATGGTTCTTGTTGATCACATTTGTATAATTTTTCTCATACCTTTGACTACTATTAGTCTTGGATTTTTGTTACATGGGTTTATGTTTTGTTTGACTGAAAAATGCAGAAAAGTTAGAGAAAATAAATGAACTTGTTAGAAAAAGTGAATTTTTTTTTTCTTTGCTTACCCTTTTAAGGGTGTTTGTGATGGTAGTCGTTAGTTTACATTTCTCTGCTTCTTTTATACCTTATGGGGGTGTGTGTTTTTTTTTTCAATTATGGTTATTGTTAATCATATTGTATATATTTTCTCATTATGTTTGATTACTATAAATCTTTGCTTTTGGTTATTTGGGCACCTGTATGTTTGACCAGGAAATGCAGAAAAGTTAAGAGAACATAAATGAACTTTGTAAGAAGAAAGTAAACATGTGTTTCTTCTTGGGTTACCCGTTACCCTTTCAAGGTCTTTGTAACTTTTAAGGGATAGATGTTAGGTTATATTCATGCTTCTTTTATATTATGCGTGTGTGTGTGTGTCTATTTTCACATTATGGTTCTTGTTATTCATATTATATCGAAATTATGCTCAGAAACAGAATATATGTGTTGCTTAGGCAGTTCCTTTATCCATCTGAAGAGGACTCGTGTAAGTTGATTAGATTTTTGGTGGAGAGGCTTTCTGAATCGTCCAAAGGTGGAAGAATTGGTGATTTTAACAATTCCAGCGATACAAGTGAAGTGATAAAAGATGACTTCAAGAGTGAAGTGGATCTTAATTTTCAGAAAATTGAAGCCCAATTGAATGATCTTAGGCTGATGAAGGAATCTGCAGAACCTCTGAATACAAAGGCTCTAGATGACTCTTTCAGGCAGTCTGGCAATGTTAATCTTGTTCTGGAAAAAATTGATGACAGGGATTTTGATGGCTTATCAAGCTCTAGTAACGGAGAATTCACCGAACAGATCGTAACTTCTTTAGCAGATCAGTCTTCTAAGGTATGTTTCGTAGAATTCAGAAAGCTTGGATGGTTTAGGCTGTAAGAATGAGCTAGGTGGTTTATGATTTTTGTAATTGATGTTTATTCTTTTACTAGACAAGATATGAGATTGTGAATACACAAGGTCCAGTGAAAGTTTCCTCGGTTGAGGTGACTGTAAATCCTTCAGAATTAGAGCATCTCGAAGGAGAGTTGGAATTGTTAAAGGCGGCTGCAGATATGGCATTTGATGACCAGCATTCTGTTGAATTTTACCTGGAGCAACTCAAGGAGAAGATAGAGGCTAAAAGGAATCATCTTAATGAGTTGAACTCTCAATGGTAGGATATCCAACTGTTATATAGCTTAGCTTTTCATGATAAGTTAGTTGTATATACTTGGCAAAGACATCTTCCTATAGATTTTGTTCCAAACCAGTTTATGGTCTAGCATGAGAAACTTGAAGTATGCATCTGATGAACCTAACTAATTTCAGTCAAGCATTTGAATGCAACTTTGGTTTACCAACAGATAAATGATCTTTTTACAGGGAAGCTCTCAAAAAGCCTTTGGAAGAGGAAAAAAGAAATCTTCAAGACTCTCTGTATGGAAACAGCCCAGAAACCAAGGAAAATCTTCAAAAGTTGAAAGGAATTGAGCTAGAAATACAGAATATCTTATCTGAAATTAAAAAGAGGTGAGAATTCGTGTAATACGTTGTATGCCCTGAAAGTTTCTTTTTGTTGCCTGCTAACTGTAATATCTTATCATTATGCAGGAAGGATGAACTCTCTGAACTTTCTAAAGAACTAGAGAAGCAGCCCAAAGCAGCATCAAGGAAATCCTACATTGATCGGGTAAAGGAGATAACCAAAAACAGCCGGAAACAAGAAACTGACATAGAGAGAATCTTAAAAGATACAAGGGAGCTTCAGCTAGAAAGTAACTCCATCCAAGAACGTCTTCACAGGACCTATGCTATTGTGGATGAGATAGTGTTCAGGTAAAATATGTACATTGCCTTACTAAAGGTGGTAGTTACAATGAATTGATACTTACCAAATTTGTGATTCTGAGTTTGGAGTAACTGTAAATTTCACTTGATACAGGCAAAAGAATGTGAGACCCTTGTTTACTCAACTAAAATAGAAACATGTTTTCTTTGCAGGGAAGCTAAGAAGGACCCAGTAGGGAGGCAGGCCTATAGGCTTCTTACAAGCATCCATGAGAGCTTTGAACAAATTTCCGAGAAAATTCTGGCAGCTGATAGACTTCGACGAGAAGTGACTGAACGTGAAAAGAAGCTTGCAGTTATGGCATCGCGAAGCTTAAATGTAAACAAACTACAGGCTGATCTTGATGCAATTAGGAGGGAAAACGAATACTTAGAGAAGTGCCATCAGGACAAGACGAATCACTGAATTCCTTGTCACCATGATACATTCTTTCCATCTGACATTTTGGTTATAATTCTTTCTCACATTTGGATTTATACACGGTAAAATAGTCCACACGGTTACAACTTATTACAGAAACGAAATAGTGAAAAATAACTTGTGCTTGTTCTTTCATCCCCTTTGTACGTGCTCCTTTGTACGTGCTCCTCTCTTGTTATGACTATCAACGTTAACTTAATCTATACTTTTATGTTACCGATTGACATTAGGTTGCTTAAGTTTGATATGGTTAACTTATCTTGTACTAGTTAAGTGTAACCGAAACAAACCAATGATGGTTTAGCACCCAAGTAATAATTATAATAACTTATTATAATTATAAGAGAGCCCGTGTTGAATTATCTTAAACCCAACTTGTTGGAGTAATGTTTACTCGAAATCTACTTTGTTAAAATCCCAAGTTCCCTTTTTGGGTTTTGAGCCCACAATATATGCACAACCCCAATGTGATTCAAATTTTGTTACATTGATCGATGCTTGAAGAGTGGAACCATTATATTAAACATTAGAAATATGTGCCACATTCACCCTATTAACGAGCAGAAAATTTGGGTACATATGTATTTGCTTGCATGCACCCCTCACCAATTATAACATTATAGGATATTTGGAAAAAGGTGTTGCATCATAAGTTTACTTACCAACAACGTAGGGCCTTGGTGGTTGGGAAGATCCAAGGAAAACCAAAAAAAAAACGACAGAATAACGGATTGGTTGATGCAGTTCTCTTGTTTAGACCTCAACTGGGGATGGCAGAGTCTCACTTTCATTAAATTTTCATCTGAGGGCTGATTTTTTTCTCAGTTTGGCAGACAGTATCCGATTTGGTCACGGATTCCTATTAGTGTTAGTCAGATACAGAAGTACACATAGTATTGAACTCTCTATTTTAGAAATAAGAATATTTTATTAAAGGAAAAATTAAAATAGCACCCTGATTTATGCCAAAATTACTCTAACATCCCTCAGTCGAACCCCAAAAATGTAAATAAAATTTCACCATTTAGTTATGTTTTTCTTTTAATTTTAACAAAATTAAAACGTTGTTTTAATAAAAAAATATATATAAAATAAAAGGATGATGCTACATATGATATATGTTTCATAAAAAAAAGTGAAATGTGAATTTTTACTATTTAATTAGTCTATTAGAACTTACCACAAATAAATTAATCACATTCACCAATTGTATAGTGACCATATATATGTCACCTGTATTGGTTTTAAAAATTTGGTACAAATTTTGAGATGCTAAAAAAATAAAATTTTGTTCTAGTTTAACTAAAAGAGGGGTATGATTGTAATTTTGACATTTAAAAAGAAAATCAATGCAATTTTCCCTTTATTATTATTTTTTGAGTGATTCCCTTTATTAAATAAAATTAAGGCTTCACGTAGAGAGTAGAGAGACCACGCTGTTTGTTTCTTAAATCCGGACAGAGTTCAACTTCTGTATATCATGAATTATATTCCTCTTGCTAAAGTTGCATTGAAAGGAGGGTGGAGTCTAATTAGATTTTATATCTTATTTTTTTAAATGTGAATAGAAAGGTCAGGAGTCTAATTAGATTTTATATTTTATTTTTTAAAATGTGAATAGAAGGTCAGGAGAGAATTGTTACATTTAGTAAATAAAAATTGGTGTGCAATACGCATCACTTACAGGCCAATTTTGGATAATGTAACCAACACACCTTATCGTAGTATATTCAATCAATGCATAAAAACTCTAATGGACTCGCATATTTCAATATTTCCAATATAAGATAATATAATAATTTACATATGAGTCCATACCGTATTTTACTACGAGGTCACACCACCCTATCACGTCTAATGGATTTTGAATAATTCTTCATAACAGAAAAATTATGATACCTTAACTTTACCGGAAAGTTTTCTAGTTTGTATTATAGTCTTGACTCTTTTGGAACTACATTAACAAGACAAATGGCCTAACTTCCTCTAACTTTTGCCTCTATACTTACTAAATCTAATACCACTCCATTCATTTATACATATATGTCTACATTTCCCTGTTATCACTATTATCACATATATACATATAGGCCGAATAAATTTTGTTATCTTCTTCTTCTTGTTTGTATATTTTTCCTACATGAAAAAAAAAAATTGTCTTTCTGGCTTATGGGTTGTATCGTCCGGTCATTGTTATTGGTGCATTGTGATTAATGTGATTAAGAAAAGAAAAACAGATGCTTACGTTTTGGATTGAGATGGGGTTGTTTGATTCGTTTCTGGGGGGAAAAGCTAGAAAGTTTATCAAAAGAAAAGACAGTGATGCAGGAGAAGCAGGTTTTTCAATTCAACTTACTCAATTCTTATTAAGC
>JXTC01000134.1:563139-619029 GCA_002914845.1 Trema orientale | reverse complement strand
AACATTGATTTTTTTTCCTTTTTGTTCTGTTTTTTACGTCTTAAAATCTTGTTTGTGAATGATAATGTACTTCTTTTTCCTTATGGGCATCTGGGTTTTCCTGAGAATTCCTTGTTCTTTTCTGGGCTGGTTCTTTTTTCTTTTTTTTCTTTTTTTTTTTTTTTTTTTTTTTGAGATACGTTCATTGATATTGGTGTTAGTAGTGTTAAATTCAAATTGGGTATTGATTTATTGTCCTTTGTATTATATGTCACATCTTTAAATCAAGAAAGGTTCCTTTAGTATGTTCTGACGTTGTTTTTCTTCTTTTTTTTTTTTTTTGGTTGACAAAATTGCTTAAATTTCCTTAATCCAAAGGAATGTGTGATGTTAAATCTTTGAAATGATTTTTGCATTCATAACTGCATACAAGCTAATAGATTTACCAGAAGTTTGCCTTTGTCCCTTGATGTCTTTACTTCTTTAGATTTATATTGTAGCTTCCCTTCTCACATTGAAAATTAGCAGGTCGAGCTCTTGAGGAGCTCAGAAGTACTCTCTACAATGATATTCGGACATCAGAAGGCGCCAAGCGCCAACAGCAACGGTTTTGTGGGCCGGTTGTAGCAATGACCTTCAATTTCATGGTGGCTGTTGGGATCATTATGGCAAACAAATTGGTACCTCAAGCCTTTTCCTTCTCTTCTTACTTGTGCTAGTTTATAAGTGTCCATAGTTATCATTGTGTTCCACGTATATATCTTTCTTCTTTTTCAAGTTGAATGATCTTACATTTAGTTGTGTCCTGCCTTCAGGTTATGGGAAGAGTTGGATTCAGTTTTCCTATATTTCTCACACTAATCCATTATACAATAGCATGGCTTCTACTTGCAATCTTCAAAGCTTTCTCACTTCTTCCTGTTTCTCCTCCTTCCAAAACAACTCCCTTCTCTTCTCTCTTCTCCTTGGGGGCTGTCATGGCTTTTGCCTCTGGTCTTGCCAATACCAGCCTCAAACATAACAGGTTTAACTTTAGCAATGTCTCTTCTATATCTTTCGAACACAACTCTTTTCTATTTTTCTTGTATTTATTTCCTTAAACCTTTTTTTTTTTTAATCTGCAGTGTCGGTTTCTACCAGATGGCCAAAATTGCTGTCACTCCAACCATTGTTTTAGCAGAGTTTATCCTCTTTAAGAAAACCATTTCTTTTAAAAAGGTGAATAAGAACTTTCATTCACATAAAGGGCCTTCAAGACATAACCATGTCTCCCTTCGAATGTAAAGAGCAACATTATGGTGCACCTATGCTGCTAAGCACCGCAAGTACCCTTTTAGCATTTTCCGAATGCAAATAATCTGAAAGAGTTTCGTGCTTCTGCAGGTCGTGGCTCTGGTTGTCGTTTCTGCAGGTGTGGCGGTGGCAACTGTCACAGATTTAGAGTTCAACTTATTTGGTGCTATCATTGCTACTGCATGGATAATCCCAAGTGGAAT
The DNA here is from genome assembly GCA_002914845.1 of Trema orientale. Lineage (NCBI taxonomy): Eukaryota > Viridiplantae > Streptophyta > Magnoliopsida > Rosales > Cannabaceae > Trema > Trema orientale. The sequence continues at coordinate 617,554 of JXTC01000134.1, read as the reverse complement.
AAACAAAATCCTATGGTCTAAGCTGCAACAACAGGGAAATTGGACTGCTTTGGCGTAAGTATTCTCTCTTTGACTCTTTTATTATTAGGAAAAATTTACCAAAGTACTTGAACAAAATGTATATGACTGTAGGTTGATGTGGAAAACAACTCCAGTGACAATCGTCTTCTTACTAGCTCTAATGCCATGGTTGGACCCCCCAGGAGTACTAGCCTTTAAATGGGATTTTAATAACACAAGTGCAATTATGATATCTGCTCTCCTTGGCTTTCTCCTCCAATGGTCTGGAGCTCTAGCACTTGGGTGAGTCAGAATTTCATCAAACACTTTGTCTCATTCAGCAGTAGAGAAATTTTCTTTCTTTTCACTCTTTAGCTTTGCAGACTAAGGACTAATGACAGAATTCTTTTCATCGTTTTATGCAGCGCAACATCTGCAACTTCACATGTTGTGCTTGGACAGTTCAAAACATGTGTACTATTATTAGGAAGCTATCTAGTTTTCAATTCGGATCCCGGGTCTGTGAGCATTTGTGGAGCTGTGGCAGCTCTCTGTGGTATGTCCATTTACACATCACTTAACCTCAAGGACAAGCATGAAACCTCCAGCAAGCAGCTGCAAAAGCCAAGCTTACTTTTGTCAAAATCAGCTAGTGCCCAAGATGGTGAAGATTTGGATGTAAAGGATAATTCGAATGTTGTATGAATAAAATATAAGCAGGCTTAGAAAGCTGTCTGTGTTGTAGAGAAAGTGTCTATCGAGAAGCCAATATAGTAATCCATGCCATATTTTGAACATAGGGAGTCCGATTTCTTTCTAATATGAACTAATAGGTTAACTGAAAGAAAAAGATTGGTATGCAGACTCGGGTATAGTCAACCGAGTTGCTTCACTTGGACACAAGTTCATAAGCCACAATTGTACAGCCATTTGTTCTAATATTTCAAGTTGTGGTTATTAGTTGCAAAACAGTGCTCTCTTTATAACGTTCTTCTCTTTCCTTTATTTGGGTTTTTGTTTTAATTTTTTTGGTTTGGAAACTCTTTTGTTAGTTTGAATCTTTTGCAAAAGCCTCGGATATGCGAGGCTTCTACAAATGGTATATATAAGTTAAAAGGTGAAAGAAAACAAAAACAGTCAGAAAATACTACATCCTAGAGAACAAGAGCAGAAGACCGTTAGGTTTAGTCATACTCGGTACTATTATCCCCCCATATGCGACATAGATACAAATGAATCTAATGCTCAAAAATTAATAAACTTCTCAAGTACAGTAAAGATGGCTTTCAATTCATGCGAACGTTTCCAAACAAACACTCTAAATCCACAAGAAGCTATTTTAGAGGCCATTCCAAGCTTTAATCTAAGGCCCAAAAGTTAATAAATTATTAGAGAAGTCATAATGACCCTCATAAATAAAGCCTGCAGATTCCTTATTCTGTGACTTTTGTTCCAAGAATCTCATCTCCGACATGGTGTCAAGACTCAAAATCTAGTCCACTTAAAATTACCGGTACTCTCTGCCAAATGGCTTTCATGCAAATGCTTTCTTGCACTAACCACCTTTTGCTGAAACACTGCTAAGATATTTTACCAACTGAAAAATCATAAAGAGGGCCAGTGGAAACAAAATAAAGTTCACTTCTCATATATCACTTACAACCTTATAATTCGACATTGTTGCTATTGAAATATACAGGTGAGATATCAGAAAAAGGAAAAATTGGTAAATCCCACCTATTCTATCATTCTCTTCATTTCCTATATTATCTCTCAAATTCACTAAAGGTCACTACCCATCCAGAATGAAGAAAAGAGCTAGAAAAAGGATGAGTAGAAACACAACATGATGAAAAAAAAAAAAAACAGCTAAACAAGAAAAACCCCAAAACCTATTACCCCCTCAATTCTTAATTAGTCAGTTCTGAAATAATCCCCAACATAAGGTTTATATCAAAAATTCTGGGCCGCATCTTATATTTACACTCAAGAACAGGCCAGCGTTATCAAACTCCCAAAACTCATCTTGATCCACACTAGACGCGTTTCTTTGTTGTGGCCTCAGAAAAGTTCAGTACCAATCAGAAAGCTGCAGTATTCCAATTAATTTGTGCATGTTGAGGCTGCTGATAAGCACCAGATGGGGGTCCTATGGTTTCAATAGTTCCCGCCACCGCTTGAGACTGCTGCAAAAGAGTTGAAGGAGCAGTCATGGCATGCCCGGGTGGAAACATCCCAGCAAAGGCACCATGACCAGACTGCGGAGGCGTGAATGCGATGTGTCCCTGAGGAGGGATGTTGTACAAAGAATTCACCTGTAAGCTGGGCATGTCTTGTCCTGCAGCATGAATCCAAACAGCTGAACCTTCAGTCTGCAAAAACATGACAGGGAACAACTCTATTAGCTATGCAATCGAGATGTAAAAATTTCAAGAAGAAAGCAAGAGGCAAACAAAATGAGGTGAAGGTTGAACTCCAATAACAAATGTGGAGCATTGTATAACAGATTAGCATGCAAGGGGAGTCTGTATTTCATTACAAAATAGTGAAAACTAACCAGCTGTCCAGTGGTGTAGATTTGATTTTCCTTCAAGTGAGATGCCACTAGATCCTCATTACCCACAGAGCTTGCAGATGAAACCGGTTGGGCATAACCAACAGGAGCAGTAATAAATGAACCAGCAGGCTGCATCCCAATATGAGTGGGGTTTCCAGCATTGCTCCCTGGCTTGAACTGTGGAAGAGAGAATTTGACCCCAGCAGCTGCTGGTGGTAGATATACATTCCCAGTCGACGGCTGTGGAGGAAACCCATTATGGCTCAAAAACTGGTGTACTGGTGGCATATAAAATGGAGATATGTATTGGCCATATGGAAAGAAGTTAGGAGGATATGTCTGCCTGAAAACAGGAACCGACTGCTGAGACACAGCAATTGAGCTTGGAACGGGTGGAACTGGATTTGTGCTAGATGGAGCCAGAGAATTCCCATTCTACAATACAACACACAGAGTGTTGGACACACCAAACATATAATACCATTTCAAGTTAGATACGGAAGTTAGGAAATGCTAATAAGGAAAATGATAAATTTAGCAGTAGACACCAAAACGAAAAAAGGTTTTAAGGAAACTGACTGGTATTTCACTAGTTTGTTACTTTTCCTTGAGAAAACCATTTTTATTATGTATAGTACTCATACAGTATAACTTAAAGTTAGGTTTCCTACTAACGAAATTTTTTATTGATCACACGAATAAACTTCTCACCTGAAATTCAAGAGTTAAAAGTCATGACCACTGAAAATATTACAGAGATGTATATTACAGAAAACTCAGGAGTATTAAACTAACATTTACATCAATTTATATATGATCACGACTTCAACTGACTGCTGTATCAAAAGCAATGATATGAATAAAGATTCAAGGCCACTAAAATTAGGAAATTTGCTTTAAAATCCAAATTATAACCAGAAAACACTATCACCTTCAAAGACATAATGCAACATTTAATTGGAGAAGTGATGATGATTGTTGCAGTGCTTTAATTCTGAAGGAAGAAGATGAACCTATATTGATTTTTTTTAAAAAGGGAAGAAAATGAAGACAACAAAAAGAAACAGGAACAGAAAGCTTACAGCAAAGTTAGGGACACGATTTTCATGAGCCTGAACTTCATGTCCTTCCAATTGTACAATCTGACCCCCGACCATGGGAGGCATCATACTGAGACTATAGTTTGGCCCATTTATGACAGCTGGGATCTGATGGCCATCTGGACGAAACTGTGTCTCCTGCTTTGACTGGTCACCCTTTGAATCTGTGCTTGAAGAGACACTACCCTCTGAAGGTTGTGCTTTTTCAAGCACTTGAGGTAAAGACTGTGAATTATCGAGATAATCATCTTGTGCATTTGAGGATACATTTTGATAGCTGCACAAAAACACAACATTCCCCATGACTAAGTACTAGACTTTACAAACAAGCAAAAAATAAACTAAACCAAAATAAAGCCAGTCTTTCCACAATCATCTAGCATAAAAATTGTCACAAAGAGGCATAATAACGACTAAAATGTTTTTTTCCCCATTATTGAATATCAAAACAAACGTAAGTAGAATCTTAATGACCCAACCCCATTCGTTTGTGGTCTATCACACAACGGAAACAACTCCACAAGGTTTTAGCTGGTCAATCCCTCCGTTATGCACAAATTGATTTTTAGATTATAATACAACACGAATAGAAAATTTAAAGAAGCTTCTCTGACATTTAGGAGTAAAAGATACTAAAAACGAAACAAAGGCAGATAAATAAATAAATAACAGATAAGTTGAATGCACAATTGACTAACCTAGAAGAAGGTTCTTCAGGAGTTTCCTCACTATCAGGAGAAGATTCGGCAAGACCCAGATTTTCAACACCATCACTGACTGACTCCACTTTTGGTCCAAAAGTAATATCAAAGCTTCCAAAAGTCAATCCATTCTTCAAAGCTTCTGGGACTTGAAAATGATTTGGAAAAGTAACATGTTGGGTATCAGAGACATTCAATTTGCATGTTGATTGAGAACTAATTGCAACTGCAGTACTTGCAACCTCTGGTGTGGTAACTGCTTAACAGACAGAAACAGACCCTTAGTAACCATGGCTTTCAAACATAGAAAAACAGATAGCCAATTATAATTTGAAAATTAAAAGAATCAAGTTCCAAATCAGGAGAAAATTAAAGAAACCAAAGAAAAAGGATACAAGTTTTGGAGATTTTGGATGACATGTACATCCAGGGCACAAGATGAAAGATAATAGAACAAAGCGTTTTTAACTGCATTCAGAACAGGGTAAAGCATGCATTTGAAGCAAATTTGTGCATAGTTGATACCATTAAAAAAAGCCATTTTCAAAGGGACAAGGCTCAGGATGTGACGGGCAATAACTATAAGAAAAAGGCCTAATAATCAAATTACCTTCATGGGTTGACGAAGGAGGAGGTTGTGAAGTCTCAGAGAGAGAATTCATTTCAAATTCATTGGGTTTACTTGGAATCTTCTTTTCATGCGTAGAATTTACGTCCCCATGGGCAGTTTTCTCACTCTCGGGCTGCCCCAACTCAGCATTACTATTGGAAACAGTTTTCTTGCCATTTATCTGATATGGTTCAGCAGCCAACTGTTGGCCTCCTACTTCATTTTCTATCATACTTACACCACCAGAATGCCCCAAGAGAGAAGGAGCAGAAAGAGTCTCTGAAGACTGAAAACTAGATTTGGGTAGACTGGAAGGAGTTGGGAGTTGATCCTGTTCTGCTACGGGCTTTCCTTGCTCGGTGTGCAGTGAGCCAAAGGTAGAAGAAGGGGCAACAATAGGTTGAGGAGCCACCGGCCCTGACTTGTTTACATCAATGAGAGAATGGCCTTCAGAACCAGTGGCTAATTTGGAGGCATAAGCATAACCATGACTTATACTCCCATTTGATAGATCTGTGTTGCCATTAGGCAAGCCAGTTGATGCTCTGCAAACAAGTATATATAAGTACATAAATGAAACAATTAAAATTCCAAAAGAAATCATGTACTGCTTTAAAGCATAATATATCCAGGAAAAACAATTTACTTTGTGACTCGAGGTGTGGCATTATTTTTTATTTTCTGCGAAAATGGCAATGAAGAGGACATAGGACCTCTGTCTGCAGCATGATTAGCCCCATTTTCTCTTCGAGCAGCATTCCTCCCTCCGCCAGCATCTAAAAAGAAGTTATTTGTTGAAACGACATTAAATATCACAATCTAATCAATTTAAGAGAAAATAAGAAATGGAGTTCCCAATTTATAATTACGTTTAGACTTTCGTAGCTCTTTTATGTAGAATGATTGAATAGTAACAGGCCTAACTAGAGGCAAGTTTAAAGTTTTGATTAAGTGAAAAGTTTACCTGAAGAAAAATTAAGAGTATAGTTCCCTTGACCACCACCCCTACCAACTCTCCTATGCACATTTGTTGCTGTCCTCTCTTCAGATGCTTTGCTATTCAAGTTCTACAATTGTGGCAGCACCAAATTATTAATAAAAGAAAATCTCCATTCACCTCTATAAGCTGAAGATTCAGCCACAATTCAACTGTGTAGAAGCAACTTGTTGTAATCATTCATTTGATCTTACCTCCTTTCTCCGGTCACGTCTTCTTTTGACCTCATGAAATGTATCTGGCAATTTAAGCAACGCTCAATTATCTTCAGGATCAATAAGATAATAGTGGGTATAATCTGAAACAATTCAAAGGAATTCCTACGAACTTCTACGGAATGTTGAAGAAAAATGGCAAATGCACAAAGTGGACACGAGTATAAAGTTAATTATACAACAGAACTAGATGAAAACAAAGCATATACTAAACAAAATTGTGTCATGACTCTCATATCGTATTTGATTCCTTCAATTAGCCCTTAGCTGATGAGAACAATGCTTCTACACCAGATAGCTAGTGAAATTTTGATACATCATCAACTTTTACCAAGAAAATAACAAACTTTTCAATTTCTGGAACTAAACAATGTTAGAGAACTTAAAGCAACAAAAGAAAAATAAAATTGTACAACTAAGTTTTAACATGTTTTAACTTCTTCGGAATATTTTCTCTCAACACACCATAAAAACAATAATAATAAGACACAACAAAAGTTACAACCCCCTATATGCTCTGAAGCCATTTTCCCAACAACCAAGCATAAACCCATCAACCAAAAAACACAGTAAGCTTCTTCAACAATACTCAAAGCTCTTACTTTGCTAAACTTGGCATCGAAACTTTTTTACTTTTCTTATAAACCAAAGAAAACCCATTTAAGAATAACCAAAACCCAGAAACCCCATCGATCAGAAACCCCCAAAAAATGAGAAAAATGACCCAAAATCCCCCACCCTAAGAAAAACCAAATAAAACCCACAAAAACCCAAATACAGAAAAACCCTAATGCAATACACAGACATATTTACAGAGACGTAGACCACACCTAAATATAGGAGCTTCTGGGCGGTCTCGTTGGGATCCATAGAGCACTCCTTAAGCACAGCGTAGATTTCATCGTCGCTATGCTGCTTTCCCGTGATCTCTCTTATGTCATGGATCGTTTTCCGTACATTGTTAGGGATTGAAACCCTAGAACCGCCAACGCCGCTGCTCATGTTCTGTTCTGTGTGAGAGAAAGGAGAGAAAAAGAAAACAAAGAGAAAGAGAAGAGAGTACTATGTGTATGTGTTTGTGAGACTTTGGTAGAGAGAGAGTCTGAGAGAGAGGACTCGAACATAAATAAAACCTTGACCTTTATAATAAAATATACAAATTACGAGAAATAGCATTACGAGAAATGTAAATACAATGTTTACAAAAACATAAAATGAAATAAATAAAATTAACGTAAGTGTTTGGGTTGGTACTTGTGTGAACATAGAATACTAAGCACAAACGCGATGCAATCTTGACCGTCTATAAGATGAGATCCATTTTAAGTTTAATAGAGAATAATTGTAACAGACACGTTAATGCTTAACATTTATGAAATATGCTTTCTATAAAGATTAGTTATTAGAAAAATAAGCACCTTAAATCTTAACAATGAAGTAAGTGTGACTGTCAATTACATAAATATCCGTATATGACTGTAAAATCTATGTATATATGGGATTTAAAATTTTTAAGCACTAGGATGTTGACCATCTTGCACAAAATTGGAAAAAAAAAAAAAGAGATAGAGATGTTATGATTCTGATATTGCTTTTGCTTTTTATGAGTTTTGAACAAACATATGAAGAAAACTATGGAAGTTGTTCCTTTTTTAGAAAGAAAAAAAAAAGGAAGTTCTTATAAATTCTGAAATAGTAATAGATCGCTTGTAACAGGTTATACTTTCTTTTTCTTTTTCTTTTTTTTTTGTGCTGTGATAAGTAGCCACGGCAAACAACCACACACACCTATAATATGTGATATTGTATGGATGTTTTAAGAAAAATGTTGTGCACCTATTACTAAATACAACAGAATAAAATAACATGTTGTAAATGTAATATTATGTACACAAAGTTGGTTATCTTTATAGGATCATTCCTTTGCGTAGGTACACTAGGTATCAAGTCACAATAAACCTATTAGTGGTTTTATGAATATATTTTTATTTTTTTTAAATAAAAAAGGAGAGAAAAAAGGGCAACCAGTGTTACAACTTTCCCTAAATTAACATAGTAACACAAATACAACATATTTGTCTATGTGTTACTATGTTGAATAAAACTAGATAAATATTGTTAATATGTTAAAAACTCTATATTATGCATTATTTGTATTTGCAATACAGCCAATACTACATATACCAATTTAACATCCGCCTCCAAGCCAATACTACATATACCAATTTAACATCCGCCTCCAATCAAAAGTACCAATATAATAAAACTTTATTCTATAGATACTATTCAATTGTAATTTCCAAGAAAGATGGGGACACAAATCTACGTTTCATACTGAAGTTGTACGGACTTCATAAAAAAGAAATGCTAAATACATTATCTTTTTTACTATTTTCTATACTCTCTAATCTCATTGTACACGTAAATTTTACTATCTATTTTACTATTTTAATAATACAATAAATCATGATGGAATCCACGTATTAAACTGTGAGATTAGGAGAGTGCAAATGAGAGTGTAAAAGAGAATGTTACTAGCATTCCTCATAATAATGGATTCTTCATAGTAAAAGAGAGTGACTATTTTATTATTTTGTCCTCCGAATTTTCAACTTACATAGTAATGACCACTGAATTATACAATTTTTATAATAATAGCCCATTTGTCCCAAACAGTTAGTTTTTAAAAGAAAATAGTCATGGACAAAATATATAATTGGATATTATTTACTTCTATGGGTCAGAATTTTACTTTTAGTTATAAATGTGTCATAATGGACTGGGCTAATGGGCCTACCCGTCATTGTGGCCCGCGGGCCAGGTCCGCATTAGAACGGGCCAGGCTCGGCCCCGCCCTATCTAGGCCTGCAGGCTGACCTGGCCCGACCTGTCAAAAATAATTTTTATTTTAATTTTTTTTTAATTTTTAAATAAATTTAAACACAAAACTTTTTCCAATACTTATAAATAAACATTCTTTCACTCTTTTTTCAATACTTTCAAATTTCAATCTAATTCTAAATAATTTTCTTAAGGTTTTTGTTTTACACTTTTTTTTTTCAACTATTCAACTTACATACTTTTAGCTTATTTAATTATTTTTAAATTTTTATCAATAGGAAAATAAAATAGCATATTATTTATTTTTTCATAAATTTTAATTTTAAATTTCTAATATTTTTAACTAGTTATATAAATAATAAAATTATTTTTTTTAATTTCTTTTTTTTTAAATTGGGCCAAGAACACTATTAAAATTTTGGGTGGGCTAGCCCGGCCCGTTTTGACACCTCTATTTAGCCATAATTACTAAACTTTGTACTTTGCATTAAACTCATTTCTGTTAAAAATTTAATAGTTTGTGAAAAAATGGTTAATATTACAATAATTTTTAGTAGTCTACCGTGTAAGTTAAAGATTTAGAACCTCATTCTTGACTACAGTTACTAGATTGTGTGCTCTGTAGTGACTTATTTTTGTTAAATATTTAAAGTTTATCAAAAAAAAGATCATTATTGTAATAATTATATAATTCATGGAGTATTACTATGTAAGTTAAAAATTCAAGGAGCAAAATAATATTGCAAGTATAATTCAGCGGCTATTAATATCATTAACTTTTTTCTTGCCTTATCTTTTCTTTTGCCCTAAAAATTTTACATGCTTTGCATTTAAATCAAGTTAATATCTGTTTGCCTCAAGTAATACACTTTAACTTGGTGAAAAAAAATGGATATGTTATTGGGAAAATTACTTAATTAACACCGAGTATTCAGTGTTTGCACCCAAAAAATATATATATTATTTTGAAAAACTTACAATCTAAACCTTTTTTTTCCCAAATTTGATAATAGTCAACAAAGTTGGTCAAAATTAGTGAATGAAAATTCAAATTATTTCCAGCCAACAGTTAAAAACTAAAAAACTCAACCAAACAATTATAAACCTAAAAAATTTATCAATCCTGATATTAATTATTACAGTTTATATTGTTTTTCACAATTTTTTAGGTTTATATTAATTTGTTTGAGTTTTTTTATCGTTTATGGAGGGTAACTTTGTATTTTGACTAAGTTCTTTAAACTTGTTATGTTAACAGGGGGAGGTTAGAAAAAAAAAAAATCTAAAATCAAAGATTTGGATCTTTTTTTTTTTTTTTTAAATACAGGGTTTCTTCTGAAAATGTAAAGTAATTATCATGTTATTTAACAATGGACAAAATCCCCAATACAAGAGCTGCTTATAAATGGGGAATTTTATTTCTAAAGGCTCAAAGCATTTAGGCAATGTACACTTGAATGGTATCCTTTGATTTTAATAGCAATGCCAGGTACTAAGATACGAAATGTAAGAAAGTTTTGTTTCAATTTTTTTTTCCCGAATAATTGTTTCATTTACTTAAATAAGTCAGTATCTAAGATTAATTCAAACAAAAATATAAATATAGAAAGTATTTCTTTTAGATAAATGAGTAAGAGATTCAAACTCGACAACTTAAACCTTAACGTTAGAAGTAAACAAGGTTACTAATCTAATTGTGACCATAGTAACAATACAAAGAATATATCATGACTAACAATATTGACAAAATTTACTTTTCCAAACCCGGAAATTTCTTGGAACAAGTTTATTGACACTGTGAGAGATCTTTTTTTTTTTTTTTTTTTCTGAGAACTTGGAGAAATTTTCGACAACTTTTCAATGACAAAAGTTGATTGAGTTCTCATTTTAAAAAAAAAAAAAAAAGTTGATTGAGTTCTTTGTCCAATTCTAATTGTTGCTGTTTGCAATTCTTTTTAGTTTGTCCTTTTCAAGATGAAGCTTTTTTGGCAAAAGTGGCCTCTGAATAGTGGGTGGGGTTGGGGCAGACAATGCAGAAGCTGGTCTTTTGACATATGGGATTATACATTTTGGGTTGCCTATCAAACAACTTGGGCTTACAAACAAAAACTAATGGGCTTACCGACTCGACTCCTGAAGTAAAAGTTTGTTTTTTTTGGACACGAAGTGAAAAAATAAAATAAATGGAAATTAGAGTGCATGTCTTATTTTTTACACTTTATTTTTAATAAATATCTATTTTTCTCTTTTTATAGCTAAATAGTTGAGTACATTATATTTTTACATTTGGTATATACATAAATACATCGGTCATTTTGCTATATTATTTATAAAATTAGATATCTACTTGAAAAAGACCTAAAATTTGGTCATTTTTCTATAAGACCCTAAAAAGTATTATTTTTCAAAAAATGTAATACAATATAGTTTTCAGTTGCCACTAAATTATTTTCGTCTCATTTTATTGATGTATTAGAAAGGATGACTCTCTAAACAAGGTCACAATAACAACATAAATAATAGTAATAATAACAATTGAACAATTCCTCAAAAAATAAAATAAAATTGAACAATGTAATAGAAAATGAATAAGTTACGGGTTTGATCTTACATCCATTTCTTTAATAACAGTTAATGGTATATGAGTTGTATCCTGCAATGATAATTAAAAATAATAATAATAAGGAGTGAAATCCGGAGCATTAGCCACATTATATTAGGGTTTTAGTATATTTTATCATGTTAGATTCGGAGAATCCTTTTTTGTTTTTTGTTTTTTTTTTCTTGTTGGGATAAAGAATCTTTGAATCAATATAAACCTTATATATCTAAAAATGGAAATAAGACTCGAGGGAAAAAAAAAAGCAAACTTTATTTAGCATTTAGGTTATTATAACTCTATTTGTTATTGTTTTGAATCTATTTGTAGTAAATTATGATTTACTTATTAAATAATGACAACTCATATATGCTATTGAAAAAAGTTGATAAGAAGTGGAGTCTCTTATATTATCCATTTAATATTAAGTGTGCATTTCGACTTTTGGTCTTAATACCCATTAAGAGAAAATAAAAAACAAAAACTACACGCATAATTCATAATTCCACAATTTTAAACACCTAGCAATGCTATTTATGATTCTTTTTTCTTTAAATGACAACACTTGGTATAATTCTTTTGCTATTTATGACTGGAGAAAAATAATATGGTTTGCAGATATGTTATACTTTTTAATCTTTATTTATAAAAAGATTTGTTAACACAGAAAGTCATTATTCAGAGAAAAAAATTACCATAATAAAGTGAAGAAAAATAGGTTTTTTGTTGTATAATTGATTTTTTCCTTTAAAGCTTAAAAAAAAAACATATTGTCTTTAGTTTATGGAAACAAGGATGTGCACGTGTGTACATAACGACGAGTGAAAATATTAAGCAATTAATTAATTTTTTTTAATTATGTTAACCACTTTCAAACTTTTTAAAATCATTCCTTGAGGTGTCATTATTTCATTGGGCGGACGTAATTTGGGTTGGGATCTTTCGACAGGGAATTTGGGTTCCCCATTTATTAACTTGCAAGCATGACAAATAATTTGATAAAGAGGAAGGATAATAGATTAAGAAGCATAATTACAAACAATTAAGAGAGAAGAAAGAGCATGGCTGAGAGTTACAATAATAAGGGTAGGGAAATTGCGTCTTTACGAGACGAATCATATGCCATAGATGAAGCTGTGGATGAGTTGATGGATCCCAATTTCAATCATATTCGAACCTTAAAAGCTAATTATGACATTTTTTATCATATTCGACCTTTAAACACTTGTGACAATTTCAATCATATTTGGCCCTTGAACATACATGAAATTTTCGATCATATTCATCTGTGACCAAGATGAGGACTAAGTGGAGAAATGTGGAGCATGAATAAGTTGTTTTATTCTTACAAGAATCTAAACAAATAATTAGTTCAAGTTTCTAAGTTTTTGTATATGTGCCGTAATTTGAATTTTATATGTAATATTTTTTATCATGGATACGTAAATTAACAAGATTTTTCTTTAGGATTAGAGATTATTAATAAAGGGAAATGGAATGATATCTAAATATACATTTATTGAAAGATTACCATCACAGGTGCCTTGTCACGCTCGAAAGTATTTTCAGCGTCATAGTCTAAAGAAAAATGTGGTGAATAAGAAGAAGCAGCAACGATCAAGTATTTTTGAATATCACCATAGTGAGTAGAACTACAAGAAGTATTTACGAGGAGGGTATACGTTGGGAGTACAGTACGATCAATACGAAAAATAAAGAGCCAATAGTACATGCAAATGCATTACCTTTGCCAATATGTTAATATCATAGATCAATCTTGAACCTAAGGAATCATAACTTCATTTCATTAATAAGTAGCTCTATGTTTGTAATTACCTAGATTAATGTATAGTGCATAATTTCAATGGTAGTTTTCTCTTCGTTTATGGGTATGGAGATTTGGTATTTACAAGTTTATAATTAGCCTTAATAAAGTAGTAGCTTTTATTATCTTTAATATAATCTCTCCCTCTCTCTTTCAACCTTACTCTAATTGACGACCATTTATATGTTCACACTGCTATACTGGCACTCTAATTTGCTTTTTTTTTTTTTTTTCAATGTTATGTTAGGGATATGATAGAAAAGTGGGACAAGGGAGATGAGAATGAAATTATGAAATATGGTTATTTGGTATGATGAATTATGAGAGATAATGAGCATTATATGTTATTGAATTGGCTTGGCAGTCGTAATTGACTTTAGTGTCGTTTAATATTTTGTGTCACTTGTCAATAGGATGTTATTTTTTGTTACCTTTTCTTTATAGGCAGTGTTAAAAGGAACCAGCCGGAGCCCCACATTAACTGATGCGAATATAAGATGGATTTGATTTGTAAGTCCCTAGGTTTTGATTAGTTTATGGTGCTATTTACATCACTATACTCCTAATTTAGTTCTCCTTTCTTTGAAGATTTTTTTTCTTTTTCTTTTTTAAAGTAATTGATCATGGATTTTTGTGTTCAAGAGTTTGTAATTGTTATCAAAGTAGTGATTAGTTTTTCTTTTAAGTTTATCTCTCCGTCTTACAACCATCCCTATATCCATTTTGTTTTTGTGGTACTCCCTACATGTTTGTTAGCAAAGTGCGAGGATGAAAAAAAAAAGGTGAGAGATTCTTTCGGGAAAAAAAAATTATGAGAAATAATGTGTTGAGATTTGAAATATTTTTGTATATTTCCAAACACGAGGAAGATTAACTTAGGAGAAATACGATAATATAATATGACACAACTCAAGTAAAATTATTATTTAACTAAGATAACATTAAAACACATAGATGCTAAATAGATGTACCAAATTTTGTATTGAAGTGCACAATATACGTCGCAATTTCGCAAATAAATATCGCATGGTTTTAACTATTATTATAAATAGTACAATCATATGGAAACATAGTATAATTCTATGTTAAGATAACATGTGATTTAAAATCATACAACATTTAAAAAAAAAAAGAAATAAAAATCATACTACAACAATGTAATAAATCAATTGGTCATATATTATAAATTGGAAAGCAATGAATTTTATTTTTTAATTTTTTAAAGAAGAAGGCAATAATTTTTAACTTTTTGTTAATTAGAATATATTCTTAAAGTTGCACCATCGATGATTTTTTCCCCCCCTTTTCATCAAAAGTTGTACAATAAAAAAAAAAAGTTGCACAATCAATCCTTCAGAAAACGAAAAACAAAAAAGTTTGCACACCAACATCGATTCATTTTGTTATTTATTTATTTTATTTTACTTAATAAATGTCAACACCAATTTAGTCTTAGAAATGCAATAATCGGCCGCCCGACCTGGCCTATTTTAAGCAGGATCATTGTGGGCCGTGGGCCGAGCTAACCCAGTCCAGTCCATTATTTCTATGTACCGAGCTGGGCTGATCCACCGAAGAAAAAGGATGGCCCAACCCAGCCCATAGACTACCTTATATGTAGGCTGGGCTGGGCCAGCCCGTGGGTCAAGACGGCTTAGCCCACGAGTCAGGATGAGTCGGCCCATAATAGCCCATCATGGACCAGCCAGCCCGTGGGTCAAGACGGCTTAGCCCACGAGTCAGGATGAGTCGGCCCATAATAGCCCATCATGGACCAGTTCATTCTAGTCCATCATGGGCCGACCCATTCTAGTTTAAAAAAAACACAGAAAAAAAAAACATTTTCTTTAACTTTAAAGTTATTTTTTTGATCAAATCATAAATAATTTACATACAATTACAAATTAATTTAAATTTTAATTAATATAAACAACAAAAAAATATTTACTAATATTGGAAACATTAATTTCGATAGAACTAAATAATTACGTAAATCATTAACAAAATTTTTATTTATGAATGCTTTATTAAAAATCTTACAAGTCAAATTCAGTGGGACAATACAGAACCTTACTTTGATAAGGGAAAAATAGTATAAAATATTTAAGATTATACAAAACAAAATTAAAAAAAAAAATAAAAGAACAAAAAAATATAAAAAATAAAAGAAGAATAGGCCAAAATAGGTCGACTCTGATGGGCCATAATAAGCTAGCCCACCTTGGCCATCGTGGGTTGGCCCGTCTTGATCTAGGCCCAACTCATCGTATGATCTTTGGTGGGCCGGGCCGGCCTGCGGGCCACAATATCATAGCTCAGCCCACGAATAGTAAATAAGCTGTGCCGGCCCATCTACAGTACCAGGACAGGCCTGGGCCGGTCCATGAGCCGCGGCTAGGAATGGCAATGGGGCGGATCGGGGACGGTTTTTTAATTACCATCCCCATCTCCGAAAGCCAATCACAATACCATACCCGCCCCATTAACCATTCTTTTGGATGCGGGGACGGTGCGGGTATTAACCAATGGATAACGGGAAAAACCGCGGTTACCCATTACCCATTGATAATATTAAAATATTAAAAAATTAAGATGAAAATACTAAATCCTTTTCATAATCAACAAAATATTAAACACAACAATATACTAATAATTTTTAAACTCTAAAATTTAAATATATAAGTACATATAACTCTCCAAAATCATTATTTTACCAAAGATATAATAATATTGATAGTGTAAAATTAAATAGATATTTATATGTATAATAATTTTTCTACGTAAATATATATATCGGGGCGGGTACGGTGCGGATTATACAAATACCGTCCCCGCACCATACCCGCATATTAACGGTACGGTTATTCCCCGCCCCAGTCAATTTTCCCGCTTGAGTGGTTTTTCCCCTCCCCATTCGGATCGGATAACCACGAATACCCGTAACCATGGGTTATATTGCCATCCCTAGCCGCGGCCTTTAGTTGTATCTCTATTTAGTCCTTCTTCATATAATTACACGTGGCAAGTTGAGTCGATGGGTATGAATGGCTATTTACTTGTCCGTCGGTGGCAAATTCGGCATTTCGTAAAATACACATAGTATTCATATCTCTTTATATATATTCTCCTCCACTCGCATTGATTCACACATAAACCCTAATCCTCTTTCTTCATCTCTGTAAAATCCCTAAATTCTCGATTTTCTCACAGATTTTCCCTCACTTTCTCGAGAAAATTCCGGACTCGGACAGCATGGGTTCCAAATCCAAGAGCGATAATCCACACACAGGCGACGGTGCTAGTCCTGGGTTCGTTTTTCTTTGATCTTTTCCCCCCTCTTTTCGCGATTTATCTTGTTCTCAAATTCTTTTCGATTACTCATATTTGATCTTTTCTTTGATAAATGCAGGAAAATTTTCATCGGAGGATTGGCCAAAGATACCAATTACGGTTAGTCCCCAAAAAATATGCATTATTTATTCTTTATGTTGTTTTTGAGCTGCATGATCAAGTACTGCATCATGTATTTTCTTTTTCTTTTTTTTTTTTCCTTTTTATATATGTTGAGATTACATGAATATGGTAAGGAAAGGGGAATTACTTTTTTAGTTGCAATTAGCCCTTAGTTGAATTCTGGATGTAATTGAAGTGAAGGTTCTAGTTAGTCTTTAATCGAATTTCTGGGTGTTATTGAAGTGAAGGGTCTAGTTTATCTTCGGTTAGCTTCATATTAAGTTGGGAGGTGTGTTTTTCTATTGCCAAAGTGGTGATATTTGTTTTGTTTTTAAAATGTCTCTAGCTACGTTCAACAAGCACTTTGGAAAATATGGAGAGATAGTGGACTCGGTCATAATGAAGGACCGCTTCACGGGTCAGCCGAGGGGTTTTGGTTTTATTACTTATGCTGATCCTTCAGTTGTTGACAAGGTTATTGAGGATACCCATGTTATTAATGGGAAACAGGTAATGTTTTTGGGTATAGTTTTGTACCTTTTTTCATTTTAACTGATTTTGTTAATTATCCAACAAGGATAAACAAAGGTGTAGTTGTTAAATTTGAGCCTCAACCACCAATCCTTTCATCTTGTACTCATTATGAGACACTTACTGACGTTGATGATGGAGCAGGTCGAGATAAAAAGAACCATCCCTAAAGGCCAAGGTCAGTCAAAGGACTTCAAAACAAAGAAGATATTTGTTGGTGGGATTCCCTCATCGGTTACGGAAGGTAGGACATTTACGATTTTTTTACTTCGTTTTATCTTTTTTGGAAAGGTAGTGTGCTTGTAGGGCAATTCTAGGTGATGTATATGCTTCTTTTTATTTCAAGTAGATCTCACTTATGGGTATTTTCTTACTGATGACCCTCTTGAATTGTCAGATGAGTTAAAAAACTTCTTCTCAAAGTATGGGAAAGTTGTGGAGCACCAAATAATTCGTGATCATGAAACCAATCGCTCTCGAGGATTTGGATTTATAATTTTTGACAGTGAAGAAGTTGTAGATGAAATTTTGTCCAAGGGAAATATGATTGATATGGCTGGTACCCAGGTGAGCTTGTTTGAATGGCGTACAAGAAACCGGCATGTACATAGACTCCTGGTCAATATTGAGCGTGCGTCATTGCATTCTCCAATTTCATTAATAATATTTATAGCAAGAAAATTTTATATTCAATTTATAGATTTTTAGTAGAAGAAACTACTTTAGTGCTTTGTTTCTAATTTTAGGTGGAGGTTGTTACAGGTGTAGGTCATCTCAGGAAAGGGCTCCCATCATAGTTTTATTGCGGCAGAACCTAGGTTAACTAAGTTGCTTTGTTGTAGGTGGAGATCAAGAAAGCTGAACCAAAGAAAGCCTCAAACCCACCACCTGCTCCTGCATATGGTAGCAATTCTAGGGCTCGTTCTTTCAATGATGGCTATGGTGGATTTGGCAGTCCTTATGGTGGGTTTGATGGGGGTTATGGGCCTGGTCCCTATAGGACGCCGGGGGGTCTTGGAGGCAGGCTTGGTGGTGGATACGGTTATGGTAGTGGTAGTGGCGAATTTGGTGGTGGTTATGGAAGCTTTGGCAGCAGTAGCTTAGGTGGCTACCGAGGTGAATCTTCCTTTGGTTATACTAGTCGATTTGGACCCTACGGTGGTGGTTTTGGTGGGGGTTATGGCACAAGTGGTTTAGGTGGATATGGTCGAGGTGGTGAAGGCTATGGAGGATATGGCAGTTCAGGCTATGGTGGTGGTTATGAATCTGGCCCTGGTGCTAGTTATGGTGGAGCAGGTGGGCTTTATGGAAGGGGAGGCTATAGTAGCAGTAGTCGGTACCACCCCTATGCAAGGTAGATATGAAGGGCACTAGGCAGTACCTTCCTTATGCGTGCTAGTAATGAAGGAACTATGTATGCTGTTGCTTAAGCTTTGCCATAGAAGTTTGAAACAGGTTCTTCTAGTTTTGTTCCTTGCCATAGGCAGTTGCTCACAGCTGCTAGAGGTCCCCTATAATCGCGATTGGGAAGCTTTGAACTATCAGAAGAGTTTTTATTAGACTATATTCTATTGTATGGCTTAGACATTCTATAGATTGCTTCAAGCTAGTGGTTTTCTCTTCTAGTTAAATTCAAATATAGTCTGTTTGCATTTTAGTCTCTTCTTATGGTGTTTATTACAATATACTTTAGTTCGTTCTAGAATGTTAAATTTCTTATTTAGTATTTCAGTTTTACATTGGCATTCAGGCCTTAAGTGTAATGCAGGTAGTAATTTCTTCTTTTGCCACTAAGAATACGATTTATGATAGTCATTTTTAGTTTAGTTTATGATATAAGTTTAGGCCAAACTGGTTTTTTTAGACGCAAGGAACTAATGAATGAGACGCAGTTTTAGATGATGCCATTTTCAATTGGTTCCCTTAATTTGGTCTCTAGTACTAGTCCAGGACTAGATTGGCTTTGTTTTAGATATGTCAATAAACTCGATTTGAGTAGATATATTGCTGTCATAAAATTCTTGATGGTGGTAAATAGCTGTTGAAGTGGATTTAATACTGGGACTGCTGGTCTCCCATCAGTTTGACTTGCCGAATGGCTTTGTGGAAGTTCCAAGTCGTAATCTCCTTGTTTGTGTTATGTATATCTTCATTACATCACAATTGGTACTTTACACCCCATAGTAAGAAAATTAATGAGGAAAAGCTTGTAATAAATCTTGTTTAATATGTTATTGAATTTATCATTTGCCTGCGGTGTGTATTTATATTCGTTTTTGGCGTTTTGGCTAATGGTTCAAATCTTGTTTGTGCTTCTATTTTTGGTCTGGATGTACTTTAGCTTTGGTTCTTTTTCATGTTCATTACTAGCAACCAACTTGGATGCGAAGATCAATGATAAATAAAGAACATATTGAATGCCAAAGCCCAAAACTTTGTCATCTATTTATCTAGGATTGAACGGCATCGAGATGTAAAAATTGGAATACCAAGCAAAACTGTCTTGGGGCATAATCAGTAATATCAAACTCTGCTCTTAGGGCATGTTTGTTAATTGATAATGAAGATGGAAAAAGTTAGTAGAGAAATGAGAAAAATCTATATAGAGCCAAAACTGAGTAAGAAATAAGAAACAAACAAAATGGAAGTATATTAGAGGTGAAACCCATTGATAAAGATCAAACCCTAGAAGCGTACTTATGAGAGTAATGAGGAGAACAACTACATATCCTTGAATTGGCTAAAAATGAATGTGTATAAAGGTCAAATTGCTAGTCTAGTTAAGAGTTGCCTTACTATGGTTCTAGTTTGTCAAATAAAATTCAAGTTAAATGTTTCAAATTTAACTAAATTTAACTAATTATACAAGGTTGGCTAATTTTATTTTATTATTATTTTTTCTTCGGTAACTCCATTATTCTTCATACCTTTACGTATCAGTAAACATGAGGCATATTTGTCACAATCATCCTAAACATGACATAAGAGGAGCATCTGTCAAATTATTGGGAACTAATTGTTGAGGAGCAAAAATAATACTTGAATCCTTTGATTTGAGGACAGAAATTGCATTGGTAGCTGTCTTCCATAGTTAATCTCAGTACACATCGTGTTTCTCACTCTCAAATTGGGAAGAGGAGAAGTGCGTACGTATATTTGGGGACGAGTAATGATTGAGACACTAAAAATTTACACCACATGATGTTGCATCCAATTCAACTATTATATCATAAATGGTGTGGTTCTACTTTAAATAAGATAGTGGTTGAAATGAATGTCACATCATGTGGTGTAAGTTTTTAGTGTAAAATTTTAGTGTCTCAATCATTACTCATTTAGGGACTACTCTTTATATGCTGAACATTCAATAGTCAACACACTACTAAGGATTGGGCCGGTTTGTACACATTACAAAATTCATACCGATTAATTATTCAAGAGTCTATTAAATTAGATCACTAGTTAGCCCACTAAATTAAATATAGCCCATATAATGAATAATAGTAATTAACTATGTAAGCCCATATTAGAAAATATAAAAAGAGAAATTTAGATAAATGGTCAATATTTTAAATTTGATAAAATAAACGTTTCCGTTTTCTAAATGTTCAAATATATGTATATGGGCGCCAATCCAGTGGGTATATAGTATCATTTTGGCCAATGAAAATTTTTTATGCACATTTTTTTTATATTAAAAAGTAAAAGAAAGAAATAATATTAATGATGCATGTCTTGTCATGCACGTTATTATAGCCGTTGGATCACAATTAGATGATGATTCAACGGCTAAAAAAAAATACCTACACATAAGTAAAAGAAAAAAAAAATTACCTACTGGATTGACAACCTATATATATATATTTTTATAGATAAGTATATCTAACAATTTCGGTTAATATATTGAGTATATAAATTTTTATGCATGGTATATAATAGTTTACACTTGGTATATATACATATATACTGAGCATTTTGTTATAACATTTAAAAAATGATTATTTACTTAAATTGGACTCAAAATTCGGTCATTTTGCTATAAGACCCAAATAAAAATCCTTACAATGTATTTTTAAAAATGACAATTTTATATCGGACTTCTGATGGCTTTTGAGATAAAAAATTATCACATGAACAGATGTCAAAAATGAATACTTGTGACAAATTTATGATAATATATACATTTGGCTAATTATTCATAGTGGGCTTCTTACAGAAATCCGGGCTCAGAGATAAGAAAATTGAAAAATCTTGATGAGCCCCGAAATCTTTGAGAAATTTCAGATTTATTTAGATAAATACTATTTTCTAATAAAATATTAATAAATTTTTTTTTCAAAATTGGTAATTCTAATAGGTAGTTGAGATAACCGATCAAATAACTTAGTCAATTACCTCAAGTATCTCATCAATTAGTTAAAGTAATATTTTTATAAATATTTTTAAAAGCGATATTTTTATCATATTTCTGAAAATTTTCATACAATTAAAAATCCGGGCATTTTTTAATTTCTTTTTTTAAAAACTCTACCATAAAAAACCTCTTATTCACAGAAAAATGTTAAATATCCCAAAATGTAAAAAAGAAAAAAGCAAAAATATTAAGATTAGGAACATGATAATTGAAACGACATGGTTTGGCATCTTTCTTAACAAAGATTCGATTCCCAGAGCCTCAACCTTGGATTCGCTCACATACAATACACACTCTCGAGTTTGAGCTCTCTGGGCGTATATCATACAGTCAAAGACTCTCGACCTTCAAAAACCTTGTTGGGGTGCTGAGCCGGGGCGATTCAGGTGGAGGTCGAACTCAGTGAGTCATGGGTGGCGAGTTGAGGTACGAGATCGGTCAGAACGCGTACATAAAGCTGGTCCTCCATGCCCTCAAGCACAAGGCCTCCGCCGTCAACGGCGTCCTCCTCGGCCGCGTCTCCCCCACGAACGACGTCGTGGAGATCACCGACTCTGTCCCTCTCTTCCACTCCCATATCGGCCTCCTCCCCCAGCTCGAGATCTCCCTTATTCTGGTTCGTTTTCCCCCCCAAGATCTAAATTTTCTCTCCAATTCTTTATATATATATATATATATATATATATATGCGTGTATATTATTCCTATTAGATTCTTAATTGTAGAGTAATCGCTGAATTTAGCAGAGTCAATATATGTGTTTCAATTCCAATTCCCATGTATATATGTGTGCATATAGAATTCGTTGAATTTAGTAAATTCAATACTAGACGAACTGAATAATTAATGGGGGATTTTTTTTTAAAAAATAAAAATAAAATAATGAGTGTTGAATGCATGAATTGGGTCAGATAGAAGAGTACTATGCTGCAAAAGGAGTGAATATTGTGGGTTATTTTCACGCCAATGAGAGGTTTGATGATTTGGAGCTTGGTGGTGTGGCCAAGAATATTGGTGACCATATCGCCCGTTACTTTCCTCAAGCCGCTATTCTTTTGGTACAAACTCTAATTTTTTTTAATTCTTCTTTTTCTAAAAGAATGTCATTTTGTGTGGTTTTTGTTTGGGTTTTGATTTGGTTTTACTTTTTCCTGTTTGCCGACTTTTGTCATTTGTAGCTGGATAATAAAAAGCTTGCAGCTTTGGAAAAGGTTAAGGATCGGAGCCCTGTTATGCAGGTTAGTATCGTTGTTCCGCAGTGTGGGAATCTTTATGGAGCTTACCATTTGTAATTACGTAAAGGGTCTTGTTTAGATTTGTTCTATTGTATTGGGTTTTAACTTTTATTTGGTTTCCAAATGTGAAAAAGAGTTTCTCATTGTTTATTTGGCCTAAATATGCATGGAGATTGAATGTGACCCTGTGAATTATTATCTATGGGCTAAGGAAGAACTAAACCATTTGTGTGTTTGATATGTAAGGAATTTGCCAAATGCTTTTGCTCAATACATCATATTACAAGGTTGAGTTTGCCCTTTGTTTAGTTTGGGAATGATGTGGTAGCTATTTACATTGTTTCGTTTCAATAGTCAATTTGTGGAATCTGAATCTGAAAATTTTTTCCCATCTTTGTCAAGTTTCCAACAGTTTTTTGTGGCGATTCTTTCATTCCTCTGAATTTTCTTACAGCCAAAAGTTTGTTTGTTTGTTTGTTTTTTTTTAAATCTCGTTTCCTAAATCCAGCTTTATGCAAAGGATGCATCCAAAAACTGGAAGCTTGTTGGATCAGATGGAGGCTACCTTCTGATCACTAAGGAGCCATCAGCAAATGTAGTCCTTTTGGATTATATTTCCACTGAAAAGTGGCAAGACGTTGTAGATTTTGATGACCATCTTGATGACATTAGCAAGTGAGTGCCTTATGTTGCAGTCTTTTAATTCTTGTTTGTCAACTGATTTGCCTTTGTATGTGTTATCTAATGCAAATTGGAGGGTTTGCACTGTACCTAGCTGATCAGTTCTTTTTCTGTAAAATGCAGAGATTGGCTGAACCCAGAACTCTTTAAGTGATTTGGCCTTGTTAGCAATTTTGTCAATTGATTGTTGCAAGTGGTTGACATTCATGCTTTACAGAGTTGTTCATGATGGATTTCAGACTACAAGGCTTGACTAATATGAGAATTAGGTTGACCTTTGTGAGGGAAATGGTTCCATTAGAAATCAACTTTTCAGTCATTTCCAGTTTAACTTTCTTATCTGTCGAAACTTAAATAGTGTCTGAATCATTAAAGCATTTGAAATCAAAAGTTAGTAGCCGTGGAATTTGTATTAGACTCGTTCTTTTGTGGTTCATCTGTTACTATTGTTATTAGTTTTCAAGTTAAATTTCTATATACAACGCTGAAGGTTGCTTGTGAACATACGGTTTTTTCCAGAAAGAACGTCAACATACGTTCTAACATTTGGTTAATTCAAGTATTGCGTCAACTTTCGTTCCGTGTCCGCTTATGCAATAGAGGCAAAGTGTCTATATTGAAGTATGATTTGACATTGAAGTTTAATAGAAAGTTACCTAGCTATTGATTCTTTTCTGGAACAAATTCTTTGAAGTTTTTGCCTTCGCCGTCTCATGTTGTTCAAATGCAATTTGTAAGTACCTTTTCGTTAAAGCTAGAAAAAGAATATCGGAAACTTTTCGAAAACGAAAAGAAAAAGAAGCAAAAAAGAGTTAAAGAGTGAGCCTCATTCCAAATTTAGATTTGCTGTAATAGAAGAGAAACGGGACTGAATCCTAATAGTCAGAAACAACATTAAAGTCATAAAAGGACCATAGGACTGAATAGAAATGGAGGGACGGTTTTGCAATACGTGACTAATATGAACAAGGCAAATGATAACATTGGTAACAGACTAAGAGTGAGTTGTACACGAGGCTTTCAGTGGTTTGTGCTACATAGGCTAACTGGCCACGTGTATATATATAATTTTGTAAAATATTATTTTCTTAAATAAGAAAAGAAATCTCACTTTCCTCGTTCATTCTTGTTGTCGTTACCGTGAAAAACTAAACCATCGCATGCCTCTCGTAATAACATCCCTTCCCCAAAGGGAATCTCTTCTAAAGGTATTAAGAGGAGCATTAAGCAAGAATCTCGAAAATATTTCACGACTGTATTCTATTAAATTGGAAATATGCATACGCGAATTAATAACAGCTAATTGCCACCCGTCTGATTATCATAAACCATAATACATAGATTTGGAAAAATGTGTGCTTAAAATGTAACAAAATAAAAAAGGAAATTAATTTCAATTGTATTTCATTTTTTGGAAAAGAAATAAATAATAAAAATTGTCATATCCCAAAATAGGAAAAGAAATAATGCTGGGACTGCCGGACTGGGACAGGTGGTTATGGCCTATAGGAGAAGAAAACAAGAACTGCGAAAAAAAAAAAAAAGTAGGAAAAACACTAACACATGGAATAGAACACAATTACACAACATTACGTAGAGGATCACAGATGTAGTCTTTTTGAGGGGATCGGTCCCGTTCATATTTTGGCTAATATATGTCATATTTTGACTAATCTGTGTTGGCTAAAATATAATATGTGTTAGTCAAAACATGAACGAAACTAGTCCAATGAGCGGGACTATATCCATCCCCTACGTAGAGAGAGTATATTTATTTGCAAAGACCCGGCCCCCTAATATCAATTAATTATAAATATCGCCTTTGTTTAACTCATTTTTTTCATTTTTGGTTTCCATTTCTTATCTCATACGAACTGCATTAATTCCTTTGCAATAAAGTGGTGCCAATTATAACACGGGGGAAATGCTCTGCTCGCCTTATCTCCATCTCCGTCTTCACCATGGAGACTCGCACTTACCCACATCACGAGACCCCAAGACTGATCTTCTCCATAGCTTCAACACACCGTTTGAGCTCAAACAAGTCCACGCCCACCTCATCAAAACCTCTGTTCCCCTCACATTCCTCCCTCTCACCCAAGTCGCCTTGGTCTGCGCTCTCACTCCCAGTTTCAGTTACGCGCGGAGAATCTTCGAACGCGTAGAGGAGCCAGACCTCTTCTTCTGGAACTCGTGCTTGAAGGCTTTCGCCGAAAGCGATCGTCCAAACGACGCAGTTTTGCTCTTTTATCAGCTGAGGCAGTTTGATGTTTTCCCTAACAGTTTCACTCTATCTTTTGTTTTAAAGGCGTGCCTGCATTTGTTGGACGTTGGAAATGGCAGAATTCTTCATGGGTATGTGGAGAAACTTGGGTTTAATTCGAATTTGTTTTTGCGGAACACGATTGTTCATTTGTACGCGTCGAGCGGAGAGATGGCCGATGCACGGTTGCTGTTCGATAAAATGTCGCAACGAGATGTTGTGACCTGGAATATCATGATAACTCAGTTGATAAAGAGAGAAGATATTGAGGGAGCTTATGGTTTATTTTTACAGATGCCCGAGAGAAATTTGAGGTCATGGACTTTGATGATAGCTGGCTATGTTCAGTGTGGAAAGCCCAAGGAGGCCACTAATTTGTTCTTGGAGATGGAGAAAGTTGGCTTGAAGCCAAACGAGGTGACTGTAGTGGCGGTTCTCGCGGCTTGTGCTGATCTGGGTGACTTGTATTTGGGCAGCAGGATTCATGAATACTCGAGTCGAAGTGGGTTTGGAAAGGACGTTCGTGTCTCCAACACTCTCATTGATATGTACGTCAAATGTGGTTGCTTGGAGGATGCTCAAGAAGTATTTAATGAGATGGAAGAACGAACAGTTGTTTCATGGTCAGCCATGATCCAAGGACTCGCCATGCATGGTAAAGCCGAGGAAGCTTTGAGACTTTTTTCTGAGATGATTCGAGCGGGTGTGAAGCCTAATTGGGTGACCTTCTTAGGCCTCTTGCATGCTTGTAGCCACATGGGACTGATAGATGAAGGTCGGAATTTCTTTGCCAGTATGACTAGAGATTATGGCATAGTTCCTAGAATTGAGCATTATGGTTGTATGGTTGATCTTCTAAGCCGGGCAGGGCTCCTTCAAGATGCTCACGAGTTTATCAAGAATATGCCTATAAAGCCAAATGGAGTTGTGTGGGGAGCTCTCCTTGGTGGATGCAAAGTTCACAAGAACATTGCGTTGGCTGAAGAAGCAATCAGACACCTTTCTGAATTGGATCCCCTTAATGATGGATACTATGTTGTTTTATCGAACATCTACGCACAAGCAGAGAGATGGGAAGACACTGCACAAGTGAGGAAGTTGATGAGAGATAGAGGGGTGAAGAAGACACCGGGGTGGAGTTCAATCACAGTAGACGGAATATGTCATGAGTTTGTAGCCGGTGATGAGAGCCATCCTCAAGCTTTGGAGATATTCCAGACGTGGGGAAAACTACTTGAGAAAATGAAGCTGAAGGGGTATGTGCCTAATACTTCAGTAGTTCTGCTTGACATGGAGGAAGCCGGAAAGGAGAAGTTTCTATACCGTCACAGCGAGAAATTAGCACTGGTTTTTGGGTTGATGAACACAGCCGCTGGAACGCCAATTCATATAAGGAAGAATCTTCGTGTTTGTGAAGACTGTCATGAAGCTTTCAAACTGATATCAGCAATTGTCAATAGAGAGATAATTGTGCGTGATCGAAATAGGTTCCATTGTTTTAAAGATGGTTCTTGTTCATGCCGGGATTACTGGTAGTGGGATATTCTTATGGCACACAACTCTTCTGTAGCTAATCGATTATATAACATCCCTTCAGCTTATAAGAAATTATTGATCTTGGTTCACTAAAAAAATATATTATTGATCTTGGTAAGTTGAAATAGTGAGGCAATGGTTACACTCAGCTAAGTAGTAATCACACTTCATTGGTCCAATGTGGAGGATCCTTAGTTTAAGTTCTCACTTCCCAAAAAATCAAGAAAAAAAATAGTAAGAAAATATGCATTGTTAAAATATTTAGTAACTAGTGCGCAAGATGGAACACTTGGTCAATTTCCATGCCCCAACCGGTATTCATGGAACATGGAACACATGCCTACTCATTTAAATTACTATATACATATACAACATATACAAAAAAGGGTAATACATTATAAATCTAACGAAAATCTGAAACATTTACACTTAAAATCTTAAAACGGGGACATTTTTATTCATTTATTTATTGGTTTTTTTTTTTTAAAGAAATCTCCTCTTACATATAAAATGACAAAAGAACTAAAATTTAATGGGGCCATTGCCCCTCCTTGCTCTACTGTTGGTCGGAGTCATTTTCATAATCATTCTTATTTTTTACACACATTGTTTCAATATTGTCGTTTGTAATTCTCTATTTTATTTCTTAGATTTTTACTCTTTTATTTAAAAAAAAAAAATTCGTTCCTTTTTCTTTTTGTGTGTGGATTTGAAAAGATTGTTTTTCATTAGTCATTGTCGTTATTATGCCTATGATGATTTTCATAGTTGCTGTTATAAGTCTGTTGTAATTGTATATTGTCGTTTTCAATCGACTGTTGTAATCAATTTGTTGTCGTTTAATGTTCTTGTTAATCATTGTCGTTTTCTAATACCTTAGGCTTTCTTTTTTTCTTTTTTCTTTTTTTTTTTTGGGTTGGTTTTGTGTCGTTTGTAGGTTTTTTTTTGGGGAAAATATTGTCGTTTGTTAGTAATTTTAGTTTTTAGGCCTTGTCGGTTTTGTTGCATTGGTCGTTTTAAATTGCCATCTACAAGTAACTGCTTTCTTTTTCATCGATTGTCGTTTTTTGGTTCGTGACTTAAAAACTGGTGATTTACATATGGTGAATTTAAACTGGAAAACTGAAAAGAGAAAAGAAAATCTGAATTTGAAAACGCGTTTGGTGGTCGTATTTTCTTGTTATTTTGTAGATTGTGAAACTGTGTTGGTAGTGTATTTAAAAACACAAAAAAAAGGAACATATATGTTTCATTGGATTGTTGTTAAATAATTTTTTGTTCTACAATAACTTGAAATCTTTTTTTAAAAAAATCATTTGAGCATAATTTGAAGGTATATTTAATTTGAAACATAGATAATTTTGATTTTTTAATTATTGCATAAAATTATGATTAAACCAATACTTTTATGCATGAAGTATATTTCTTCGAGATCATGAACTACATATTTCTTTTAGAACACGAACTACAAATTTTTTTTTTGAGTTCATTCTTCGTTTTTTTTTTTTAAAGAAAAAAAGATAAAAACACATGAACAACAAATTTTTATTTTAAGATGCATGAATTACAATTTTTTTTAATATATATGAACTACATGTTTTTCTGAGAGACATGGACAACAAAGGTGAAAAAAATGTGACATTGGACATTGTCCAAAATATCTTGAAATATCATTTCATTGACACCGTGATCTATTGGGCACACCCAGCTTAGACAACATCCACGCTCCTCAAAGTCTAAGGATGTGCTTATTACGAATAATTATTGAATATTCTCCCTCACCGATTTTGGGACAGATTCTAACCAAATAAAAGAAACATTCTCAACATGAGCATGTTGATAGCATTCAAACAATATGATTCTAAAAAAGGGGAGAATATATAAGACTAGTATTCAATGACACTAGAAGCCATTATTCTCCCTTCATGATCTCGGATGAGTATTGCCAAACCACTCCAACCGTTCTTCAAATCCATAGCAACATCCGTTTTCATCTCCCAATTACCCTTAGTGGGGACAAAACCATATACGTTCTTTAGAAGGCATTCTATTCACAACAGATGTGGCATTTTTCTAGTACAGCTCTTCAGAAAATTCCTCAGCCAAAACATCGGCTTTGCAAGCATCTCTTTGCTTCAAACTATGAACTCTTTGGTTTCTTTCAAGCCAAATGCTCCATAGAGTGATAATGATCAATTTAAAATCCTCTTTAACAACATATTTAGAGAGCATCAACAAGACAAACTAAATCAAGCTGAGAAGTTTGGGACACAAATCAATCGTCATATTATCATCCAAAATAGATCAAGCACTAGCACATCAAAATTAAAGCATGGAAAAATGATTCAAAGGAATCACAACACGTAGGAAAGTAACCATCATACCTTGTTTTCCTTCTAAAAAGAGTGCCATAAGTTGAAATAATACCTCCAAAGCTCACCAACAAAATATCTTGATCTTGTTAGGCATGTCCAGCTTCCAAAAATTACTCTACCAATTCTCTTGATTGTTAGAAGAGGAAAGTTGAGCAATGAAACACCAGCTTTTAATCCACCAATTATCATCCTCTGTTTCTTTTAACTTGGCTAATGAAACACTAGCTTCGTTTTATCTTTATAATTAAACCAATAATATGGGGCTATTCATGAGTTAATTAATTTAAAATTGCTTTACTAAATCACTATTGACACAATCACTATTGATAACTTTATTTTTATAGAGTTATTTTTGTTTTTTATTTATTAAAAATGTGTGTCCTTAAGTATTTATAGTTTAGATTTTAAATATTTTAGTTATTCTTATTTTATTTTATTTAGATTTGGTTTTAATATTTTACTTTGTTTTAGTTATTTTATTTAAGTATTTAATTTAATTCGGATAAGTTAAATTAATTTAGGGTTTAATTTAAATTTGAATTTGTTTTATTTAAGTTTTGATTTAATATTAATCTTATTTTATTTAAATTTATAAAAAATGAATTACATATGAGGATACTCTTTATGTACATACTAAATTTAGAAAATGAAATACATATGAGTATACTCTTTCTCTATATGGGTTTTTACTTAATTATTCTAGAACATCTTATGATAACAAATATGTATTTCCTTAATTCAAGTTTATTGGCCAACATGGCTATCTAAGGACAACTTTCTTTCTCTAATTAATCATACCCGTTGGAATCTAAATAAAAAAAAAAAATGCCAAACACCCTATAGAGCTTGTCATCTTGATCATATTAGCTACATATATGTTAATTTAATGTTCGTGTGTATACCTCATACATTGAGATGTAACACTAATATACATTACATTGACATATATGACATGACCTTATACTTGAACTAATTAACTTGTGAACCAATTATTTTCATAGGTATGCACTAGGAAGATACGTTTAGATTGGCCTGCCTCTTACTGGTAAGTATAACGAGGACATCAGATAAAGTACGATAAATCTATTTTTGAAGACAAAATTTCTAGAGGCACATCACTTTTTTCCTTGATGTCCCAATACGAGGTAAACATTATGAACTTTTTTTCTCCAAAATGAGTACTTAAACTGAAAAAAAATCTTCTTCTTGTACTCTTTTACTTAAAAGGGAGGGATACATGGAAGCATATGTATATTAATGTAGGATAGTTTATAAATTGCACTAGAAACGATGACAATGCAACTCTAATTGATATATGATAACTAATTAGTTCATTTTCGTATTTGATCTTTTCTATTTAGTTTGAACTATTTCAGTTTAATTATGATTTTGTGGGTAGAAATATTTTTTCACCGCTCAATATAAATTATTGATGTGCCATAATTTACCACCAGTATTTGAATCTTCAAGTAAATTACTCATACCACTGATTTTGTCACGGCTCGAACTCCGGACCAGTGGTAGAAAAGGAATTTCACCAATGAAAATTCAAAAGTTGTTTTTGAAAATATAATAGAAAGAGTTTAACAACTCTCTATACAAACCCACGAGTGAATTAATCTCAAATAGCATCATTATGCGTGATAAAAATCTAAAACCGTGACTGATTTACTATATTTCTTGTCACAAGTAAAATCGGATACACTTCTAATTTATAGCCAATATTTTCCTTAACTAAATCACTAATATACTATTGATTGAACATTATGTTTTACTCAAGTAAAACATTTATTTATTACTGCTTTACGACCAGTTTTTCATATTTTTCGTACAACTAGCTCAAGTAAATAATTGATATATCACTGACTTACCACCACTTTTTTTTTCCATCCAAGTACATCAAGTAAATAATATATAGTGTTGATTCTCCACTATTTTTTCCTATCAATTAAAATTAAGTAAATAATTTATATACCAGTAGTTCACTGATATCAATGACAAAATCAAGTCAATTATGATATAATTTTATTTTATTGACTATTTTATTCCTTCCCAAGTATATAATGTACTATAGATATACCATCCATAGACTTTTTTTTTATAAGACATACACCAGTTTCTTGTCTTAGGTAAATAATTTAATAAGTTACTTTTCTTTTTATTTTGGGTGTTTATATTAGCCTTACTAAAACTACCACTCAAAATTTAATCATTTAATAAGTTAGTTTTAAGTTTCTCAAGGGCTTGATTTTCAATATTTGATGTAGAAAAGAAGTCACCCAAACTTTTGTGACTTCATATATACTTTGATAATTTGTCATTTTTTTTATATAAATAATTTGTCATTTTATGTGAACGGAAAGAAAGAAAAAAAAAAGGTAAAGCGTAAAGGAAAAAAAATGAAATAAAGGATAAACTAGAAAGAATGAAAAAAAAAGAGAAAAAAAAGAGGCAAAAGAATCTTTGTAATTAATGCTTAATGGTAACATGTTGTTTTACTTATTATAGCAGGTAATTTTTAAGACTATGTCATCATTATAATTAATGCTTACACTAATATCTGTAATTACTTAATGTTTACACAAAAATTTATGATGGTTACCATGGAACCGTAACTATTGAAACATCCTCCATATATATATATATGTATATTCATATATTTACTTTTTCCCTTTCTTACTCTTTACGACTTCTGTTCTCTAATTTCTTTGCTGACTTTTACCCTTACTTTCTTATCTCATGGTTTACATATATTTATCGACAAATTCTATGTGAATGGTTTCTTATCTCTTGATTTGCCCAAAGGTTGAAAGGAAGAAGCTCTGTATTGGGTTGGATTTGCAACAGGAGAAAAGAAAGGTAACTGAGGAAACAAGAGAGTGACTTTGAATCGGAGAGAGTAGGGGGTTGTTTGGTATTATTTTTTATTTTCTGTTTTCAGAGTTGTATTTTCAGAATTGAGAACAAAAACTGTTTTATAGTATTTTCAGAAAACAATGAATGTTTGGCAAATATTTTCTAAAAATATCTTTTAAGGAAAAAATATTATATGAATATAAAAAAAATCATATTTGTATTATAAAAAAAATATTTAGAGAGAAAAAGTCAAGAGGAAGTGACGAGATATAAATTCAAGTAAGGGAACAAGGAGATAGAAAGTCATAAGTGTTAGAAAATGGGCTATTTATTTGAAATGGTAATTTGGGCTTATGTGGGCTTGAGAGCTCAAATATGTAGTAAAGTCCAAAATTAAAGTTGTAATTCTATTTTTATTAGCCAATTTAGAGCATAAATTAGAGTGAGACCCACTTTGTAAAAGTGCAAGGTCTTGGCATAATCTTATTTTACTCTATGAGTAGATTAAATTTATATATTATGTGTCCAAATTGGAGTTTGGGTGAATGATAAATTGATGCTCAAAGTATGCTCGTTGGTATTGGAAAATAAAAGAAAAAAGATGAAAAAAGCTTGTCCCACATTGGTTGGGAAGCTCTCAAACTTGTGATTTATATAGAGTTACATTTTTAATGGGTGTAACTATGTGTAGCCAAGATGCTATCTCATGCGCGCGCAGGAGGGGTGCAAATCTTCAGGCTTGGGCTTGAATTTGCATGGACTCGTGTGTGCCTGCACCTGCAGACACGAATGTCGGCTCGAAATCTTGGACTCTTGTAAAGCCAACCTTTTATTGCGGCCATGTTTATTTTTTCTCTATTTTTTCATTTTTGCTGCTTCTAGAAGAACGACGTTTGAAACAAACTGCCATTTTAATTGAATTGCTTTTGCTGCGCCCATGTTTATTTTTTCTCTATTTTTTCATTTTTGCTGCTTCTAAAAAAACGTTTGAAACTGATTGTTAGCTCAGAAACTGTCATTTTTATTAAAGAAAAAACATTCAATTTTGGCCAGCAAGAGTAACAGTTAAGTTATTGGCATTAGTGCTAAAACGTTCAATTCTAGCCAGCAAGAGTAACAGCCAAGTTAATGGTATTATGGAGCATTAGTGGTGATTTTTGTAATCAACGTTTTCACCTACTATATAAGCAGACCCTCACCATCTCTTCTAATACACCAAAAAGCTCTCAGCTTCTATCATTTTCTCTAATTCTCTTCTTAGCTGTTTAGTTTTCCTTTGAGCATTTGAGCGATTAGTTTCTGGTTCTAGTTTTTTTTTTTTTTTTTTTTTTCCAGTATTCTAGTTTTAGAAATCTAAGAGTGAATAGAGTTCTAAAAGTTTCCAGTTCGTGGAGTAGAGGTGTTGGTACTTCGCCTGCTACTCTTTGTCATTGTATCCTGAGAAACTGACGCTCGAGAAGTTCTCAAGCATTCTACCAGAGAGAGCGAATCAGTTTTAAGAAGGATGTGTGGTACACAGGCCTCGACATTTCTAAAGTGTAACTGAAATTCTGGTTGGAACAAACTTTTGGTAACTTTATAATTGTTTTAAAGTTTATTATTGAAAAGTTTATTATAAACGTTTGTAACTTTATATATTGCATGTTATTATTTTCCTATAATAAGAGAAAAAGTAATAAAAGATAATAATGAGAGAAAAAGTGATAAGAAAGAATAAGGAAATAAAAAGTATTGAGAAAAATAGAATAAAGAGAAACAAATGAAAACACATAAGAGAGAGAGAGTGATATGAATGCATGAGGAGAGAAAATAAAGATAAAAAAAATTATAAAAAATAAAATAACAATAGAGAATGAGGAGAGATAATGTGAATAAAAAAATGAAGGGATAAAAAATGATGAGAGAAGAAGTTATCGAATAAAGTGCGGAGAAAGAAAATGATGAGAGAGAATGAGGATTGAGAGAATGAGGGGAGAGAAAGTGATAAGAGAGAATGTGATGAAAAAAAATGAGAAAAGAGAAAGTGATGAGAGAAAAAATTACAAGAGAATGTGTATATAAAAGTCATGTGAAAGAATTATTTTATTCTTTCAGGAAAAAAAAGTTAAACAAATATTTTGAAAATAATATTTTGTTGTTCTCTAAATTTTTTATTTTCTTTAACTCTATTTTTAAAAACTATTCTTAGAAAATAATGTCAAGCACCTTTATTTGTTTTCAAAAAATAATTTTTTATTTTCAAAAATAAAAAATAACTAGTTATGATGCCAAACAATCCTAAATATGCCTATAGAGGGTGGATAGTAATAGACTGATTCTTTACAGAGTTTAGGATTTGAGAGCCAACAAAAAAACAAAAAAGAGCCTTGCTGGAATCATTCAGGTGATCACCTATTTTCTATACTCCTCTTTACTTTCAATTTTTCTTTGCTCTAGACATTTATTGATAGTGCTTTTCTTTCAGAGTAATTACATATATATTTTATAATTATATGGGTATCGAAGGTTCTTTTTTCTATTACCCTTTTCTGTGTGTGCTTCTATATTGAGTATTGCCACATTATAATCCCTCAAGTTTATATTTTGTTATTTCTTTACAATTTTCTGGCTTTGTAGCGTGCCGATGGAGCTGTCCACTGATGATATTCTCCCTCAATTTTCTTTTTCTATTTCTTTTTTCTTCTTTAAATTTTTTTTAATCGAACGACTGTAATTTTGCTGGTATTGACATTTCAATAAGAACATGCGTGGGTCCATAAGTAACTTATATTTTGTACTGTTATGACTAACAAGTGTAGTTCCACCAGTAACCTCTTTGTATGTTTACACTGTTATGGTCCCCTGTTCTTAACTTTTATCGCTGCTAGATTAACGTAATTTAGCCACATCCATATATCTGATCATGTAGTGTAGCACAGATTTAGTAACTAGGTCTCTAGAATTGTTGACCTTATGTTACAGCCTATTTAATCTGATACTGAAATATATCACTGGCTACTACAAATTTCCATATGATTAAATATCATTAGAGCACTTTGTGTGGTGCCTTGCTTTTATGTGGTTTTGGAGCTCTTTGTCCTCGGTTTGCCTGTCCAAACTAAGTACCTATTTGACCAAAATTACTGGTCCCAAGTCCTAACACACCAAACAGTCCTTTACCTTATAAAACCTTTTAGAAATTGATGGGTGGTTCATTTATGGAATCTTTATGCATGTACCTTGTGTACATTTGAATAAGGCTGATTAAACATAGTGATTTCTATTTTTTTAAATAATTTTTACCTTCAAGGTGATGGGTCTTTTACAGTAGGTTCCTTGATTCATTTTATTATTACCTTTTTTTTCCCCTTTTCGGCCAATTGTATTTCCTTTCTCCCTTATCTCTTGGTTTGTCTATATTAAATGAGAAGGTTTTTTTTTTTTTTTTTTTTTTTTTTTTTTTTTGAATGATAGGATTGGTTATATCTCCTACACTTGAAGAAGCTTTTTTCCTTCATTGGCATTGTTATGCGATCTTCAAAACAATAATAGTACAGGTTTGTTTCTCTTTCTTTTTTTTTTCAATTTAAATTTTGTCTTGATAAACTTACAGAAAATTGTTAGCTTTTGCTTCCCTCATTGGTATTTGGTCCTCTAAATTAATTTTTTTCAATTTAAATTTTGTTTTGATAAACTTACGGAAGATTGTTAGCTTTTACTTTCTCCATTGGCATTTGGTCCTATAAAATTTAATGATATGGAAATACTTATTTTCATTTATTGTTTTGTTAATAATTTTGAAACTGTAAATTATAGACACCAATATTTATTTTTGATACGCAGTGGTTGCTCTCCTGGTTATGCATAGAAGTTTGAATAATTTTCTACAGTTTTGCCACGGAATCAACATTTTATTTTATTTTAGGCATTGCTGTTGATAATGGAAATAGTTTAGTTTATTTAGAATTTTGCAGCATTTATAGTACTTCAGGAATATAACTTTGGTAGAAGTTTCAGTGCTTTCGAGAAATAACTTAGGGCCAGTTTGGTAGAGCTGTAGCTTTTAAGAAAAATACTTTTAGCTGTACTGAAGGAAAAATCTGCTGTAGCGTAAAGTAGCAGAGTGTTTGGTAAATTATAATTTTAAAGTGTCATGACTTGAAAAAACTGTATTAAAGTGTTTGGTAAACTGTATGACTGAATTGTTGTGAAAATATAAAATGACTAAAATAAACATCATTATACAATTATTCATATTTATAGAAAGAACTTATTGATATTTTTTACAATTATGCATATTTGTACATATTAAAGATATTAATACTTTTTTTTTTAAAAAAATTGATATGAAAATAAACTTAATTAAATTAGTTACTCAATTAAATTTATTTTATTTTATTTTAATTTATTTTATTTTCATCTAAATTTAAAATTTTAATAAAGAATCAATTTGGTTACTTCAAAATAATTAATATGAAGAGTATTTTAGTCAATTATGATTTAAATATATTAATACTTTTTTCAAAAAAAATTGATATGAAAATAAATTCAATTAAATGTGTGAGCATTTTTATTTTTAAGTTAGGGTATTTTAGCTCTTATGATTTATTCATTAAAAGATAGTGTAGATTTCTGCATAATCTAAAAGTTAAAGCTGCCTTAGGCCAGCTTTGGCTTTTGGCTGTAGCTTTGTCAAAAATTATTGAATAATCTGATTTTCAAGTTTTTACCAAACACTTTTTAGCTCACAGATTGTTCGAAAAGTACTTTTAGCTTATCAATAATCTAAACCAAACTGGCCCTTAATGTCATGTTCCTTCTATTATTCATTTCTAGAAGCCTTTGTAGACCATGTTTAGGAAAAATTCACATCAATGAGTTCTAGCGAATGTTCTCATTCTTTATAGCACAGAAGACTTAATGTTTTAGAGGGATAAATTTTTTTATAATTAGTTACTAACTAAAATATTAAGTCACAAATAATATAATAATTGTGCAATATAGAGTTAACTAAGAAAATGCACGGGTCAAAATTACACTATATAATAGAAAATTTTGACATTCTGAGACGAGTGTTAATTTTTTATTAGAATATAGTCAAATTCATGCCACATCATCAAGAAGCTTGGGTCACATTCGTCACTACGCTATGTGTCGCAATACTACAGAGCCATGTGTTAAATGTTATTGGACCTCTTCTTCTTAGCTAGGTATCATATGATTAAGCTTGCTCAGATTTTGTAATGACACGTTAGTCATTTAGGTGTTTAACAGCCAAAGCTTCACACCACTTTAGCCGTTTGAAGTTTTGCCTATATATAGGCTGTTAATTGTAACTAGATCGAAGTGATACGGATCAATAGAAGCTCTTTCTTTTTCTTTCATATACAAAGCCCCTTTTGTTGATATATGTGTAAACAGAAGTAAAAATGACAGCTGTCATAGCAATAGTGAAAATGGCAGGATGTGTCATAATTAGCGACAATAAGTTTGCACACATGCATTGGTTTAGCGTTGATGCAAGCTGAATGATGTCGATGGCTGATGGACTCCCGGAGAAGCCATACGTGGGAGTCAGCACCATAATTATCAGCTAGGTTCTTTCGACATGAGCCGAGATGAAATTCTTAGAATTCGTCAATTCTAAGTGGTATATATACTCATATGGTGGAGTATAATTATCAGTAAAGACAATGATAGCAACATAAGCTATGAGATGAGACGTATGTGAAGACGTGATTAAAATCAAGTATTCAAGTGGGAGATTGTTGATATATGTGTGAACAGAAGTAAAAATGACAGCCGTCATAGCAATAGTGAAAAGAGCAGCCGTTATTGCAATAGTGAAAAGGGGCAGCCGTAATAGCAATAGTAAAAGGTGGTGTTCTCACTACCTTTCAAAGCCTATAAATAGAGGCTTCATTTCTTCATTCTCTTCATCCCAAAACTTAAAAACATTTCAAGTTCTCTCTTCTAATCATTTCTTTTTTCCTTGTTTCTCCTTTCAAAGAGAGTAGAGTTTCTTTGTGAAAGAGGAGGTTTCAAAGAGTGGCAGTGTAAGGTGTGAGTGAGAGAATACTTGTGAAAAAGTGCTTGGGTGTATTGGGGTCATTGGGTAGAAAAGAGAGAAATCTATGTGATTGCAGAAACTTTTCATATAGTGAAATTCTTTTCTGAGATACAGTGGTTTTTCTCCTGATTTGGGAGTTTTTCACTTAAATTCTTGTGTTGTGAGATTAGTTTATATTCCCTGTTATTATTTCTCTATTATTTTGACATTTCTTTGAAGTGAGATCTTGGGAGCGACGAATCTGGGTCAGTCAGATTTCCAACATCTTTTACTTTTCTCCGACCTAATTCATCTCTCTCTCTCTCTCTCAAACCTTTCTACCAAAGTCCA
This sequence comes from Trema orientale, assembly GCA_002914845.1. NCBI lineage: Eukaryota > Viridiplantae > Streptophyta > Magnoliopsida > Rosales > Cannabaceae > Trema > Trema orientale. Next base: position 578,387 of record JXTC01000134.1, on the reverse strand, counting down.
TTTAACAAAATCAAGCCCATAATCTTTTCTTCCTTATTCATTCCACTGTAACATATATACCCATTTGTTAACTTTTGTGTCATATATATATATATATATGGGCACCAATCCAGTAGGTATTTTTTTTTTTACCTATGGGTAGGTATCAATTTGGCCAATGAAAAATTAGCAAACACATTTTTTTATTATAAAAAGTAAGAGAGAGAAAGAGCATTAATGATGCACGTCTTTTTATGTACTTCATTATAGCCATTGGATCACCATTAGATGATGATCCAACGGCTAAAAAAAAAATACCTACCCATAGGTAAAAAAAAAAAATACCTACTGGATTGGCAACCTATATATATATATATATATAAAGTTTCATAATTTCCTCTTCAATCTGATTCCAATGAATTCTTGTTTCTCGTTTGACCACCAAATCATCATCATCATTACTTTCAATATATCATTTCTCTTTTCTTTCCTTCCCCATCGAGTTTGTGTTTCTTAACCATTCTTGGTTTTATCAATTCTATCATCTTTTCTTTCATTTGGTTCAACTCTCCACCATAAACATAACCATATCACATGATCATCCATTTATAACTCCATATATGTTTTACTACCAAATTAATATGTAAAGTTTCCTTTTTTGTCTTCTTCTACAACCAAATTCCATTCGTTCTCTCCCTTTATCTCATCAAAACCGATTCTATATTTTTATTTCCTTACTTATTTGTTCATAAACCGTATACATACTAATATATATTAAACTTCATCCAAAACCAACAGAGCCATACTTTTCAAATTCTCCCACAAATACTACAAAGTTTAGTTCGTGTTCATATTCTTCAAGTCATATATTTGGTTAACAAATTCCACCAATTTCGTTTTATTACAAATCTAAATTTTGTGATTAATCTAATTACAAAAGTTATCATTACTTTAACTTATCATTTCATAGATCTTAGGGGTACTGACTACTCTTTGGACCAATTTCTCACATTCCATATTCATAGATTTTAGGAGTACTGACTACTCATTGGACCAATTTCTCACATTTTATTTCTTTGTGGTGCTTATCAACTAACATAATAACTAATATTTAAATTCTATAATTTAAATTACTCGCAGATGCGTGTGGAAGAGTTCTTTAGCAAGCTGAATTGTAGCTTATACAACCCTTGTTTGTAACTGTCCACGTTATTTTCAGTACTTTAAATACTTGCAGATATGTAATTCTGAGTTATTTAGCAAATGGAGTCGTAATGTATGCAACTTTTGTTTGCAATTATTTATGTTGAATTTAGTATTTTATATTCTTGTAATTTATTTTCAGTATTGTTTATTTATATTTATGACTGAATGACTCGAATCACCTATGTCAGAAAACTAACCATCTTTTATTTGTTTCTGATCATATGGACAATATCACTTGCATCTGAAATACTGGTTATCTAACACGTATGTGGTGATGGTCATTGAAACCACACATATCTGTTTACTTGTAGGTTAAGCTATCAAACACGCCAATAATTTTCTGACAAGTGGAATTGTATAGTTACAATTTTTCACGTCATTTTCTCTATTTTTCTACTACTATCTTGCTTCTTATTAATTAAGTGTTCTTATACTTAATTAATTTCTCCCTAATACAATCATAAAAAAAAGTACCCCGGAACACACTTAATATATATTAGTTCGATTGCTATGGGATGTTGATCACATGTGCTTTCTTATAGTAATAAAGTACTTTTTTCGAAAATTAATATGTTTTCATGATCGGGCAGGTACACAATTTTACTTTAGCTAGGCATGGTTCAATTAATGCCCCTTATAATAAAATGTAATTTTGAATGCTCTAGCTAGATTAAGTACTAGTGTCATTTCTATTTGGATTTGATTAAGATATCACCTTTTTGATATTCTTGTACAGTAATGGATTAGTGTGTTTTGATCATATTCCACAGGGTTATGGTTGTCGGGCTTCTTCATTTGCATGAATTGGGAATAATCCATCTGGACTTGAAGCCTCAAAACATTTTGATAAGTAAGGAAAGATGTTTTTGTGCAAAGCTTTGGGAAATTGACGCAGCTAGTCCATTTTTTTGGCAAGTTGATTTTTTTAGTTCATTTTTTAAAAATGACTTTTATAGTACTAAAAAATGACTTTTTTAGTCTCTTTTGGAAGGAGAAAAAATCGTTATTCCCAAGTATCATAATTTTGTTACTGCCCTTTTGCTATTTTACGCTTTGTTACTGGTAGTCACAAGTTTGTGACTGAATGTCACAATTTGTTTTACATTGTTACGAATATTGTGAGTTTTCAAGATACATGCAGGTATCATAATTTTGTAAACGATGGTCACAATATTTTTAACATATTTTCTCGGTATGTTTTAAATTGTTACATTACTCACCATTTTGTTACTACTTGTGATAAATAGTCACAATTTTGTGACAAATAATCACAGTTTGTCTTACATCGTTACAAATATTGTCACAAATTTTACATATGGTCACAATTTTGTGATTCAAAGTCACATTGTGTTTTGAGATCCTGTTATTGTGATTTGCACAATCTTTATATTTTACCTTGATTTGTGAGTCCAAGTTACAATATTTATGCCAATCTTACAAAAGGAAGATAAATATTCCTATTAGCTAATAATTAATTGTCATGGCAGTCATAATTTTTTGTCATGTAACCCTAATTTGTGATTATTAGTCGCAATATTTGTACCTATCTTTTTTTTTTTGAACATATTGGATAACAATGTGCCTATCTTACAAAAGTAAAATATACTTTCACATTGGATAATAATAGCTTTATGATATTTTTCTAACACAAACTAATTTTACAATAAAACTATGCCATTATATTTATTAATAATCATATTTGTATTACCTACATTCACACAATTATTGACAATCTAGAAATGAAGTTGGTCTTAATGCAAGATCTGGTTTATGACTATAAGTCACACAATTTGTGACAACTACACTTAACTTATAGATTAGTAATAATAATATGTGACTTTAGGCCATATAATTCCTGACAGTAGTCAAGATATGTGACTTAAAGTCACAAAGGTTATGATATTTTGTGACTACTTTGAATAACTTAGTAGTTTATAACAATATCTAATAATACCCTAAACTCATAGAAAATCTATTTTTCATGTGAAAAACCATGCCAATTGTGTTCATCCAAAAAAGAAAAAAGAAGAAGAAGAAGTAGAAGAAAAAAGAAGAAGAAGAAGAAGATTAGTAGTGTGTGACTATAGCTTAATTTTCATGTGACTCCTCCTCATTTTTATAACAAGCAGCAATGCCTCCTAAACAAAACAAAGATGCAAAAAAGAACCCTCACTGGAGTACATGCACCAAGATTCGATTATTTAGACAAAAGCCCTTGTTCCTTGTGATGAAACAATTCATTGCTTGAGTTTGCGAGGGGAAGCATACAGTTGCCATTTTATCTGGGAACCCCGCTCTACAAGATCATTAGTTGGTTCAGATAGTGCACGTCAAGAAAATTATTAAAAAGATTACAAACTTTATAACATTTTTGCACACTGATACTAACCTGAGAAAAACCTGGATGAAGGATGCATCATATTCACAAGCAAACAAAAAACTTTCAATATCTAGAAAAATTGCATTTAGAAGGACTCCTTGCAGTAGAACCTGAAAAAGAGTCAGCATGTTTGACAATAATCATCATTTATTTTATAGTGGGAAAATAAATGCACTCAGTAGCACTAAACAAGCCCAGGTGCCTGAATAACTAGTTGTCTTATATTGCATGATAAGCTACGCACAAAGGTTAAAGTCTTTAAAAAGGAGGATAAATTCAGTAAACAGATTACTGTGACTTCGTAATAATAACTCTTGCAAAGGCAACTACAAATTAGTAAATAACTTAATACCAAAGTCAAACCACATCAATTCCTAGCAAAAAAGGCTCAAACATCATTAAAGCTTTTTCCTTATACAAATTACATGCACCCATCATAGAAACATAAGGAAATGATACATATACTAGTCCATGGACCACCGATCACTATATCCAACAGAAAAATTATTTGTCATACTCTGAGTAGTGCAGAATGTATCAATTTCATTTAAAAATATAGGAATATAAGCATTTATTTGAGGGATATGTGAAAAACATGGGAGATTTTGTTTACATATCCAGTCCCTTTGATAGCAAGAAATATAAAAGAGATATTTGGCTTACATTTTTCCTATCATAAGGTGCTACAAAATACCACCGCAGTTTCCCAACCTTAAAATACATAAATCAATAACCAGCATTAGACATATGATTAGAAAAAAAATAAATAAATAAAATTAACATCTCTCGTAGGAAATGTATTAATAACAGTATTACCTTCTCCAATTTATAAAGGCGACCCTTTCTGTTAATCGTTCTATTTGACTGCTCATAAGTTTGAGTGGAGGAAAAGTGCACCAACCTGGTAACACTAATATACAAATTCCAATTCAAATAACATAAAAGAAAAAAAAATTGACCACATTGGAGTAAGAAGAATAAGAATATACATTGCAGCCAAATTATAGTTTTGAAGTAGTCAACTTTCACATTCTCTAAACCCAAAATTACACCATTCAAGCAAATTGATAGTATCTGTCTTCAATGTATTTCTAGTAATACCATACAATCTGAAATTACACAAACATAAACCTTTTATCAGCTAACCAAACCCCAAATTCAACTTCCTTCTTTTTTTTAACTCCCTTTAATTGCATAAATATTCCTTTTTTGAAAACTTTATTTTTGCCCCCTATTAATACAATTCTACAATTTTCGGTTAATTACATGAATTGAGAAGTTGGATACATAAACCCTTAAAGTCCTAAACACCTGATTCTGAACAGTGAAAAAAACTGACAAAAACGACAACGTAAGCTTAAAAGAATAAAGGGTTTGTCTGTACTAGGGGCTGAGGTTCTGAGGAAGGAATCGACAGCCTGGTCCTGGGTCAGCTGTGAAACTGATTTGGTCGAGAACCGTCTCGCGTGGAAGTTACAACCACTTGTTTTTAATGTAGGGACTATGGAGGGGTTTGAACTAATTCTAGTTTGAACGAGTCCAAGCTTCGATATTTTTATGGTCTTTGGAGAGCTAAGGGAGCGACGAGAATGTTCAGTTCAAAGCTTCGGAGTGCGACGATTGAAGCATGGAGTCCCGATTCTCTTTGGCTTGGGTTTCGAGACGGTAGAGCTAGTAGTCATGGAGGAGCTCGAGATCGGCAAGGATGTTCTCCATCTCTTGAACGAAGATGAGCTTGAGATGCATTTTGGGGTTGGAGAGGGTGTGGTTGATGATAAGGGAAATGAGGGATGATGGTAGGATGTAGTTGGTGATGAGGCGTCTAGCTCTCTGAGAGGAGAAGGGTTTTTTGGACTTTTTATTTCCTAAATTGAACTAGAAAAGTCATTTTGAGAAACTGGATTAAAAAAGCCAATTGCTCTCAAAAAACGAACTGGTCGTCAATTTCCCCAAAGTTTTCTGATATGGGCTTAAAGTAGACTCCTCTGTGAGAATCAGTCTTCCTTGAGTAACCATTCCACTGGCAAGTCTTCTCATTTAATTTCTAATTATTGATTCACATCTTTAATATTCATCTATAGTATTCATGTTAGTAAGTCTGTGATGTTGATCCATTGACTTTAGCATAGTCAATTTATTATAATTAGTTTCATGTCAAAATCACAACACATTTATTTTATAAAACAAATTATTACAGAGATTGAGAACCATCAGAATCCCACGTAGTCAGGTTGGCACCTATTTCATGCTCCTGCAAATCTTCAACCTAGCTAAATGGAATATATTAACGATAAAAAAAGTTAATGTAACAAATGATTAACCAACGCAAAATAACTCGGGCGACATAGGGATCTGATCATTTTAGAGCCCATAACTCAATTCATGACCCGTCCCATATTTTATAGATATATGTCCAACACTAAAATCCGTTGGAAATTTAGTACTGAAACTACCCTCAATCAGCTGAAGACTATGAAGCCTACTTCCTTATGGTTTTCTCTCGCTCTCTCTCGTCTCCATCATTTTCTCACATTTTTTCTCTCCTCCAAATTTTTCTCTCCCACTTTCCACTATATTCAAAAAAATTTGCTCAGTTACGGTCAACAATTCAAATATCACAGCAAGAAAATTGGTCAAAAATTAGGGTTTATCAACAAAAAACTGAACGATTCGAAGATTGAAATCAAGTTCATCACACAAAATTAGGTTCATAAAGATCTCCATAGGCGAAATCTTCGATTCGCAAGGATCAAAAGCTAGGAATCATCATCAGAAGGTTTATTTTTCTACTTACATATACATATTTATATATATAGATATATAAGGGAGTGTTTTTATGTATATACATATCTGATTCTTTGATATCTATTTGGTATATATATTTAGCTCTATTATTTTGGTTATTATATATATATATATAATCCTCTAATGTATTATCATGATTCTTTGATTTTTATTTGGTATATGAATTTAAGTAATAAAACATGAATTTTAGAGTTCATAATTTGGATAAATGGATCATAACTATTCTTATAAATTTTGCGAATATCACGTGTTTTGATGAAATAACAAAAAGAGATGTTGTACCAGTTAGAGTATTTAATTTCTTCAGTTCATAGTCAACAATCGAAAAATCTTTATATATAATTAGCGATATATGTACATGTGTGTTTTGAATTTAGATCTGTTGTTTTGTTTGATGTGGGATTTTGTGTATCTGGTTAGTATACAAGTTCATATACGAAACATATAATATCATATGTACACTATGATATGGGATTTTGTTTTATTTCTCTTTTTTAATTGAACCTGATTGTTATGCCTTTTAGCTTTAGATGATTCTAGTAGTATTCTTATTGTACTTATAAAATAATTTTGTATAGCTCTTGATGTTTAACTTGCTACTTTATGGTTGTTAAGAATGTGTGTTTATCTTAGTGCTTGTTAGGTTCTCGTTTTGGCTGCTGTAATGAGGTTGTAACTAGTTGCTTTACTTTGATAAAAGGAGATGCTATTTAGTTTTGGATTCATACAAAATAGTGTAATAGTATCAAGAGTTTATTTTTGTATAGTATTAAAGTAAATAGCTCTGTTGTTGAATTGATTTTATGGTTTAGTGTCATACCTATTCAATTGAAATATCATTCTATAAATAATGAATATACAATTCTGTTTGGTTCATGAATTTTTCATTGTGGTTCATAAATAATGAGTTGAGTTCATAAATTATGTTCAATTGATTTTAGTTTCATTATTTTTTAAATTCTTGGTAGTGTGAACTGATTTCCTTATACTATTTGTTTGAATTACATAGACGTGTGTGGTTCATAGTTGTCAATTTAAAAGGCAAATTAATGTTGTTGTAACTGTAGATTCATTTTATTGAGTTGCTCTACTTATACTTGTTGCTGCAAGCTTTGCCTGTTAAACTGAGTTATGTTTTACTTCATAACATCTTAAGTTCATTACTGCTTCATTTTTATTCATAGAATAATGTTTATTTTTGTACATCAAACATGTTTTTGCATGCAATATGCCAACTATGAAAACTTTTTACCGAAGTTGATACAATATTCTTCATATATAAGAGGCTTTAGATAGCTTTTATAAAATATTTTGTTTGGTTCATAAATTTATGTCTTCAGTTTATGAATTTGTGAGGTGTGGTTTATGATGTTAATAATTCTTATGATTTCTATTTCACATATAGTTCATGTTTTTTTGAGTTTAAAACTAGCTAAATGATATTAATTTTGGTGAATGGTTCATAGATTTTAGGTTTATTCATGATAAATTTTTATTCATAGTTTTTCGATCATATGGGTTTTGGTTCTATAAACAGAATCTAACTCATCAAAAATAAATATCTATGACATCATGGCAGCAAAAGGACATTAGAAGACGGTGAGAGAAGTACTTATTGTTTACACACTGATGCTATCGAACCTCTTGGAATCCATAACCTTTTATGAGGAGAGAAAAGAGATCAACTCAACAGACTTGGCCTTGGACAGTGTACAAGATATAGAAATATAACAAAATGGGTAAGACAAATCTACAAAATCAGTATTGGGATATATGAAATTAGTTGTAGTACATGACTTTTAATACTTGGTATATAACTTATGAACTTAGTTTGACACTTCAGTGTGATATATGCTAATTTGAACTTGGTACATGATTTTTAATACCTGGTACATGACTTGTAAAATCTGACAATTTCTCTCATGAAAACAGAGCTGACTGCGGAATGTTTGTAATCAAAAGAACGAAAGCATTTATGATGAATGTTGGCATAAATGAAGTAACACAAGAGAAAATGACATTCTATTGGCAAAAGATAGCCGTAGAACTTTATAATTGGGCCGATAACAAGAAGAGGACATGATACACAAGTGATACGGAAATACAAAAGTGAAAGTGATATAGAACATGTGATCTTGCTTTCATTTAGGAAAAATAATACGATATTTTGATTTTTTGGTTTGACAAGGATTGTCGTATTGACACTTTTGATTGTGAACATATTGAATATTAGATAATTTTTTCATTGGTTCATATGTTCTATGTATGTAATGCGATTTGATATAAATATAAATGGTTACTTACTTTGTTTCTAATTATTCAATTCGTGAGGTACACTGGAGTAATCTAAACTATTTTCGAATGATAATATATATTTGTTTTTATGGTATATAATCTTTTGAACTGGGTACATAAGATTTTTTTCATGGTTCATAAAAATATGAAATAGGTATATAACTTTTAATACTAGGACATGATATGTAAACTAAAGCAAACTGCTCAAATACCATAACCAATTAATAGTACATAAATTTGTCAATTTCGAACATGTGTATATATGTTCATATAAAGTCTCTGAACTCAAAAATTATCTATTTTTTTTTTTTACTGCTTCATAAGATTTTGAGAATAGTAAATGTATTCATACATAATCTGGTGTAGATATATATTATTTACAATGATGATTTTTTTCTTCCACCAATAAAAAATTTTAATAATATAGCAAGTAATGAATCTTGTACATAGCTTCATCCCTAACAAAATTTTCTTATACCAAGACAAAAAATTCACGTACTTGAAAGTGTGAGAACACTTAGATACAAAAGAATATTAGACATCTAAAGTAATGAATTTGGTATACAACCTCATATACCATAACAAAAGTTTTATATACTAAGACCAAAAATTCATGTACCAGAATATGAAAAAAAATTAAAAAAAATTAAACCCTTCGTTTTAAAACAAAACAAACTACGAACTCAATACAAAGAAACTAATGAATCCTATGGGTTTTCATCCTCTTTGGAGCACGTAATTCGGTAAGTATTGGATTTCAACAAGTTTTCCGAATATGGCCAAATTGCTTGCATTGACCGACCTTACTTGCTTGCTTCTTCTTAAGCTCCTAGATAAAAGACTCACTTTCTTTTTTGGCCTTCCAGCACTCGCTTTCTCAGTATTTAGAGGGAGAACACCTTGCTCTCAGTATATGTGTTCGTACATAAAATAACTTGCTCTCAGTATACGTGTTCATACATAATCTAGTATAGTGTATATATATAAATATTATATACAACGATGATTTTTTTGTTCCACCAACAAAAAAAAAAGAATTCAATAATATAGCAATGAATTTGGTATATAACCTCATATACTATGAAAACATTTTCATATACCAAGACCAAAACTCTATGTACCTGAAAATGTAGACACTTAGAAACAAGATAACAATATCAAATATCTAAAGTAATAAATCTGGTATATAACCTCATATACCATGCATGATAAAATGTCTATATACCAAGACGAAAAATTCATATACCAAAATACGAAAAAAAAACCCTTTGTTTCAAAACAAAACAAATTACAAACTCAATACAAAAAAAGTAATGATCTCTATATCCCATCAACTAATATCACAGGCCTAAAATAACGCTATCCTTTATTGGAAGCTCTAAACACCATAAAAAGATACTTGAAATTCCTATATTCAATATCTTCATAATCAATATATGAACCTGTATGAAGAAACCAAGAAACAAACATTAATAAAAAAAAAAATCACATCTATTAGTTTAGAAGATACATACACACGTATACAAAGATAAAAAATCTTACCAAATACAAAAAACCATGTACCATTAAAAAAAAAAACCAGAACAGAAAAATAACACACCTGGGTTCGAACTCTTGATCAATAATGTCAAAATAATAAATATATTAATCAACAATAATCACACAACATATACCACCACAAAAAAAAAATGAATATACCTAGACCAACAATATATGAACCAAATAAGAGTACTCAATAATAACAAAAAAGGCATATACCAACATAAAAAATACATATATGAAGACCAAAAATATATGAACCAAATAAGAAATACAGAATATATTCATCAATAAAAATCAGTGAACACTAATACCATATACCTCGAAAAAAAATCTCATATACCACTACAAAAATCATATATACCACGACCAAAAATTAATGAACCATTACCAATTACAAAAAAATAAAATAAAATTAAAACACATAACAAAATACAAAAAGATACTCAAACCTAACAAAAAAAATGAGATTATACATTAATTAACATCAATTATAACACGAATTACCAATGAAAATGTAAATCTCCAAAGCCAATACACAATACAATTAACTCAAAATAAAAAAACTAATACATACCTAAATATTATCAAAACTCAATATTGATTCTACCAATGCGAATAGAGAAATCGTCAAAAATGCCGGAAATCTGAGAAGACGAACCAAACAATACCGGAGAAGACGATGATAAACCAAACAATAAAGAGAAATGCCAGAGAAGAAGAACAATGGAGAGAAACATCGGAAATCAACAGTAGTCCACCACAAATCTAAGGAGAAGAACAAAAAATCGAGAAGAAGGCTGTGGAATATAAATGGCAAAAGGAGAGAGAATCGAGAGAGAAAGAGAGAACGAGAAAAAAGACGGAAGAAAAAATGAAAAAAAGAAAAGAAAACCTGATGCATTTCATTAAGGGCAAAATGAGAAAACATAATATACATTAGCTGAAATATTTTTAAATATTGGACGTTTTGCTATAAAATTTGAATGTTGGACGTATACTTAACCGCATTTAAAAAAGTAGACATATACCACATTTTCTCAAATAACTCCATGTATAGAAAAAGTCATGTTATGCCTCATTAAAATCTTATATGTAAGGAAAATAGATATGAAAAAGAGTATATAATCTGAAGAATCATCAATACTCTTGAATATATATATATGTATTTTTTGAAATAATGATATATGCAAATATTGTTAGGAAATTATATTTTCTATTGTGGGCCACATATTTTGGACAATTGTATTGGGCCATTTTATTCTTAAGCAGAACTAATAAGTGATTTAATTAGGGCTAGGTCATGATATCCAACTGGGTATGGATACCAATGTGGATACCCAGTTAGTCACCCAGTTGGGTTTGATGGATACCCAACAGGGACTATTTAAAGAACCTATTAGAGTTATGGTCTCTGTAGCAAAAAAAAAATATACGTATGCTCATTCTCTCTGTAGCCTACCATCAGTTACAGAGAATTTCATCTGAGTGACATTAGGTTTTAGGCTACAGAAGATCAAACCCTCTAGCAATTATAGTTAATTACTATCGCTTCCGCCTTCGGTTCATCGTCCAGACTACAGTTTGAATCATAGACTCAGGTATACTCAATGAATCTCTGTCTATCAGTTTTACATGAATGATCTAGGGTTTGTGTTTTGTATTTGCAATCCCATATTCATCTCTAATAAGTGGTATCAGAGCTGGATTTCATGTTAAAATTGATTAGGTTTTCATGTATGTCTGTAGTTTTCATAATCTATGCCTATTTGGATTTCTAGGGTTTAGATTATACATGCATGATTTGCAATTTTACATAATTTATTGAGTATTTGATGCTATGAGGGTTAAAATAATTGAGTTTTGGGTCATAAGGTATGTGATTATAGGCTACTAATCACAGATTTGAGGATTTGGCCTAAGGTTTTTCGGATATTAAAAAAAAAAAAAACGGTGCAGGCCGTGGCACCGCAGCGCCACAATATTAGTGCAGGCCGTGGCGCCGCAGCGCCACAACCCAAGAGGTGGTGCCGCAGCACCACTTCACGGCGCTGCAGCGCCACCCCTTCTGCCACTTTATATCGGTTTTTGATCTAATTTGAGATTTTGAGTCTCGTTTTGGATAGAATTGAGTCGGTTTTGACCTAATTCGAGGAGTTCCAATTTAAAACTTGACAAATTAAGTTCATTACCTCAAATCCACTAAAGACAGACCCAAATTTATCCGTTGAAAACTCTATTTGGTTTTAAGAGTTGATAAATTTCATAAACTCAATTAATTTTGGTTCGTGCTTGTAAAAACTTTATTTGCTTGGGCATTTCGGATGTTTTTTATTGCACCATTTATTTTGTATGTTAGATTAAACACGATAAAGCAACATGTTGCCAAAGTAACCTCTGTTGTGTAGTTTTGTTTAGTCTAACGTATAAAGATATTGTGGGTTTGTTATTAATGTGGATAACTATCGGCCTAAAGGAAGGTAGTTATTTGGCACGACAACAAACAAACATGTAATAATGAGTATGTGACGGTTGTTTGGTTTTCATGTGGACAATAAATCGGCCCAAAGGAAGGTTTATTGTTTGACAGGATTTACCATCAGTATTTGATTATTACACTAAGAGTACCACTTGCAAGTTAATACGTCGGCCCAAAGGAAGGCCTATTAATATTGCGCTAGGTATCTTGTGATGGTAGCCCACCTTATGTGATATATGTTATATTTGCATATTTTGTGATTATATTGTATGCCTATATATGACATTTAAGTTGTGAGCATGTTTAATTTATGGTATTATTTTCTTCTCTATACAATTTCTGCTGCTAATTTTTTTGCCAACTTGAGTACTATTCCTGTGCTTACGGGCACAAACTTTAAGTCCTGGAAAGAGAATGTCATGATCATAATGGGTTGTATGGATGTTGACCTGGCACTTAGAAAGGACCAATCGCCTGCTCTTACGGAGAAAAGTTTCACTAAGGATAAAAGGAACTTTGAGCTTTGGAAAAAGTCCAATCGTATGAGTGTCATGATCATGAAACGCTCTATTCCAGAAGTCACGCGAGGCTCTTTGCCAAACGAGGAAAATGCTAAGGATTTCCTTGCTGCTCTTGAGAAATTATATCTCAAGAATGAAAAGGGTGAGATGATTAGTACCTTGGGAAAACTCATCTCAATGAGGTACAGCAGCAAAGGAAATATAAGGAAGTACATGCAGATGTCTCATTTGGCTAGCAAGCTTAAAGAATTCAAGTTAGAAATTAATGAGGATTTACTTGTAGCCTTGGTTTTGTTTTCTCTTCCTAATCAGTACGGGAACTTACAGACCATATACAACGCCCAAAAGGACAATTGGAATATTAATGAGTTAATAGCTTTTGTGTTCAGGAGGAAGAGAAAATCAAAGCCGAAAGGCTTAAAAGTGCTAGCTTGACCACTACCTCTAAGGCAAAGAAGAGGAAAATGGATAAAGGTAAGGGAGCTGCAGGGGTTCCACCTGTTAAGGTACCGAAGAAGCAAAATGAGGAAGGTTACTTCTTTTGTGGAAAAACTGGACACTTAAAGAAGGAATGCGTCAAGTATAAAGCTTGGCGTGTTAAGAAAGGTAAGCTTCTCATTTATGTTTGTTCTGAAGTTAATTTAACTTCTGTACCTAAGGACACTTGGTGGATAGATTCGGGTGCTACTACTCACGTTAGTGTTTCCATGCAGGGTTGCCTGTAGAGCCGAAAGCCAAATGATGATGAAAGACTCATCTATGTGGGCGACGGCCAAACAGCTTCAGTGGAGGCCATTGGGCACTTTAGATTGTATTTGAATTCTGGAAAATATTTGGATTTGTATGAGACTTTTGTGGTACCGTCTTTAAGACAGAATTTGATTTCAGTTTCTGTATTGGACAAATTCGGTTATTCTTGTTCTTTTGGAAATAATTCATTTAGTCTTATGCTTTATTCAAATGTTGTTGGTACTGGTATTCTTATTGACAATCTTTATATGGTAAATACCCAATCCTCCGTTAATGAAACTTTGCATGTAAATTCAAAAGGTACAAAACGAAAATTAACTAATGAGGACTCATCGATGTTGTGGCACAGACGCTTAGGACACATTTCTAAACAAAGAATTGAACGTCTTGTGTTTGATGAGATCCTTGGTCCCCTTGATGTGGCAGGCTTTAAAGTTTGTATTGAGTGTATAAAGGGGAAACAGACAAACGTTAGGAAGTTAGGTACCAATAGGAGCTCTAGCGTCTTAAAACTGATACATATGGATATCTGTGGTCCATTCCCTATGGCTTCTTGGAATGGACAACAATACTTTATCACGTTCATAGAAGATTATTCTCGCTATGGGTACATATACTTAATTTATGGGAAGTCACAATCACTGGACGTATTTAAGGCTTATAAAGCTGAAGTTGAAAATCAGCTTGATAAGAAAATTAAGGCTGTCAAATCTGATCGTGGTGGTGAATACTACGGTCGGTATGACGGATCAAGTGAGCAATGTCCAGGGCCTTTCGCTAAGTATTTGGAAGAGTGCGGCATCATCCCGCAATACACCATGCCTGGGAAACCTAGCATAAATGATGTTGCTGAATGACGCAATCGGACACTAAAGGATGTGGTAAGAAGTATGATTAGTCATTCCACCTTACCAGAATCACTATGGGGAGACGCACTCAAAACTGCAGCATATATCCTTAATAGAGTATCGAGCAAAGCAGTAGCTAAAACCCCTTATGAACTCTGGACTGGGCAAAAGCCCATTATAAGTTATTTACACATTTGGGGTTGTCCAGCTGAGGCAAGGCCTTACAGGCCGAATGAAAAGAAACTGGACTCAAGAACAATAAGCTGCTATTTTATTGGGTATTCTGAAAGATCCAGAGGCTATAAGTTTTATAATCCCACAATAAAGTTCTTTTTTGAGACGGGAAATACCAAATTTCTTGAGGATATTGAGTTTGGGAGGGAAGATAAGATTAGGAACATTGTTTTTGAAGAGGAATTCATTTCTCTTCCTATGGTTGCTATTGA
>JXTC01000134.1:517789-562727 GCA_002914845.1 Trema orientale | reverse complement strand
TGTGTATACCATAAGTTCAGTGGGAGTAAGTTTATCTTTCTGGTACTTTATGTTGATGACATACTACTGACAAGTAGTGATATAGGCTTACTGCATGACACCAAGAGATTTCTTGCGAAGAATTTTGAAATGAAAGATCTTGGAGTCGCCTCTTTTGTATTAGGTATACAGATACACCGAGATCGTTCGCGGGATATCCTTGGGTTATCACAAAAGAGCTATATCGAAAGAGTGCTCAGTAGGTTTGGTATGGATAAGTGTGCACCAACAGATACTCCGGTGTCTAAAGGAGATAAATTTAGCCTCCGCCAAAGTCCCAAGAATGATATTAATAAAGTAGCTATGCAACAGTTTCCTTATGCTTCGGCTGTAGGGAGTCTGATGTATGCTCAAGTATGTACGCGTCTGGATCTTGCGTTCATAGTTGTTATGCTAGGCAGATACATGAGTGATGAACGTCTAATTGTGTACATTTATTATGGGATTATATTATCATTATACACTTAGAGTTTCATTAAATTCCCTAATTTAAAACACTTTTGTAGACATAGGCATAAAAGCAAGAGTTACTACTAATTTGTGCTAAATGTTCGTTTCTGCGCAAGTTTCGTATAATGGGCACATATTCTAAACCACATGGGATATTGATCCAATTCTTGAACCTATGAATTCTGGACTCAATGCCCAATTAAACTCAATTCAAAAGATCTGCCTAAATTATTTTTAAATGGATCTCAAATGGACAATATTATAAATTAGACTGCATTCACGTTTAACCCAACACACTTCAATCGTTGGCCCATTCTGGCCTTAATAATATTTCAAATGGAGTGATTCTTGATGCTACAGATATGTACACAAACATATCTAGACGATTGGTGTTTTGAGAAAATTCAAAAGAAGCCTAAATCTGGGTGAAAATATTAGATCTTTCCAGATGATAAGATCGGCAACCAATTTTGACTCAGGATAACCTATCTTCACCATGTTTGCTTTAAGTCAAGAAATACATATTCAATTGATGCAATTCTGGTGGCATACGACTCCTAAGAGATAAGGCTTCAGGTTTTCTTCTTTGATCAAGACATTTTTCGTCCAAATTCATAGAGTTTCAGATACATCTTTGGGAGGGACTGAATCTACCAAAACAAAGTGCCACCTTACACTTATCCTTAACCTACAAATGTTGACTTTGTATCTCCAAGTTTTCCTATAAATAGATGCTTAATATAGGCTTAATGGGCATCTTGTTTTCAGATATTAAGATCATTCTCTTATTTTCTCTCTTATTTTCTATATTGTTGTAATGTCATTTTGCATGTAAAGTAGTAAAATATTTCTATGCACTTTTATGTTTATATCATGTTCATCTTTGTCTTTCTTCATTATCATGTCTAGTTAATTTCTATCTTGCTAAGGTGAAAGGGTGAATCTCTTGAGGGAAGAATAAGTATAATCTAAATCTCTTTATAGAATTAATTATTTACATCCTTTAATCATTATTGTAATATATGTGTTTTCTGTACTTTCTTTATTAATCTAATACCCTCCTTGTTAAGTGGTGTGTCTTGACTCATTGTATATAACCTTTGGCACAACAATGAGTAACCCTGGAGTGGATCATTGGAAGGCAGCCAAGAGGGTTATGAGGTACTTATAGAGAACAAAGGAATACATGCTCATTTATCAGAGATCAGACATTTTGGAGATCATTGGGTACTCCGACTCTGATTTTGCGGGATGCCTAGATAGTAAAAGATCCACATCGGGCTATGTTTATCTTTTAGCTAGAGGAGCTATTTCCTGAAAGAGTGCCAAGCAGACACTCGTAGCTACTTCAACTATGGAGGTAGAATTCATAGCTTGTTATGAGGCATCCAATCAGGGGATATGGCTGCGAAACTTTGTCACTGGGCTGCATGTAGTAAATGGCATTGAAAGGCCATTGAAACTATATTGTGACAATAACTCGGCAGTCTTATATATTTTAACAGCAATAGGAGCTCATCAAAGTCAAAACACATTGACATTAAGTTTCTAGCTGTTAGAGAGAGAGTACAGAGTCATTTAGTGTCAATTGAGCATATCAGTACAAACTCTATGATAGCGGATCCACTCACCAAAAGTTTACCACCTAAAGTTTTTCACGAGCACACTGCTCGTATGGGTGTCGTATATTTGGATGGTGTGCAGTTTTAGTGAGAGTTTGTGTTTTGGTTTAGATGCTTACTGTGTGACACTTGTTTATGTTTATATACTACAGTATTTTGGTTAATAATGGTTTTCATTGTAGACTATGTACATTATATATTATATAATGCATTTTATATTTTTGCTTTCCCATTGTGGTTAACAATAAAGTTTGCGATAATGCACTAAAGGAGAAAGACTATCGTCGATCTCAATAAAGTTTCGGGTGGACCAGTTGGAAATAGACACGGTTAGTCACATTGCGTGTAATTTTCATGCCACATTCCATACTCGATCTATGTCATTCGTGTATATTAATACGGTGATCATTGAGGGTTCTAGTTGCCATCTAAGTAAGTGCAACGACAAGCGTTTTGGTTTCGTGCTGATATGTCTGATGATAGGGATTGCAACTTTGGGGATATTTAGGAATAATATGGCAATTTCATGGCCATACTTCAGTTCTACAATACAATTGTATTTGGTTCATATGTGACCCAAGTGGGAGATTGTTAGGAAATTGTATTTCCTATTGTGGGCCACATATTTTGGACAATTGTATTGGGCCATTTTATGCTTAAGCAGACCCAATAAGTGATTTAATTAGGGCTGGGTCAGGATATCCAACTGAGTATGGATACCAATGTGGATACCCTGTTAGTCACCCAGTTGGGTTTGATGGATACCCAACATAGACTATTTAAAGAACCTATTAGGGTCATGGTCCCTGTAGCCAAAAAAAAAAAAAAATACGTACGCTCATTCTCTCTGTAGCCTACCATCAGTTACAGAGAATTCCATCTGAATGACATTAGGTTTTAGGCTACAGAAGATCAAACCCTCTAGCAATTACAGTCAATTACTATCGCTTCCGCCTTCGGTTCATCGTCCAGACTACAGTTTGAATCATGGCTCAGGTATACTCAATAAATCTCTATCTATCAGTTTTACATGAATGATCTAGAGTTTGTGTTTGGTATTTGCAATCCCATATTCATCTCTAACAAATATATCCTTTTGCTTGTGGACTCTCATGTGTTTGGAATAAATTTATTCTAAGTTGTGGTACTTCGGGTTGACAAGCACCTGAACTACTTGTTCGTAATGGGCGCCAAACACGTGCAATGAATTTGTTTAGTTTAGGTTGTATTTTGTTTTTCTGCATCACTAGTGGACTCTACACTACTTCTAATGCGCCATGTGAGTATATAATCAATTTGATCTTTAGATTAAAATTTATATTGAGTGAGTTTTTTTTAAAAAAAAACAAAAAAAATAATTTTGAGGTGGGGTATAAATGGACAATTATATATATATATACATATATATGTGTGACTGTGACAGAATGATTAGTGATCAATTGTTTATTATGTGCCCCGCATGAGGCACCCGCTTGGCGCGAAACAATATTGTACATATTCATAGTGGAAGATTATTATTATACATTGATCACTATTTTAAGGATGAGATCAATTTTCTGGCCATTTTAGCTATTCTTTATCTTTACCGAGCGAATGGGACCCTTTTTCCTATCTCGCACACGTATATATATTATAATCTCCATGTAATTAGTTTGAAAGCCGCACCGGCACAATTATCCTCAAAATACACTAAGATTTGTTTGGGGAGCAGGACAATAGGAAAAGACTGGACTTTTTTGTTTGAGTCTTTTAGTGGACTGGACAAAATAGTCCAGTCTCTAAAATAATACACCTCTTTTGAGATTAAATAGTCCCACTTAGAACTTAGGTTTATTTAGTCCTAAGGACTATGATTTTTTTTTTTTGCAAAAATATTTTTTTGGATAAAATGTTTTTTTTATCTTATGTCTATTCTTAAATAAAAAAATGCATATCTCATTCTTTTTTAAAAAAATAAACATATAATAATTATTAAAAAATAAAATAAAATTTTTATTTATTTTATTTTATTTTATTATTGTTTAATTTTCTCTCTTCAATTTATGAAATCTTGATCTTCTTATTTCATAAAAAAATATTATGAAAACCACATTAATAAAAATTTTATTATATATTTGTGCTCTAGTCCTGAGTTACACTAAACACAATATAGTACTAAATAGTCCAATCTAATCTTAATTATTAGTCTAATCTAATCCAATCATATATACCAGTCCAGTCCAATCCAAATATTTATCTTCAATATTTTTTGAATTGTTGTTTTTCTTTTTCCTTTTCCTTTTTTATTTTTGGTTTTTAATATTCAAAACAAAATAAGATAATATTGCAAATAGTATCAATTTCAATTTTTAATTCCTAAAAATAGAAACTTCTGCTGCCAGGCACTTTTTTTAACAAACAACAACGATCGAATAGAATAAACTTTGGACATCCACGGCCTATAAATCCGCCAACCAAAGGCAAGTTACCGAAAACACCACAAAGTCTCTATAATTAATAACAAAATTATTACTAGGGGAATTAGTTTACCAATTTAATTAAAGCCCTATAGACTAGACCAAACAATAATACACATGCAGTAGTAACAGATGCAAAAATATGCTCCGATTAATTATATGATCAGTTCTATGGTGAAAGAAAGTTAATTTGACTGAGTTGGTAGCTATGAATAATCATTTCTATACACATATGTATACATGAGATTTGTAGGCAGTTTACTATACGATGTGAGAATACATAGACATATTAATTCTTAGACAATCACTAAATAAATGTGGCCTATATGTCGACGCTAATAAATAATATATTATCGATATAGAGCTACACCGACGACATTGTTGTTGCTAGAAAATCGTGGATATAAGTCCGTCCCTATATGTTATTTGTACCGGTGACAAATATTGTCGTCGGTATAGATCTCTATTATACTATCATCGTACACTGGTTTAAAAATGACGAAGTCAGTTGTCGTCAATATTATAGAGACAATACATGTCGTCGGTACAAATTTAAAAATTATTATTGTTTTGAAAATTTTAAACATATAGTCATCGCTAAAAATTTGAATTTTACTTTTTATTTACATCTATTTGTCTTCGCTCTAGAGGTTTTGAATGTTTTAAAAATAAATATAAATAAATAATTTATTAGAAATAAAATAAAATAAATAAAATTAGAATTAAATTGAAGGAAATAAAAATACTAACATTAAGTTTAATATTAACTAAACACATAGAAATGTAATACACATAACAAAAAAAAAAAAAAATAAAGTAGCCAACACATAAAAATGTAGAAAATAAAAATAAAAGAACTCTCTAGTGATCCAAATCGGTAGCGTTTTTATCCTCTTAAGGCTAGAGAAGTGGGGGAAGGGCTTGAGGTCAATATCGCAGAGGCAATGCAGGGGGCGAGGGCATTAGAGGAACACTCGGAGCAACATTGGGCAGTCGAATAGATATTTGAAATCTCGAAACCAATGTCGACAATGTGTCAGACGTGTAATGCATTTTCTCATCGTAGTACTGCCTGTCCTTGTCACGATGTGCTCGGAGAACCTCTTCATGCTAGTGGACCGCAATCAGATAATTCTGAGTTTGGCTAAAAAAGTCTTGCAGCTCTGCGTCTGGTATATGAGGCTGCTGCGGTGGAGAAGCTGCTGTAGTAGATGCGCTAGCAGCTCCCTTGAGTTTCAGACCAACTCCTCTTCTATAGTTTCTCTTAAGACCAAGCACCTCGTCAGCAATCGTTGTTTCATTAATATGAGTTAGTGCAGACTGTGCCTAAAAACTCGAGATAGATGAAGATGCTTAAAATTGCAGCTGAGTATTGTAAATCTCAACAATCTAATGCTATAAATAGTCAGAGAAAAAAAGTTAGTAAAAATAAAATTTTTAGATAATCAATAACACATTGAGTAACAAGTTACTTACATAATTCAACTCATGCATTGCAGAAGGCCAATTACTAGTTGAAGGATCTATATATCTCTGCTAATAGTTCTCTATGATTGGTTACAACTCGTCTGTATCAGGATCCCATATACATTGAGTTAGATTAGTAATTAAATGAAAGCAATAAGAAAAAATAAAATTAATGACAATATAAAAAGATTACCATATCTTATATATTGGCCAAGGTATATTTAGGTCCCTACCTACTTATATACTTCATATGTCCTATATTTTCAGCGTTCCTCCTAGACATAACATGTCATTTAAAAGTTATTAGGTAATTGAGTAATAGTTATAAAATGAATATCATAAAAGAATAATTAGAAAAATTATTTAGCCTATAGTTCGCAAAGTCGAACAAATTCACACACTCATTCCAAGCCTCCTTAGTTATATTGGTAGGAACAGCTAGACGAGTATGATGAATGTCAAGATTCTCCTCGTTGCCCTCAGTGAGCATGAACTGCATATTAAGGCCATTCTTCAAGTTCTTATACATGTCCTAAGTATAATGGTCAATGCTTTGTAATACATGAGGCAACTCTTTCTTACTGACATCCTTATACTTGAAGCACCTCTGGAACAAAAAATTAAAGTAATTAACAAGAATAACAACAATAAAATACAAATATTTGAAGCAATAAACTAAGTATACTTACCTTGATATTAGGCTCTATTTTCGCATTTTGTTCAGTAGAAACTTTTGCCCAGCTCTTATGGAAAGTTTCCATAATCTTCCCAACCAATACCCCGATAAGACGAGGAAAATACTTCTGATTTGTTTTAATAGCTCTCCATGTATCTCCTTTCTTATCAATCCTAATCGGGAGTCGTTCACTTAGCCGCAAGGAGTCTAGCTTTTCCTATAAGTTCAAAGATCTATTCTTTGAACGTTTCATCTTGCTGATCAGTGCTGCAAAGGAGAGAGAAAAATATTAATAATTAATCAAATGAAATGAACGATAAATATATATTTATTTATTACTTACATAAAGTAAAAACATTCCTTGTACCTAACTAACACAAGCCATGAATCCTAAATGGGTTTGGTGGGTCTCTTCACTCACATCTCTTCCATGATATGTCCCAAGAGTAGTAATAACTAAATAATATTGATGAATAGAATAAATATGATATGATGCATACGGATATGACAATATAAAATTATATATTTTATTAACAATGTAACAACTATTCTCATAAAATATAAAATAAATAATATTTGCATATTAATCATCATTGTTATCAATATAATCTTCATGTTTATTTTGATCAGTTTCATCATCATCGTCTACCGCCAATTCTTCTTCTTCTTCTTCTACATAATTGTTAATTGTATTATTCTGATCAAGTTTATTATCATCAATAAAATCATCTTCTTCCACATCATGAAAAAGTTCACTTTTGGAATTTTGAAAAAGTTTACTTTGACTCCCACAAATATAATTGATAAACTCTAGCTTGCCACGTTCAACTGTGAAGACAAAGTTTGAGGAGTTATGATCTTGCAAAATAACTGGCTCAGAATCATTATCATCTATTTTCCATCCACCTCGATGACTTAAGTCTCCTACAATCCTCTAATTTGGATCATTCAATAAATCATCAACATAAAAAACTTGCTTAGCTTGAGAAGCAAGTATGTATGGTTCATCTTTATACTACTCATAATTAATAGATACACTTGTTATGTTTTCACTTTTTGATTTTATTTTCTTCTTTCTAGGATTGGTATCAAACCATTGCACTTGAATAAGACAACACAATATGTGTCCATATAATTGAACTCTTGAATTTCTTCTAAATGATAGTAGAATGTAATCTCATCAGTTCCAGGAACAAATATACCATTATTTTGAGTCAGTCATTTAGAATCTCTTGTATGATCTACGAATCGAGTTTCATTTATAATACATGCAAAATAAGAGGAGACATAGAAATATGGCCCAAAAGCTAATGAGTACAACTCATCAGTTACTTAAGGGATCCATTTTGACGTAATTGATACATCTATTATTTAAATTAAAATGTAAATAAGACAACAATGAAAAGAATTGTTATAGGCAAAGGTTGGACTTATAAATTTCATACCTTTATGTAAAACCAAGTTAGAAAAGTGTTGCCTTTAGATTTCATCTTGGTATTGACCACTTTTTTGTTGGATCTTTCTCATGTGTTCATTATATTATAGTAAAAATGTGAAACTTTAATATAATGACATATAATCATTGTAATTTAATATTTCATTAGTTGTGGTGGTTTACTCCAAATATTTCTGGATCTCTGCGCAATTATTTAGTATGTACCACTCTACTTTCTTCTAGAGATGCATATCAAGTGACACGTAACTACAACAAATTACGCTTTTTATAGTATATTAACATAGCATTCTCAAAAAAATATTATCATTTTCGTTTTAAAACTTGCTACATTTGTTATAAAAAGTTAAAATAAAATAAATTGTGCTACATTAATAGAATTCAAGAAGGCAACAACAGAGTTCAAGAAGCCGTACACAGTTTCTCTCTCTCTCTCTATCTCTCTACATATATATATATATACACGTTGATGATGAGAATATAATACCTACTATATAGAAACAAAGTGCACGTTGGACAGAGTTCTAAATAATGTCATGTGGACTTTTTTATAAACAATAGCTAGCAATCAATGGTTTATTTTGTCATTGAATCAATTGTTTATGAATTTCCTCACTTTTTGGGTTCACTTGGATTATCTCTTGCTTTGAATAGAAAGAAGAATTTTACTATATGCTTTCAATAGATTTCATCTTATTAAAAGTTGAGTTTATACCACAAGCTTGTTGACTCAGTTGCCTAGTTTTGAGATTGAAAGAGTTGTGGGATTTTTCTTATGCCCTCTTAATAGAAAAGTCATTTTCATTGTTTATGTCAGTGTGTTCGATATTAATTTTTTGTCCTTTTTTTTTCTAATGATCATTTCAGGACTTGGTGATTAAGATACTTGAACTTTGTATATATCATCTATCATGACAAAAAATATGCTAGGTTCTTCATATTGGAAATTATTGCTAGAGTCCCTTTGGTAAGTGCTAAACTTTTGCTTTTCATTCCATCAGTTTAACATTAAATATAATTGTGGAGGATATAATAAAGTTTTGATTTTCAAGTAAAGAAGCTTAGGAATGGTCATCCATACTTTGGGGCAGTATATAGTATAAACAAAATGTGATGTCAATTGTAATACACATGATAGAATACAACATACAACAAAATCATATCCTTTGGAACTAAAGAAAACAGAGGATTATAAGGGTTTTTCTAACTGAGGATTATATGGGTTTTTCTAACTTCGGCATGATTTCTTTTTCATTTTTATTTTATATACTCTCTCTGTATAAATTTATATGTATATATAACAGTTTCTCCATAATTAAAGATTGTATTTTTTAAAAAATTCAAGTTTTTTCCTATTTGGTCTTTGGTTTCATTGAGTTGAAAGACTTAATTGTGTCCCTGAATTTCAGATTATGACTGCAAAAATAATACGTTTTAGATCTCAATCTGCCCTGTTATTAGCCTTGTATGTTATGGTCATTTTATATATCTATTTTTGTTTTGCATTTTTATCATCTTGCAAATTCTAATGGCTGTTGTTGAAGAGAACAATAAAAGAATGTTGAACTACATTAAAGTTTTTGATTTTCTTCCTTTTACAAATTAAAGATACATGCCTAATTGAAATTGTAGACAAAAGCAAAAATATCAGGCAAGTAATTACCACACTAATTTGAAGCAACTCCTTTCCTTTATGTAATGGCTTCTTTCTTTCTTTTTTCTTTTCTTTTTGGAGTTCAATTATTAAGTGATAGTATGAATGCACTCTTAACTTGAGTAAGAGTTCAAAATACTAGCTTCAAATCAATTGGTGCCAAGAGTATAAAATCGCTTTCTAGTGTTTTGTGGAAATAAGGAGCAATTAAATCAGGGTTTTTTTTTAACTTGTATATTTAATTTTAAATTATTGTCTACAAATTGTTTCTTATCTCTAGTATCTAGATAGTTTTTGGGCATGTGTGGGGAACTTGTTGATTTATTGCTTATTAAGTTTTCTTTTTTTCTATCTGTTATATTATCTTTCTTTTTATTTCTTTTTTTTTTTTCAATTACAGTACGAGTATTATTATGTGTTGGTGACTATTTTTTGAGAACATTGGAGCACAAGTTCAACATAACTTTTGGAAAGCTTTTATGAGGAGTTTTTGAATGTGTTGTATTTTTTAGTTTTATGTTACTTTTGATTGGAGACAATATTATTTAATACTTTAGAAGGTTTATAAAACTTATATGTAACTATGTTTGATTAGAATGTTCTGGATCTTATATTATGTTATACAAAAGATATTTTAGTATTAATGAATTGCCTTATTTAAAGCACTCTTTAAATGTTACTAAAAATGATTTATAGAATAGTACATACATCCAAAATGCTGGCAAAATGCTATTGGATGCAAATAATGACATTTGAAGAAAGCTATTAAAGATAGATAACAACACGCAAAAAAATTTATAACATTATTTCTACAGCAGGTCATAGACTATATAGCTTTCAAATAACGATATGAAAGAATTTTTATAGCTTTGAAATTATAAAAAGCTTTTGACAACATTTAAACAATGCTATACAAACTTTTTTACAACTTTTATATAATGCTATAAAAACGGATTTACAACAGTTAAAAATCACTATAAAAAGTGGGGACTTTTAATAGCAAGGATTGTCCTAGCATGCAGTTAAATGCTATGAAAACCCTTTTATAGCATTCTTCGCCAGCTATGGAATCTATTTTTTATTGTAATGCTTTTCCCAATAGGACGATATTGGGATTGAAACACACTTAAGTGTTTTTTTTGGATCGGTGTTAATAACATCCTCGTTCTTTTCAGGTCAATTGAATTCTATCTCAATCCATTAGATATACATTGAACAAAAAGTTAACGCTTCATCAACAACATAATCTTCAACTATAGATCCCTCAGGATGTGCACGATTTCTAGCATAGACCTTCAACATCTTTATGTATCTCTTAAATAGATACATCCAATTGAAGTGAACATGTCCGCTAAGTAACGCTTCTTCGGGCAAATGCATCACTAAATGAACCATGATATCAAAAAATACAGGAGGAAATATCCGCTAAAGCTTGCAAAGAATAAGAATTCTGCAATCTTTGGAATTCTCTAAGTCTTTCTTACTCAGACTCCTATCTCATATTTGTTGGAAAAAATTACATAATTCAATAATTGTCAATGATATCTCCTTGTTTGTAAAAGCTCTTATGCCAGGAGCCAACAATGCTGCATTATAATATGACAAGCATGTGATTTCAGGTTAGTTATTTTCATGACATTGTCAATTACATTAATCTGCAGATTACTTAGCAAAGTTGTCCAGAAACTTGAAAAACTTAATAAACTGACAAAATTTACATGATCATCCGCACTGAGAGCATATTGTGCTTGAGGTTTAATCAACTTATTTCTCTGATTCAACCAGACGCAACTCTCGTCTTATTTTCATATCAGCCAAATCACTTCATGTATGTCTTTTGATTTGCCTTCAATTCCCAACATTGTTCCAAGAACACTATCACACATATTTTTCTCTTGATGTCATAAGATCATTATTCTAACTCGTAAAAAATAATAGTCTTTCTCCAGTTTAGTTCATCTTTGTCACATTTCCGCTTAATCCCGCCATAACCTGGATATTTAGCTAGAAAAGCAGGTTGCAACTTTCTTAACTACTCTAAAATATCTGCATTACTGATCCACCGAGATGGATTTCTTCTTTCTGGTTTCTCATCAAATTCTTTACTTCTTCTCATTGCATGATTAGTCGGTAATAAACATCTGTGACCCATATAACAAGTCTTGATCTTGATCTTCAATCTCATTGAAGGGATGTCTTCGTTACAAGTTGAACAAGCTTTATAACCTTGACCACTCCACTCAGATAAACTACTACAGGCCGAAAAATCATTAATAGTCTATAAAAGTGCAGTAAGCATTTTGAAGGTGCGATTACTAGTGGCATCTCGAGTCTCTACCTTGATGTCCCATAACTATTTCAACTCCTCAACCAACGGCCTCAGAAATATGTCCATATCTTTTCCTAGAGATTAAGAACTAGGAATTGACAACGACATCATAAAATAGGACTCTTTCATGCATAGCGACGGTAGCAAGTTATTAGTCATCAATACTATTGGCCACACACTATAAGATAAACTCATGTTGCCAAATGAATTGAACTCATCTGCTGCCAAACTCAATCGTATGTTCCTTGGTTCTTTGGCAAAATCAGGATATCTGCGAGCAAATTTCTTTTTCCATACTTCCCCATAAATAGGATGTCTTAATACTATTTCCTCATTAGAACGACCAGAATAATACCGCCTCATACTTACTGTAGTGTGCCTCGACCCGTACAACCACTTTAACCATGGTGTCAATGAGAAATACCACAATACTTTGTGAGGCACCCTTTTACCCTTCGTATTTTTATCTATCCAATGACTCACCCCACAAACAAGATGATTCTCTTTATCTGCATTTTCTTGTCAAAATAAAGCACAATCATATTTGTAAATATGAATTGACTTATACTCTAATCCCAACTTAGACATCCATTTTTTTGCTTCATAATGTGACCCTAATAGCTTGTTATCTATTGGAAGTTCCTCTTTCAATAGCTTCAATAAGCTATCAAATAATTATTAGTCCACTTATGCATTATTTTCAAATTCATAAGCTTTACCAAAAAGTTTAATGCAGGGAACTGTATGAAAATATAGAAGGTGATACAGCTGCATCTTCGTCGACATCTATATCATTATGAATAAGATCATGAGAAGATGGACCTATGAAGTCATTTAAAACATCTATCATTTCATCTACTACAACATTACCTCCATGACAATGTCGTTGCTATTGAGATTTTTGGTCAAATTTTATACTTTGACCTTTTATAGCGATTACCTAGGAATGTCGTCACTTTAGAGGTCAACTATAGTGACGACAATATGTCGTCGTTGTAGCATCTGATTGTTATAGTGAATATATATACTTAGATTGTAATATACATTAATATTCATCATCCTTCTCACTTAGCTCTCATAAAATTTCTCATAGTATTTCTTGTCTTTATAAGAGTACCTCACGTGTATAACTTCATATACTTCAATCAAGAGCCTCGAAAACCAACTTGTAAAGTATCCATATAGTGGTCCTACAAGTTCTTGAAATAACCCAAGAACAGAATAATTAATTATATTAACCATATATAAACACAATAATTAGTCATATATAGGGTCAGTTTGTTCACAATAACATAAACACACAAATATATGATTTTTCAACCGCAAGTATACGGTGTAAACAAGTAATATAGTAGAGAAATATTGGGTTTTTCATGCCCACGAGGATTGCTATTTCAAATTATGCATGTTAGTTACTATGATATTTGCAACCTAATTTTATGTAAGCTAATCCAATTTCAATTAAAAAGTGCTATTAATAAGTAACTAATGCAATTAGAGGAATTAAAATCAATATTGAAGAAAATACAAAATAGCAAAAGTGGATAAATCTATGAAAAAGACCTAGGAACTTGATTTCACTCCAAATATCTATTTTATCCTACTTTGCAATCATTAACTAATTTTCTATAATTTATTAATCAATAGTTAATTATAGTCTCATTATCCCTTCCAAGTGTTAAATGAAACTCTATGTAAACTAGGCAATTTGGTATCTGGTACGTCATCAGGCAACTGAATTAATTAACATTCCTTTCTCTATTTGGCATGACCTAAGGAAACCTTGTAATTACATAGTATAGTGACAAGTAGGGTTAATTCCACGAGAAATTGGTCTAACTAAATTTACTACTAATCTTAAGGGGTAAAAGAGATTGAGAACTAAAACTAAACAACGCAAAAAAGAAAAACAAACAATAAAGTAATTACCACCAATGCACGGCTACCAAACAATCCTATTAACTAATTACCAAATTTTATTAGTTATCTAACTAAGCTATATATCAACCGTAAATAGCCTACGAATGCATGACTATTCTTATTTTTGCTTAGAGTGTATGTGAACTAGACGAACGCCAAAGTTAACCTCTTTTCATTAACTAACCTAAGCAAATGCCCTAGAATTAATTAACAAAAACAATACGAATAGAAAGATATTAGGTTGATCCAGATTATAATTTCATAAACTCAAAATCTAACCTAGGTTATGTTCTTCCCTATAGATAACTTATCTAACAATTAAATCAACCATAGTTTTATTACCTTCTAGTTGTAATATAGCAATCGGGTATCCAAATTCTAGTATATATTAGAATCCTATCACGATAATCTAGTTGTACACCTAAACAAATCAAAATATAATTCATAAAACAATATGTATAGAAGAACATAAACAACTTTAATTAAACAACTAAATATATAAAATATGGAAAATCAATTAACAGTCTTGTCTAGGGGTTGAAATCACCTGTAACCTAATCTGGAGCCTAGTCTAGCATATATATGAGAATAAATATCAAGAACATAATGCTAGAAACAAATAAAAACTAAAGGGAAAGAAGGAAGAACGAAGGTTGCGGCTATAGTGGCTCCCAAGCTCTCTTTCTTACTCTCTCTAGGTCTCTAGTATTTTAGGTAGCTCCTAGGTATTTATGACTTGTTCCCATCTGGTTTAGGGCTCTCTTATATATGCAATTAAGTGTGTGAGTCATCTAGGTTGAGTCGCAGTCGAATTAGAACACTTAGGCCGTCAAAATTGAGTGAGAAGGCTAAAAACTGTGTCTCTAGTGTCGCGACACTTGGCAGTCAGCGCAGCGGTACTGAGTCATAAGTAGATTATTTTTTCTGTGAAACATTTCCAGTGCCACAACATTGGACCCTTTTCAGTTGGATCTTTCCAGCTCATCCAACTTCTTTTGTTTTAGCCCATTCTCAGCCTAAATTCAGCACTTTTTCACCATTAAAGTTCCAAAACACCTAAAAACAAAGAAATAACACCAGTAGTCTTATAATAGTATGAATACTAACAAAATATCGTGAGAAATATGTTAGTTATACATAATGGAATATTAAACCAAATACAATCCCAGAATCTATCATGCCAAATTGTCAGGAAAAGATTTGTTGAGAGAAAACCTGTGACTAACTTGGATCCATTGTGTCTAACAGCAAAGGATGAGATCACGTTAGCGGAAGCGATTAATTAATTAGAGCCTGAGGGTAAAAGGTCTTCCACAGCCAAAATACTCAATGTATACTCAATGAGTTCTCTCTCTGTTGATAGAGGCAGAGGAGAAGAATGTACGTTCTATTTAGCTTGGGGACCAAAACCCTTATGGTTATGTCCTTATATACTAGTAGCCAATAGAGACCTCATCAATTCTTATTGTACTAGGATTAGGTAACCACATATTATAGAGTTTATACTAAATAGGTAATTTCCTGAGCCTATAATTAGATCACTTAATGACCCTACTTAATTAGATAGCCCTAATATAATATAATTGTTATAAAAACTGTGGCCCGCATAAGTGGATAAAAATGTGTATAACCCAATAATCTCCCACTTAGGCTACATGAGTTTTTCTTGTGACAATTATATAATAAAAACTTGAGTGCGCACTTTATTGTTATCTATTAAGAAAGTACTCCTTAAGACAATCTGAACCATCTTGTATATCAACATGAAACCAAAGCGGCCTTCATTGCACTTAGGTAGGCAACTAAACCTATCAATGATGACCAAATTAATACACGCAATGACATAGATCAATTATGAATGTGTGGCATGGAAATTATACGAAAAGTGATCTTACATGCCTATTTCCATTTGGTCCTACTTTATGATTCCAACGAATCAACCTTAGCCTTTCACTTTATGCAAAACCGCAACTTTATGCAAAATAGCAGATAGAAAGAAAATAAAATATAAATTCAGAGTATAAAAAAAACCATTATTTTATTGATATCAAATAATAAATATGTCTGTCACAAGCGAACTCGTAAAATCTAACTCCCACTAATCCTGAACATCTTTAAATGGTACAACACCCATATGAGCAGTATGCTCATGAAACACCTTAGGCACTAAACCTTTGGTGAGCGGATCCGTCAACATGAAGTTAGTTCCGATATGTTCTATAAACACTAGATGACTCTGAACTCTTTCTTTAACAACTAGAAACTTAATGTCTATGTGCTTAGACTTTGACGAGGTTTTGTTATTATTGGAATATAGAATATTGACTCTATTATCACAATAAATCTTCAATGGCTTTTCAATGCCATCGACAATTCACAGCCCGGTGATAAAATTTCCCAGCTATATTCCTTGATTCGATACCTCATAATAAGCTATAAACTCTGCCTCCATGGTGGAAGAAGCTGTGAACGTCTGCTTAACACTCTTCCAGGATACAGCTCCTCTAGCAAGCAGGTAAATATAGCCTGAAGTGGATCTTTTACTATCTAGGCATCCAACATAATCGAAGTTGGAATACCCCATGATCTCCAAATGATCAGATCTCTGATAAGTGAGCATCTAATCTTTTGTTCTCTGTAAATATCATAAAACCCTTTTTGCTGTTGTCCAGTGATCTATACCAGGGTTGTTTAAATATCTGTCTAACACTCTAACTATGTATGCTATATCTGAATGTGTACATACCTGAGCATACATCAGATTTCCTATTGCAGATGCATAAGGGATCTTCTGCATTTCTTTAGCTTCATACTCATTCTTAGGGCATTGAATGAGACTGAATTTATTACCCATAGCAATAGGTGTATCTCCTAGGGCACATTTGCTCATGCCAAATCTATCAAGCACCTTTTCAATATAGCTCTTTTGTGATAACCCAAGTATGCCCTGAGAGTGATCTCGATGTATTCTAATCCCTAATACAAAAGAGGCGTCCCCAAGATCTTTCATCTCAAATTTGTTTGATAGAAATTGCTTGGTTTCGTGCAATAAGCCTATATCATTGCTTGCCAAAAGTATGTCATCGATATACAAGACCAGGAAGATACATTTGCTCCCACTGAACTTATGATAAATGCATCCATCTAATGAATTTTCCTCAAAACTGAATGAGGAAATAACTTGATGGAACTTATGATACCATTGACGGGATGCTTGTTTGATACCATAGATGGATTTCTTTAGTGTGCAGATCATAGATTTTGGATCTCCAGTTACAAAGTTTTCAGATTATTCTATATAAATTGTTTCCTCAATATCACCATTGAGAAATAAAGTCTTTACATCCATCTGATGTAGCTCCAGATCAAAATAAGCTACTAGTGCCATAATTATTCTGAAAGAGTCCTTTGAAGAAACTGGAGAGAAAGTCTCTTTATAATCAATACATTTTTTCTGAGTGAAACCCTTGGCAACTAGACGAGTCTTATATCTCTCGATATTGCCTTTAGAATCCTTTGTTGTTTTAAAAATCCATTTACAACCAATAGATTTCTTTTCTGCTGGCAATTCGACGAGTTCCTAAACGTTGTTGTCTTTCTTAGATTTCATCTCATCCTCTATGGCAGCGATCCACTATTGGAATTTTGAACTTTGTTTGGCGTGAGTGAAATTGATTGAATTATTTTCCACTCTTATATCAAACTCATGTTCTAGGAGATAGACGATGTAATCATCTAGAATTGCGTTTCTCCTTTCCCTAGTATATCTTATTAGTGGCACTTCCTCTTGAGGTTGTTGAGTTTACTCTTCAGGAGCAACTTCCTCATGTGAGACACGGAGTTGTAGAATATTGTCTTGAATTTCTGGATTTGCTTCTTGAATAATGTCAGGCAAAGGAGCCTGATCACCTTCAATAGCAACTATAGGAAGAGAAAAAAATTCCTCCTCAAAGATAATATCTTTTACCTTATCTTCCCCCTAAACCTCAATATTCTCAAGGAATCTCGCATTACTCGTCTTGAAAAAAGACCTATTAGAGGGATCATATAATTTGAAACCTCTGGATCTTTCAGCGTAGCCAACAAAATATCAGCTTATTGTTCTTGAGTCCAGTTTCTTTTCATGTGGCCAGTATGGCCTTGCCTCAGCTAGACAACCCCAAATATGCAAGTGCCTAATGCTAGGCTTCTTGCCTGTCCATAATTCATAAGAGGTTTTAGCTACTGATTTGCTGGATACTTTGTTAAGTATATAAACTGCAGTCTTAAGTGCTTCTCCCCAAAGTGATTTAGGTAAGGAGGAATGACTGATCATACTTCTCACCATGTCCTTAAGTGTTCGGTTTCATTGCCCAGCAACACCATTCATGCGAGGTTTTCCTGGCATTGTGTATTATGGAACGATTTCACATTTCTCTAGGTACTGGGCAAAAGGTCTTGGACGTTGTTCACTGGATCCATCATACCTACCATAGTATTCACCACCACGATCGAATTTGACGGCTTTAATTTTCTTGTCGAGTTGATTTTCAACTTCGGCTTTGAAAGCTTTAAATACGTCTAGGGATTGTGACTTCTCATGAATCAAATATAGGTACCCATAGAGAGAGTAATCGTCTATGAATGTAATAAAATACTGTTGGCCATTTTATTAAGCCATGGGGAATGGACCGTAGATATCAGTATGTATCAGTTCTAAGACTCCGGAACTCCTATTAGCACCTAATTTTCGTACATATGTCTGTTTTCCTTTAATGCACTCAACACAAGCTGTGAAGTCTATGAGGTCAAGTGGGTCAAGAATTCTATCTGACACAAGACGTTGTATTCTCTGTTTAGAGATGTATCCTAATCGCATGTGCCATGACATAGAGGAATTCTCAATGGTTTTGCATTTTGTATCACGTTTCTTGACATGCAAAGTTTCATTAATTGAGGTAATAATATCGACTTTATATAGGTTATCAATCAAAGTACCAACTACAATAATATTAGAATTTTGAAAAAGACTAAATTTATTATTTCCAAATGAACAAGAATAATCAGATTTGTCCAAAGCTGAAATGAAAATTAAATTCCGTCTAAATGACGGTACAACAAATATCTCGTCCAAATCCAAAAATAAGCTAGAACCTAATTGCAACCTAAATTGACCTATTACCTCTACTGTAGTTGTATCGTCGTTGCCCACATAGATGTATCTTTCAGCATCACTTGGTGGACAACTCCTCAGACAACCCTGCATAGACATACTTATGTGAGTAGTGGCACCAGTATCCACCCACCAAGTATGACTAGGTACAGAAGCAAAATTAACCTCAGAACAGAAAAAATTGATAAGCTTACCCTTCTTGACACACCAGATGGCGTACTTGGGATATTCCTTCTTCACATGTCCTGCCCTCTTGCGGAAGAAACAAGTTGATTCCTCATCTTGTTTCTTTTGTACTTTATTATGTGAAATCCCATATGCAACTCCTTTATCCTTAGTCCTTTTTCTTTTCTTATCTTGAGAGGTTGTTGCTAAGTGAGCACTCTCTGTCTTCTCTTGCTTCAATCTATCCTCTTCTTATACACACTGAGATATGAGCTCATTAAGAGTCCATTTTTCTTTCTGGGTATTGTAACTCACTTTAAATTGACTGAATTGTGGCAGAAGAGATAGTAGAACTAATTACACGAGCAAGTCATCCGAAAGCTCTAACTTAAATGCCTTTAGTTTTGAAGCCAGATTGGATATCTCCATGATGTATTCCCTAGTGTTCCTTTTACCTTTATAACGCATAGCAAGTAAATTGCTCAACATAGTACTTGTTTCCGCTTTTTCATTCTTTTGAAAATGTTCTGCAATTGCGTCAAGGAATGCCTTAGCATTATCAACCTCTGGCACAACGCCCCTAATGGTCTCAGGTATGGAATGTTTCATGATCATAAGACTCATGCGATTAGAACGTTCCCACTGCTCAAAGTTCTTAACATCCGTAGTAGAACTTTTATTTGTAAGAGTAGCAGGTTATTCTTTCCTAAGTGCAAGGTCCAGATTTATGCAACTGAGCACAATCATAATGTGCTCTTTCCACTTCTTGAAGTTTGTGCCGTTAAGCACAAGAATTGAATTCAAATTAGCAGATATATTTGAAGCAGAAACTGAACAGAGAACAAAAAATAGAAAATAATAACTCACATTAATAGCATGTCATAAACTGAGCATACAAAAAAAGATATACTAGCATGACATATAGCAAATAAACATATAAGGTGGGCTCCCATCACAAGATACCCAGAACAACATTAATAAGTCTTCCTTTAGGCCGACTTACTAACTTGTAAGTGGTACTCTTCAATGCAGTAATCAAATATTGACAGTAAATCCTTTCAGACAGTAAATCTTCCTTTGGGCTGATTTACTATCCACATGGAAACTTAATAACCATCACATACCTATTATCGCATGTGTGTTCATTGTTCGGCCAAATAATCATATTCTTTTAGGCCGGTAATTATTCGCATGAACAATAAACACACAGTCATGCAAATATTTTAAAATAAATAAATCTACATAGTAGAGGTTACTTTGGCAAAATGTTGTTTGAACTCATCTATTTTAAAATTTTAAACCAATAGTGCAAAGAAAATAATAACCAAAGTGCCCAAAAATCGACTTAAAATAGCCGAAAACTGAAAAATTTTCTTTGCTGCAGGAATCAATCGATCGATTCTGCCATTTCAGTAGACCGAAAACCACAGAGACCAAATTGTGGTTTTCGGCAACTTTCGGTCGACCGAAAAGCCACTTTCGGTCGACCGAAATTAACAGATTCAATCTTTCTGAAACTGGCTCATCACTTTATCATTCCTTAAACCAAATAGAATTTTATATGGACAAAGTGGAGGTCATTTTAGTCCTTAATACGTCAAAAAAGTGTTGAAACCCCATAATTTAAGTAAAAAAATGACCGAAATCGACCCAAAAATCAAAATTTTACTGAAAATCATCTTACTGGAATAGTGTTTCGGTAAACCGAAAGCAGGAATTGGTCTGCCCAAAACACTGTTTCAATACGAATATGGAATTTTCCAGATCCACTTAAATGGCTTCAAACATCAAAATAAACTCGAAGATGATGTTTTTGGCCCCAAATCCAAAATATAAACGATCCATAAGCCAAAACCTTACCACCCTCATAACATCAAATAACTCAACAAATCATGTAAATCATATATCATGCATGTATAATCTAAACTCTATAATTACAAATAGGCATAGATTACGAAAACTTCAATCATGCATGATTAACCTAATCAATTTAACATGATTACCTGCTCCTGATACCACTTGTTAGTTATACATAATGTATTATTAAACCAAATACAATCCCAAAATCTATTATGTTAAATTGTCAGGAAAAGATTTGTTGAGAGAAAATCCGTGACTAACCTGGATCCATTGTGTCTGACAGCAAAGGATGAGATCACGTAAGCGGAAGCGATTAATTAATTAGAGCCTGAGGGTAGAAGGTCTTCCACAGCTAGAATACTCTATATATGCTCAATGGGTTCTCTCTCTGTTGATGGAGGCAGAGGAGAAGAGTGTACGTTATACTTGGCTTAAGGACCAAAACCCTTATAATAATGTCCTTGTATACTATTAGCTAATAGAGACCCCATCAATCCTTATTAGATTAGGATTAGGTAACCACACATTATAGAGTCCAT
Organism: Trema orientale; assembly: GCA_002914845.1. Lineage (NCBI taxonomy): Eukaryota > Viridiplantae > Streptophyta > Magnoliopsida > Rosales > Cannabaceae > Trema > Trema orientale. The sequence continues at coordinate 540,945 of JXTC01000134.1, read as the reverse complement.
AATAAATAGGTAATTTCTTGAGCACATAATTAGATTACTTAATGACCCTACTTAATTAGACATCCCTAATATAATATAATTGTTATAAAAAATGTGGCCCATATAATTGGGTAAAAACATGTATAACCCAACAAAATAACTATCATATAGGTGTATTTTGACAACTATTAGTATCCCTACCTAAATCAACTAAATAAACATGCATTAAGCCACCTTTAAAGATTAACCTAGAGTTAATGGCCTCTTGAACTCATTAATAACTAAGCATGTATTTCTCAAATCAAGTAAGTAATATTCCAATCTTTCCTGAGCATTAGAATCACAAACAAATATCAACTAATTGATTTTCCAATCTAATTAGAAGCTTTAAGCAATCAAAAAATACAAATGAATAAAGATGAAATTTCATTTATAAATTGCAAAATAATCAAAGAAAAGAGCATTTGGAGCTACACCAAGCCCCTAGAAAAGAAAACTAGCTAGATATAATCTTATCCATGAATATCACCAAAGAGAAGTTTACAATTGAAAGCATATTTAAATTATCATAATTACAACTTCTACGAAAAAATAAAAATAAAGAAGAAAATAAGAAGATATATATATATATATATATGTATATATATAGGAAGAAGAACTATGGTGATTCTTCAAGCTTGAATCTCCAAGAATCTTCAAGAGAAATCTCCAAGAACCAAGCTCCATGCCTCTCTCAATTTGGTAATCTCTGCTCCTTTCAAATCTGTCTTGAAAAATGTGTCTCTACCTCTTTTTAGCTCATCTTCTAGGTGAAATTCAAGCACACTTAAAAAAAGAAGAGTTTCCACCGTTAGGTCTTCAAAATGGAGCAATTTGGGCCCTTAAAAGCCATTGAAAAACGCTACCAGATGGAGGGAGAGGCGCAACCGATCTTTTTAGTGGCGCAGCTACGCTCCTGCCCCCTTACTGGCTGGTTCTCCTCCTTTGTCTGTTTTACTTCCAATTTCCACCAAATTGACACCAAAATTATTTTTCATCAGTTCCTGTAATAAAAACACAACATAATTTCTTTACAACACAAGAATAAAGAGGATTTCATAAATAACCAAGATACAAAATAATAAGGAAATGTGCATAGAATGCACATTAACACTATTACAAAAATATATCCTCCTAATTTAAGAATTCAACCATGTACATATTCTTGAAAACTATACTTTGTCCCTTGGGATTACAATATAAAGTTTAATTTTTAAATCCGAAACAAATTTAATTTTGGGAAAGAAGTAATTCAAACTGACGAAATCCCATCCTCATTCAATATTTTGAAACAGATATTATTTACAAAAGTACAATGCAAAAACAAAGTGACCTTAATATCTTCTAGAAATTTTTGATAATGATTCAAGAGATGTTTTGCATGAGTCGTAATAAGTCTTTTACTTGACCACTTCTATACTTCGATCCTTATGTGTTCCATGTGAGTGATTATTTTAGCATCTACCTTTCTCTTCCAGTTCACAAACATCTTTATGCCTAATTGCGTTGAAAAGATCGGAATCTTCTACTCTGTGACTTGTGACACGAAGAAACAAGAGCCTCTTTTCCAGATCCCAGAACAATGGATAGTGCAACACCTCAACTGCCTTTGGCCTGGCCCCAGTAAAGATTGAACGAGTCAAAAAAACAAAAAATCATCTAAAAAAAAAGAATAAATAAATAAGGTAATATTAGACTATGATGGGTTTTATATATATTATATAGTATGATGGTTTTATATATACAAGGACAAGTACTATTCGAACTATCAATAACATATATTGTAATGGGATATTAGGGAAACTAAACAAGTTAAATTTAGTAAACAATCCCTACGTTTTAAATTTATTTGCAAAATACACCTTTCAATAGTATGGCAAGTGGCAAATGTGGTTTAAGTTATAATTTCGAAAGCTATTTTACAAAGAGTTTTTAGAATAGGTCATTTATTAAGAGTGATCACTTTTCAAATAGTCTATTTTGCAAACCACCCTGTTAGTTAATTCTTAAATTTCTTATGAAAGTATTTATGTATATATATCTAACAGAAATCACTTTTTTTTTTCCCGCGAGTGGGGGGGTTGTTGGTGGAGGTAATGGTTAACCTCGTTGTTATTTTAATAGAAATCACTTCTTTCTCGGGGGAGGGTTTTTTTTTTTTTTGCTCGTTTTCTACGGGGAGGGAGTGGTTAACCTCGTTGTTATTTTAATAGAAATCACTTCTATCTTGTGGCACGGAACTTAGGTAAGTACTTCTAATTGGATTCTTGAACCTACGTCATCCTGCTTTAAGTTTCTGGTCAACTTGAGTACCTGCCACTTAAGAAGGGGAAAAGAAAGGTGTAGATCATCATACACATCATACATTCATACCTAAGACTTGCCTAATTAAGTGTGGAGATACATACTCGGGGAAAAGTTCGAGATCTGGGGGCAACCTAAGGTAAATCTTTAGGAAATACTTCTAAGAATTCATGAAACCACACTGGTACTTCATTTGGCTTAAGTTTGATCTTGTCAAGTTGATTATCTACCAAATATATAACAAGGGAAAAAATAAAATGGAGATCATCATAAACAGACCTAAGATCATTGGCTAAACATGGATATTACTGGGCGAACTTTCGACATCTATAGTAATTCCTCCGTAGAAACGCAGTGTTACGAAAAATTTAATGACAATACCCTTATAATACTGATTTTATAACACATTAGTTATTGTAGCATATTAATGTACTGTAATTAGTCCCCAAAACTTAAGATCTAAAAATTAAACTGATCATGTTCAAAACTTTATCAAATAATAAGAACGAGTGTATATATATATATATGGGCACCAATCCAGTAGGTATTTTTTTTTTTTTTACCTATGCATAGGTATCAATTTGGCCAATGAAAATTTAGCAAGCACATTTTTTTATTATAAAAAGTAAGAAAGAGAAAAAGCATTAATGGTGCACGTCTTTTTATGCACTTCATTATAGCCATTGGATCACCATTAGATGATGATCCAATGGCTAAAAAAAAAATACCTACCCATAGGTAAAAAAAAAAAATACCTACTGGATTGGCAACCTATATATATATATATATAGATATATTAGAAAAGATAAGATATCAGATGTGTTTTTTGAACAAATAATACTATATGTAAAGGGCAAACGTTGTTACTGTGCTAAAACATTTTCCCTCTTAAGTATAGTCAGAAAATAAAATTTCAACAAATTTTGAAAAGGTTGTTATGGCTGTCGGAGTGTATGCGCATAAAAGTCTTAATAACGACTAAGAAAATTAACGCAAATTAGAGGGTATAATATTTTGGCAGCATTAGGTTAAAAATGAGCTACTATTATTGATAGTTTATGTCATGTTGTACGAAGTCAAGTATAATAATCTTACCTCAACATGGGGTTGCCATTTAATAAAAGGAAAATAATATGATGAGCTTCACGGATATCCTTGACCAAAAAGAGGTCCATATTGCTTTCGACAATATTCTTATCACGCTCAAGACGGTCACTGTTTTCGACAATTTTCTTATCACGCTCAAGATGGGTCTCCAAATGGATACCTACCACTACTGTAGACATAACTAATTTTTTAATTAACTGCAGGCATGCAGCTACCTGTTACTAGGGCATCCATCATTCTGTACTCTATATATAAAATCATTTTGCTACTTCTTCTCAGTCCGCCGCCTTCAACCACCTCTCTGATCCTTCTCTCCTTCTATATGAATCAACATATATAGGTCCCCTTTGAGACCGTATATTGAGCATCATATATTTGAATCAACATATTGTCAAGAGAAAAAGATGAACAAGTTTTTGGTGAAGGGTTTTCTTGAAGATGTGATTTTTATTAAGACCGAAATAATTTTTGTTTTTATTATGCCCTCATGATCAAACATAGCTTCAGCGATATCCTTGGCAGAAAACGGTTCATATGTGTCAACATCATTGTTGACTAATTTTTTAACTGAAAGCTCCAAAAATATGTGCAAGATCAAGATCAAGATCAAGGCGAGAAATAATAACAAGCACCGGTTTTCAGGTTGATGAAGAATCTTCTTCTTGGTCGGTCCTTAGTAATTGTGTTCATGTTGTTAAGGGCTGATTACTCAGTACATAGGCTTAGCCACGTGTACAAGTTTGTTGATGAGTAGCTACCATTCTGTTAGTTTTCTGTTAGCATTCAGTTAGATAGTTTTCTAAACAGAGTTAGCTATTAGTCCTAACATATTAGATTCATATTAGATTATGAATCTTCTTCTTGTTCGGTCGTGAGTAATTGTGTTCATATTATATTCATATACTTTTGTGTAATCAATTTGTTTCTAATAATAACATGTTTATTTTGTGTTCTTGTGCAGTATTACACGCTACAAGAAATGCCACTTTCCCCAACAGATTGAGATGAGCTGTTGGGGAAAGAATCAATTGCTGATGGGTAAATTGCAACTCGTAGGTCTGAGGACTCTATGCCGATGGGCTGCGCGTTGGCACAAAAGTGGCGGGTAAAAAAGGGGGCTTATTTTTTACCATATAGCGATGCGTCTTTGAACTTCCGCCGGAATAACTCGTCGGCGGCTAGCGGTGTCAAAGAGGTTAGGCCTAACTCATGTATAGGCCTAAACGAGCTGTGGGCCGGCCCAAATTGACACCTCTATTCTCGATAAAAGGTTTTAGTTTTATTTTATTTTTTAAAGTAAATTATTAATGAAACGGTGTCGTTTGGGTTATTCGAGAATGTTCAGAACCCTAGGGTTTTGAACCAAAAACCTCTAATCCTTCTTCTTTCTTTTTTGAAGTAAAGTTATTAATGAAACGGTGTCGTTTGGGTTGTTCGAGAATGTTCAGAACCCTAGGGTTTTGAACCAAAAACCTCTAATCCTTCTTTCTTTTTTGAAGTAAAGTTATTAATGAAACGGTGTCGTTTGGGTTGTTCGAGAATGTTCAGAATCCTAGGGTTTTGAACCAAAAACCTCTAATGCTTCTTCTTTCTTTTTCATCTCACCCATCCATAGCTATCGTCTGCTTTTTTCTTTGTGTCCTAAGTGGCTTTGTTTCCAAATCTTTTTGGCTAGTCTCACGCTCTCAACGAGAAAAAAATCTTTTTTTTTTGAGTTCTTTGCACTCTAATAGGAATAAAAATCCTTTTTTTGTCTCTCGAGTCTTATTCTGGGAATGTGAAGAAAAAAATAAAATCCCCATGTAACCAGGTAAACCCCTATCTCTCTACTTATTTTACTTTTTTTTTTTTCATTTTATTTAGGCTTCATTATTTGGTACTTGAATTTGTGGAGGAAAAGAAAAAAATTTTCAAAAGATTATAATTTTCTCTTGTTTAGATTCAAACAAAAGATTATAAAAGGTCTTTCCAAAAAAAGAAAAAAATTGTTCTGTTGTCATCTTTTAACAGATAGAATTTTAACAAACTAATTAGGAAAGCCAAAAATTCCAAAATAAAGTACTATAAAATTTTAAGAAAATAATTTTCTCTCATTTTTTCCATAACTTTCCCTTCGTAATTTTTTTTCCTCTAGAAATTCAAGTTCCTAATGGAGCCTTTTAAGTTTTGATAATTTTTTCTGTTATTTCTCTCTGACCAGGCAATTTTCTGTCTTTTGTGAATTTTCTCAGTCTCTGTCCAGGTAGCCCTTTCCCCTAGTTTGTTTGGGTTCTATGGATTTGAATGGGTTGGATTTGTGGATTTGAATTGTTTTTTTTTGGGTTTATATTCTCACTCTGGCTATTTATTTGGATGTTGGCTATTTATCTGAGTTTGTTTTCTGTGTTGTTCTCTCTGGTTTTTGCGAAATTTTTGTGTATGTTCTCTCTCAAACAAATCAAAATGTGGATTTCAATGGCCTGAGTCTATTTTTTGTGTATATATTCTCTCTGGATATTTATCTGGGTTTGTTTCTTTGTTTTTTTTGGTATATTGGGCTTATTTTTTGTGTATATTGACTAAAATACAAGAATTGTTTTTTGTTTTAAACGATTTTCAATACTTTAATCGTCACTAACATTTTTGTATGCTTTTGTTAAACACGTTTTGTTCATTTTATGTTGTTAGCATCTTTGGATTTTTCATGCTTTGGGTTAGGAGGATCTGGCCTCGATTTTATATGCGATAAAGTTAACACGTGGATAGTTTGTTGAGTTGTTGTGCTGTCAACGAAACAAAAATTGAGCTTTTCAAAATTTTAGTTCTAAGCACGGTAAATGAATCTAGCATATATCCCTCCCAAGATGTTGTAAATTCCCAGTGAACCATTGAGCTTCTTACATAATATTTCTCATTGATCGTACCCATAAGACAGTGATTTTAATAGCAATAAGGTTAATTGTTTTAAGAAGAGTGTTATGTTATGCCTATTGATCCCTTTGTATTAGTGTTCTTTGTATTCTTCATCATCCGTGTAGTAATAGTGTTCTTTGTATATGTGTATCTCTGAGTTGTATTGTGGAAATGGAAATGAGATGAACATGGTGATGTGAAGATGCAAACAACCACGGATTGTAAAAGAAACAAAGAGCAATGATGGTGATAATATGAAAACTAATGCAAGAATATATGTGAATATATATATATATATATATATATATATATATATATATATATATATATATATATATACATAAATGGATATATGGAAGTTGGAGGTCACGGGGTTAAAGAAAATTACGAGGTGATGGTGATGATAATAACAAGGAGGACAATCGGCTTATGTGAAATGAGAAGATAAGCGTGATGATTATTGTATATGGTAGATTGAAGTGAAAAGATAGCCACACTGGTTGAGGAGAATATCGAAATGATGATGATTGTACGAAGATGAGTCAGTGGAGGTGCTAAAGTGAAAGATATGGGTTGATATTGGGTCGTGTAGCTACGTCTTGGAAGAGGAAAGTACGGCGAAGATCACTAAGGAAGGTACCTGTGAATAATTTGAGACCAAAGATCACCCTTTTGGAATTACTAATCTTCACATGAGAGCTTTGGTGGCTATGGACTCATGGAACAAAGAGAACTGAATAGGAGACAAAGAGAAAGGAAGGCTTATGACTTTGGGTGAGAAAGAACACACGAGAGAGGAAGAAAGAATGTGAGGAAAAACAGAGAAAAAGAGAAAGTTGTTATTAAGAATAAATGAGCTGAATGGTACAGTAAGTGAAGCTTTGCTGAGAAGAGCAGCCAAAAGAGAATAGAGAGAAAGGGAAAGAAAAAAGGGTCACCAAAGCCCACCGAGAGAGAGAGAAAGGGAAAGAAAAGGAGGGTTTTGTTGGTTTTTCAAGAGTGAAGATCACAAGATTAGATGGCGATTTTTTTTCCTGATCTAGATGAAATTTTAGTATGTTGTTGGCGACAACACAAACTGAATTTTGAGTGGTCTGATTCCTTGTTTCCTCTCTTTATTGATTGTATTCTGTGACAGACCCAAACTTTTCTTTTGAGTTTGATGATTATTGTTGACATCCACCTTTGGTTGATGCTTTTGATGAATAGATTCCAGATTTATTGTTAGAGAAGAACTTGTTGTATTCTATTGATTATTGTTATTTGCGGAAGATTTGAGTGACCTAAGGCCCGTAGTTTTTCTCTTCAACTTCCACTGTTTTTCACATAAAAATTTGGTGTGTTAATCTTGTGGATTGTGTAATTAGCTTATCTTTGTGGGTTGTATTGATTTATATTGCCTATTCTAGTTGTTTGACATTGGTTAGTTTCCATGCCCATGTACTTGCACAAGGAGGAAAAAAGAATTAACTGTTTCTACTATAGTTTTTTTTCTATTGAAACTTGTTTGTGAAGTAGTAGGCTTTTTCCCAACATAGTAGCATATATATACGCCATCACACCTTTGAGGATTCCTTTAAGCCTACTGCTCCCTAAACCTTGTATGTTTTTCCATTCTTGTATCACAACAGACATCTATTAAATTTGTAGCATTATTCATCATTTTTCATTATAGTTTTTACTGTTAAATTTCCATTTTCTTTTACCCTATTAACCGTAGGCTTTTTCCCAATATAGTAGCATATATATACACCTTTGCACCTTTCAGGATTCCTTTAAGCCTGTTGCTCCCTCAACCTTGTATGTTTTACCATTCTTAGATCACAACAGAAATCTCCATAAGTCGGCATTTGTAGCATTATTCATCATTATTCATTAAAGTTCTTACTGTTAAATTTCAATTTTCTTAAACCCCATTAATTGTTTAAGTGTGATGGCTTTAATGTCACGATATGAACCTTGGACTAGTGGCAGACGAAGAATTTCACTAGTTTTAGAAAAACATAAAAACTTCAAATTTTCAGAAAAATGACAACTTCTGTAAAAGCTTATAGTGATAATTCAAATTATAAATTCTCATAATTTTATCATCACCATTAATAATATTGATAAAACATATCCATGCATCATCATCATCATCATCATCAGTAGATATAGTAAGTAATACATGCTGAATCCATAATATGAGCTTGAAAGTGTTATTACAAATCCAAAATAAGAGTTACTATCTACTAAACTAGATACACGCTTCCTTTCCTAATCACTATGCACCAGAGTTTCCCAAGTTACACTACACACTATTTGATAGGTGAAAAAATAAGGGTTTAGCACTCACATGCTTAGTAGGAATTTAATTACCTTTTAAAAATGAATGCAACTTTTCAAATAGCATAGTTAGTAACTTTTCAAACCGCATAGTTAGTACCCTTCTAAATTCATTTATAAATCAAGTTTACAAAATAATTGAGATCAAGAGTAAGAACATATTCAAAATAAAAATCAAAGCCACATAGTTGTACATATCAAAAATCAAGCAAATTTATGAATTAGATCTTATCCTCTTATCACGGTCCTGTAATGCCTCTTTATTAGTGGTACCCAACATCCTGACATTATCTGGAGGCGTGTCAACAAATGTTATGCAGGGTCCTAAGTTTTCACTTACCGCTGCATCAACTCTCTACCGATCTAAAATACCATGATATAAAAATAAACCTCAAGTATGTGATCATATGTTAGGTACTACACATTATATGGTGTGTAATAACCATGCATCAAGTATATTAAGAAAATTATGTTTTAAAACTCATTTGGTATTATTCTGGGATTTATTGAAAATCGGGTAGCATAACAACAATATTTTCCTAAAGCCAAAATTTTTAAACAAAATAAGTATAGAACTTAGTAATTGAACTCCTACCTTGCCTTGATAGCCATGCTAAGCTATCAGCCTATGAAATCTTCCGTTGGTTACTTGGTTGCTCAAAAGGTCGTTTTGGAATTCCGTGAGCTCGTTTTGAGGAATGATTTTCCTAACGAAGCCTCAAATTGAGAAATGAACATCATTACTGAATTCATAGCGTCTAAAATAGTAAGGTTAGATATATAACTTGATTAATTTGGGCCTTGAGTCGAAACTCGCACGTGGCACGTAAAATGAGGTGAAATTCTGAGCCTCGTATCTCGGATTTCGTGCGACTTCAAAACATATTGATACGATATATTGAAACTTGTAAAAATGACCTTGCTTAGTCCAAATTCAAAGTTAGAATTTTGAGGTATCAAGCTTAAATTTAGGCTTTAATAGTAACTAATTCTAAAAGTTATAAAAATGTCTCTTTTTAAAATATTTTCACAAATATCACATTTTTCAAGCTGATTTTTACACAAACCACCCATCCACTCCATACAAAACTACCACTTTTTCTCATGCTTTAAATCACACAACTATCACATAAAGTTTAATGAACAATCCTTGTTTGTCGTAAATTAGTGGTAGTGAAAGGTCGAGAATGGTTTGGGAAAGCTTGGGTTCATCGGCTCTGGTGGTCCTCGGCCTTAGACGGCGGTTGGAGTGCCAAAAACGGCCGTGAAGAGTCGCGACTTTAGGCGTGGAACTCCGGCAACGGGCGTCGTTACAAGTGGTGGAGGAGGCCATTTTTGGTTCGTCCAGTTGTGGGAAGTCGGCTCGGGAAATGACAACGCGCACCGGCGACGGGAGGTGGCCGGATTTGAGCTGCACAGTAAGCATGTGAGAGAGGGAAAAGAGAACTTGAGAGGAAGAAAGAGAAAGTTGGGGATTTGGGACAATTTTGGGGTGTCTGCCATATGGCAGATTTAAATGTGGAGTTTAAGTTCCCCAATTTTGGGGTGTCTTCAACAAATTCTTTTCACTTTGGCCTTTACCTGAATTTAATTCAAATTTCAACCACTATTTTTATTTTAAATCCTCTTGACGATGCCCAACACAAGGGTGACATGCATGGTCTCCTATATAGCGTCTCATATGGAGCCATGCTAAGACTGGTTCGATAGCTATTATTGTAAACTAACTCCACCAATGACAGGTGATCATCCAAGCTTCCATCAAAATTCAGTGTATATGAGCGAAACATATCCTCAAGAATCTGTACAGTCCTCTCAAATTGACCATCTGTTTGAAGATGATGAGTTGGGTGATGAGTTGTACTAAGATTTAGTTCTGTTCCTAAAGCTTTTTGCAAAGCTCTCCAGAACTTGGATCTAAATCTTTGATTTTGTCAAAAACTACACTTGATGGTACCCTATGAAAGCGAAGAATGTTATCCACATAGAGATGACTAAGCTGTGTGAGTGAAGTATTAATCATGATCAGTATAAAGTGGGCAGCCTTTGTCATCTGATCAATTATCACCCAAACAAAGTCATTACCCAAACAAAGTCATTCTTTCTTCGAGTTCTTGACAAACTTGTTACAAAATCTATGATGATTTTATCTGATATCCACTCTGGAATAAGTAAAGACTGAAGTAGTCCAGGTGACCTCTGGTATTCTGTCTTGACTTGCTGACAAGTCATACACTTAGCCACAACTATATTAGCTACAACGCCTTTCCAGTAAACAAATACTTCAAACTCTTATAATCGGAATAAATCTCAAACCTCATACTATACAGATAGCATCTCTAAATCTTAAAAGCAAAGATCACAACTGCTGGCTCCATGTCACGAGTGAGGTAGTTCTTCTCAATTGGCTTTAACTAGCGGGAAGCATAAGCCATTACCTTGCCATTCTACATTAAGACATATCACAATCCTGAACCAGAAGCATTGGTGTACACAACATAAGGTTCATTACTATCAAGAATGGTAAAAACATGTATTGTTGTCTGTCCCTTCTTTAATTCCATGAAATCTGCTTTACAGTCATCATCCCATACAAACCTGACATTCTTTCTTGTTAACCTTGTCAAAGGTATTGCATTTCTCGAGCAATTCTCAACAAAGTGGTGGTAATAATCTGCTAGACTAAGGAAAATTCTTATCTCAGTTACATTCTTTAGTTTTTCTCATTCTAAAATGGATTTTATCTTGGAAGGGTCAACCGAAATTCCTTCTTGAGATATAATATGCCCCAAGAATTTCACTTCTATCATCCAATAGTCACATTTGGATCTCTTAGTATAAAATTGATGGTCTCTTAAGGTCTGAAGCATAATCCTAAAGTGGTTAGCATGTTCTTCTCGAGTTTTAGTATAAATCAAGATATCATTGATGAAAATAACCACAAATCGATCCAAATAAGGTCTAAAGATTCTGTTCGTAAGTTCCATGAATATTGCTCGGGCATTAGTCACATAACCAGGAACTCGAAGTGACTATAACAAGTCCTGAATGCAGTTTTCGGTATGTCTCTTAGATCTTCAATTGATGATAGATCTAAGACCAATCTTGGAAAAGAATTTAGATCCAGTAAGTTGATCAAATAGTTCATCAATCCACAGCAAGGGATATTTATTCTTCACTATTAGCTGATTCAATCTTCTATAATCCACACAGAGCCTTAATGTTCGATCAGTTTTCTTAGTGAACAGAACATGAGCACTTCATGGAGAGGTACTACTCCTAATGAATACTTTTGATAAAAGATCATGCTATAGCTTGGAATAGAAACTGGCTGAACTCTGGGAATTAAATCAATGTATAACTCGACCTCCCTATCAGATGCTAGACCTAGTAAATCCTCTAGAAAAATATCTGGAAACTTGCTAACCACTGATATCTAAGGTACCTGATCGACGGTTCCTATCTCACTATCGATGGCAAACTAATTCCCATAGTACTCTCATCTTTTCCTTCCACCTATGCATGCTTTTAAAATAGGATTCGGTCTTAAAGGATTCAAATTAGCTTGTAAATAACAGAATACCCATCCTTTGGAAAAAGAGTCACGCTCTTATTGAAACAATCAACAGTAGCTCGATATTTGGATAGCCAGTCTATACCACGAATTACATCAAATTATTGTAAAAGCAACCCAACCAAATCAGCTAGTCGATTTCTACTATCAATCACAACAAGACAACCGCGACAGACAGAAGAATTCCACTAATGGGAGTTCCCAAAGCCAACACATGATCCAACACAGAATATTTCAATTCCAATGTTTGAGCAAACAACATGGAGATAAAGGAATGTGAAACACTAATATCAAATAAGACATGAGCCTAAGAGTGGGAAATGAGACTCATACCATCAATAATACATCTGCAACTGCATAAGCTTGACCATAAGCTTTGCCTTTTTTTTTGTTCCTTTTTCCTTGGATATGGCGATGACTACTAGTTCTTGTACCAGTACTAGCATATCCACGTGCTTCTTGTTTCCTAGAACTTTGTGGAGTTTGAAAATTCTGAGTATAACCCTGGTTGTAACCCGAACCTTGTGGCCCTTACTAATGACGAAACTGAGAATCGTATAGCTGCTAATAAGGAGTGGAAGTAAATGCCCAAAATTGGGTCTGAGATTGCACTGATATCATCTGATTGTCCTAAGAAGCGACTGAGGCACTCTGACTTCTCTATGGTCCTCTTTGAGACATTGGCGATAAGGGCAAGCTTTGTTCTGGTGGCCTTGCTGTCCGTAGTTGAAGCATCCATATGGTCTATAACGACCTTTTCCTAAAGAACCACTATTGTTGCTACTTCTACTGTTCTGAGAATTCTACTCTTACCATTGTGCTTGGTTCTTCTTGTTCATCTTCCTTCCATTTCCCTTGTTTCTTGTTTGTTTCCTTATTATTGACCGATCATCAAGAAAAGCCTTAGCTTTTTGGATCGCAGCAACTAAGTAAAAATGGTTGCTAAAGGGTGGGGTCACAATCTTCTCCAGGATGCTAGAGGGTAGGAAGTGTTCTAGGTACATGAGCATATTGTGCCAACTCCATAAATCGTATATAGTACTCATTCACCGTCATGTCAACCTGTTTGAGTCATTCATACTCTCTAATCATAGCACCTCTATGATTAGCATTGGCATAATGCGATCCTACTTCTCTTCATCTGATAAATTTACTGGCAAAGATTCAATGCTTTTTAGTGCCTTAAGTAACCCTTCCTAAACTAAAAGAGCTCGCATCTTAACATGCTAAAGACTAAAGTCATTCTACTCGTCGAATTTTGCAACTTCATATCTTGTTGTTGAGTTGCACAGTAACTAGGTGAGAGAGGGAGAAGAGAATGTGAGAGGAGGAGAGAGAAAGTTAGGGATTTAGGACAATTTTGGGGAAATTCTGCCACATGGCAGATCTAAAATGGGGAGTTTAAATTCCTCTGATTTGCAATTTAGCCCCCAGCTCAACATTCTCTTTAATTTAGTCCAAAAATTTTGAATTTTACCACAACTTCAACAAATTCTTTTCACTTTTGCCCTTTCTCAAATTTAATTAAAATTTCAACCATTATTTTTATTTTAGATCTTCAATTTATGGAAAAACTAAAATGTCCTTCATTAAAAATCAAGGATTTTACATTTGATGTATACAGAGAACTTGTTGCTGGTCATGACTTTTCTTCAGTGTCTTCATCACTCGACGTCAGACCAAGATCTGCCGGCGAGAAAGGGAATGATCGATGGTTTGTATATTTATTTATTTTTATTTAATTTTCTATTTGTTTCTTTAATTATTTCATGCGAAGTTATTTGTTGATCTTAAATGTGATTGTATAATTTTTTTTCTTTTTTGTTTTGTTTCAGGGATCTAATCGTAAAAACAATAGAAAAAAAAAAGAAAAGAAATCTAATTGTAATACAATTACTACGTCAGCTCATGAAGCAATCGCCAGTACCAACAAAGAAAAGGTTGTACATATATATTATTGGATATTGTTTAATTAATTTGTGTAATTATTTCCCTTAATCAGATATACTTAGTCTACTAATTAATATTTCATGTTTTTGTTTAGATTGCCCAAACAGAGAATTTGCCTAATCATAAGCACGGGCAAAAGTTCAGCCAAAAACATGTAATAAAAATTTCAAACTCTCCTCTCATTTATATATGTGTATATATAAAGGGCACTAATTCAGTAGGTATTTTTTTTTACCTATTAATAGGTATTTTTTTATCCAATTAAAATTTATTTGTCTTTTTTATGACTAAAAAGTTAGAGAGAAAAATAGTATTAATGATGTACATTTTTCATGCTTGTTATTATAATTGTTGGATCGTTATTACATAAATGATTGAACGGTTAAAAAAAATACTTATAGATAAGTAAAAAAAATAATACCTATTGAATTGAGAATCATATATATATATATATATTTGTTCTTAAGCTCATTTGTATAATATTTTTTTTTCTTTTTTGTTTTCATTTAGGAATCTAATCGTAATGCCATTACTACATCAGCTCATGAAGCAGATACCAGCAAACAAAAGGTTGTACACATATTATTGGATATTGTTTAATTAGTTTGTATGATTATTTCTCTTAATCAGATACTAGTCTACTAATGAATATTTCATGTTTTTGTTTAGACTGAAGAGACAGAGAATTTGCCTAGTTATAAGCATTCGCAAAAGTTCAACCAGAAACATGTAAGAAAAACATCAAACTCTCTTCTCATATATATATATATATATATATTGATGTATATATATATGTATAGGGCACCTCTCAAGAAGACATTTTTTTTTACCTATTTATATGTATTATTTTGCCTAATTAAAATTCATCAGGCATATTTTTTCATAACAAAAAAGTAGAGAAAAAGAACATTAATGATGCACGTTATTGTGACCGTTGGATAAGTAAGTATTTTTTTTTACCTATTTATAGGTATTATTTTGTATAATTAAAATTCATTCACGTCTTTTCATATTTAAAAAAATACCTATAGGATTGCAACCATATATATATATTTGTTCTTATGTTCGTTTGTATAATATGTATATATATAATATTGGTTCAGGAATCTAATCGTAATACCATTACTACGTCAACTCATGAAGCAGAAGCTAGTACCAGCAAACAAAAGGTTGTACACACATATTGTTGGATATTATTTAATTAATTTATCTAATTTCTTTTAATCATATATATTTGGTCTACTAATTAGTATTATTGATGTTGAAAAATAACTCAAGTAATGCATCATACAAATATAATAGGTGGATGAAAGTAAAGGAAGTATTAATAAGGTTTCTACAGTTTCATCATCAACTGTCAAACCTCTGTGCAATTTGGAAGATGTAATATGTGATTCTCAAAGTAGTAGCTCCAGTAATCTTCACGCTAAGATCAGAGGCAAAATCGAGGTTTATTTATTTATTTATTTTTATTTATTAATTTAAACTATTTTTCTTATCATTCCATGTTGTCGGCAGAGTCCTATACCTAGTTTTGTCTTAAGCTATCTGGTAGATTTATAGATACACCATGATATTTTTCCCCCCTTAAAAATAGAAATATACATATATTATCATAAATGCACAAGCAGACACGTTAGGCAGCACTTCTTTCCAGGACCGTGGAGTATAATTCAACACGATCTGCGGAATTGTGCGCAGTAGATCCCGCATATATTTTTTTTTGTTATTATTATTTTTATATATTGTATTTTAATATTTTGTTTAAATTATACTTTGTATTTTGGTTATTATCAATATTGACCTTTAAATTTAAAAATTTGTTGCAAATTTATACCCTAACACAAATATAAAACAGTTTATTTACCAAGATATTGTTTACAAAATTAAATATAAACTGTATAAAAACTGATTCGAGAATAAGTTTACTAAATAATCTTGGTAAATTAACTACTCTATATTAAAATTTCATAAAAAAGCCTATAATCCATTGAATAAATTACTTACCTGGTTAAAGTTAAATAATTAATCGAAGGAAGTAATATTAATCTCTAAATTAAGAAAACAAGCAAGTGGCTTATTCGGCCCGCCACCCACCAACTTTGTAATAGATCTACTTCATCCCTATTCCTATTACGAGCTATATTATTATTGTCGAGGGTAATTTCTCCAAAGGAGCAACATAGCCCTAAGCAAGGAATGTAGTAAGGACAGTGCAAGCTGTAGAGTGACTAACACTTGGCCTAATCACGTACGCTTGTCTATACAAGCGGGTTGGTAGGACTCTTTTCTTTCTTTTTAAGGACACGTGGATATCAACCCTAACTTTTAGGGGACCACAAAGCCATAGGTACCACTTATTATCAGTTAGTGAAAAGTTCATCTATAGCCTTTTCTCAAGGTTGTATAGACCACACTTATAATAAAATTGTTAAAAAGAACTGCTTAAAGGCACTTGGCCCGCTTTGGTTATTGGACCAAAATCCACACAAATATTTTGGCGCTAGAAGGAGGGCCCTAGCTGGAAAACCAGTACATATCCCTACCTGGTAACTTTTAACAATTCAAGCACTTCCTTTGAACCTTCACAATGTCGAGTAGAGCATCTGGTTTGCGAATAGCTGACCAGACTCAAACCAACACTCGTGAAGGAGACAATCAACAATACAACCTGTGAGACTGAGTCAACATTGTTCCTTCTCAGCGGATACAAGACCAAGTGGGTCTACCACCTCACCTCGATTGTTGAGCGCTTGACGAATGTGGTTGGCCAAAATACTACTCATTCGATTCCTATCGCCCCACATGGGGCCCTTCTCCAAGAGGACGGAGAGAGAAATCCTATCCAAAGTGGTAGGGATGAGGACAATGAGACAAGATCACATCCGACCAAAGAAGCTCCATCCAAGGAGAGCGGCAATACTCACATAGCACGGAGAAGAAGACATCGAAGACATTGCCAAGCAGCGTTGAGAGGACCGGTAGTTCGAGAATGAGAAGAATAATTTTTGAATTTCTGGCCCTCAATAACAACACCGAAACATATGTTCCAAGAAGGTCCGAACACCTTAGAACTACGGATCTCAGAGAAAGATTGAACGAGCAAAGACGAGAGGCTCAGTTCTACTACCCCCTACTCTGCGGATAGCGCATGCCGAGCCAGTTCCTGAATGAGTGGGAGATGAAGAGAACATTACCAAGCTCTCACCTTAACGGGCTTGGCATAAATCTGGTACGACAGGTTGGAAGATGGGTCTATTAAAGATTTTGAGGCCTTGTGCGAGGCATTCGTGCTACAGTTCCTAGGCTCAAGGATCCAACAGAATGGTTAGAGTTATCTTAAGACCATAAAATAGGGAGAAAGCAAATCCCTGAGGTCTTACCTCACTTTATTCGCTGTTGTGGAGCTTGAGTACCGAGAAGTCACCCAAGAAACAATCTTGAATGCAGCCCAAGAAGGGATGAGACATAAGAAGCTAGTATGGTTCTTGAGCAAGAAGAGGCCTACCACATATGCCGCATTCAAAGGGAAAGCTCAAGAGATTGCGAACGCTGAAGAGTATTTCCTTACCAGGGTAAAAGAAGGCACCATCACCCCTATGGTCAGCACAAGTGGGGAGTCAAAGAGGAGAAAGAAAGGTAAAGGGCGAACCAGCGGGTCACAACAGAAAAAGAGCAAGCAAGAAGTCCTACCTCCTAGCAACTCTTTACAAGATCTCAGCATGAATAACACTTGTCCCCCAATCCCGAGCTAGAACAGAGCAATTGTTCCAAAACAGAACAACTACACCCCCCTGAACACTATGAGAGACCAGATCCTAATGCAGATTGAAGGAAGAACATGTTCAAAGCTCCACTCCCGATAAAGGTGCCACCAGAGAAAAGGAACATGAACAAGTTTTGCACCCCCTTCAGACTGTCGACACTTGAAGAATGAATTAGAAGGGTTAATTCAACGAGGCTATTTGAGGGAGTATGTGAATAGAGGTGTCGAGAAGGATAAACGAACTTATGCCCTCGCTTCCCGTGGAAACATGGGTGCAGGTGGGTAGGCCGGTCCGAGCAGCAACAACAACGGATTACCCGATGAGATACGAAGCGTCTCGGGATGACCAGCAGTCGGCGATTTGGCTGAGCCTAACAAGGTCAAATAAGAATGGCTCGGGAGGTTGCATCTGAACACCAAGTGAACATGGCGGAACACATCGCCAAGCTCTTCAAACAAGAGTCGGCACCAATCGCGTTCACTGAGAAAGAGGCCAGAAGGTTAATCCACCCATAACATGACACCCTTGTAGTGGTACTCAGGATCGCGAACGGATGAGTCTTTCAGGTACTGGTCGATACAAGCAGCTCGATGGGGCTGTAGTAAGGCCCTCCAAGACCCCACCATATAGGTTTGTGGGAGAAGGTGTCACCACCTAAATGGTGGATTTCCTGGTCATAGACCAGAGGTCGGCGTACAACACTATAATTGGCTGACCAACCTTAAACAAGTTAAAGACAGTGATGTCAACCTACCATCTAATGATGAAGTTTCTAATTAGAAAAGGGGTCGAGATAGTAAGAGGAGGCTAGACCTTGGCACTAGAGTGTTATGCAATGGCAACAAAGTCCGACCAGAAAGAGGCAAAGACCATGAGCGATCTCGACCCCCGAGAAGAGCAAAAGGAAAGGAGGGTGGCTTTAGCAGTATGTCAAAGTCTTCAACGTAGGTCTAAAGTTGGCAAAGGAGCTTCGGGTGCAGTATGTCGAAGTCTTCAACGACTCTTAATTAATGGTGAACCAAATTAAGGGAGAATACTAGGCGAATGAGGAAAACATAGTCAAATACCTCACAAAAGCATAAGAGTAGCTCAGAGCAATAACTTGGTATGAAATCACTAGGGTACCAAGAGTTGAGAATGTTGTGGCCGACAGCCTCGCAGGACTTGCCTCGGGGCTCGTTAATAAATCTCTCGGGCAGGTCCCGATCGAGACGTTATCCATGCACAACACCCAAGAGTGTGAAAAGACCATGTGCATAGACCAGATCCTTTCATGGATAGACCTGATAAAGGATTATTTGGAAACTGGTAGGCTACTTAATAATAAAAATGAAGCTCGAAAGATCAAGTACCAATCTAATCGATACACCATTATAGGAGATAAGATTTATAGAAGGGGCTATGCAGCTCCATATTTGAGATGTCTCTGACCTGAAGAAGCCGAATACGTATTGAAAGAAATACATAAAAGAGGGTATGGAAACCACTCAGGACTAAGGTCGCTTTCTCATAAGGCTCTAAGGCAAGGATTCCATTGGCAGACCATGACAAAAGATTCAAGAGAAATAGTGGAAAGATTAGGCAAGTATCAGTACTTTGCCTACTATTCAAAAGAGCACACAGAACCCCTATCATCGATCATTAGTCCCTGGCCGTTTGCCAAATGAGGTATAGACTTGATTGGACCTTTGCCTACTGCCCGAGCACAAGTAAAATTTGCAATTGTTATCATTCACTACTTTACCAAGTGGGTTGAGCCGAACCACTGGCAAAGATCATTGAAGCAAATAGCACAAACTTTATCTTCAAAAATATCATTTGTCGGTTCGGACTTCCCACTCGATAGTGACTGACGATGGTCAGTAATTTGACAACCCAAGGCTTAGGCAAGTTTGCCAAAGTTGGGGAATCTATAAGCAATTCTCTTCCCCAAATCACCCTCACTCGAACGACCAAGTTGAAACGGCCAACAAGACGATCAAAGAAAACTTGAAGAAAAGACTAGAGAGGCTAAATGGAGTTTGAGCTGATGAACTGCCAGGTGTACTATGGGCTTATCGGACAACTGAAAAGATCGCAATAGGAGAGACGCCATTCTCCTTAGTGTTCAGCATGGACTTGGTGATACCTACTGAGGTAAGCATGCCAAGCTATAAGGTCAAAGAAGGCAACATGGAGAATGAAGAAGGTATGCGTGCAAATCTTGACCCAATCGAGGAAAAAAAAGATGAGGCTCTTATGAGAATGACAACCCATAAACATGTTATCGCTCAGTATTATAACCCAGAGGTCTGATTACGGACATTCAAATTCGGGGAACTAGTGCTCAGCCATGTGTTCCTGAATACGACCGATTCTGGAGCAAGTGTACTCAAACCAAAGTAGGTAGAGCTTACCTAATTTCTGGGATTGTCCGACTAGAAACTTATAAGCTACAAGACATATGGGGAACATTTGATACAATTGGAGGGCTCTGACGATCAGGAACATGCCGAGCAAGTTGCAGACTTGATCTTCTGCGGGTACCACCCTGTAAGCAGGTTGCCAACCTCTTTGCCTCGATGGTTGAGTCCTTCAATTGCGATGGCCTGAACGACTGTTTCGTTGTCGGCTGTCTCCACTTGCTGTATCGCCCACTGCCGCCTAAGTTAGAATACAAATGGGATAGGGCATGTGCCCCAAGACGTCCTTGTATAGAACCACTCATTTTCCTGCTTGTTGGATGTGTCCTAACCAAGAATGGGAACAGTGCGCCTAGAGTTATCGCCCTCTACGTGGGGTGCCTTGGAGGAGTATGCTTGAAGGTAATATAAGCCCCGGCTGTTCGGTGCATTTTGAGCTGGTAAAGGTACTTGAGCATGTGCAGGGTGATGTCCAACCAGCCCTGCAGCTTGAACATAACCAGAGGCTAATTAAGACCTGTCATCCATTTGGGTTCAGCTGGGTCAGGCAGATTTGGCAGTTAGAAAAGAAGCCGTATAGGAAGGGATGAAGTGGGAGCCTTAATCTGGCCTGGGAAAGCCCAAGTATAGGGTTATGTAGCCCATTGGTGGACGGCTGAGGACACTGCCTTCCCTTGGGAAGAGGAGATGGATGTCATCTGGAATTTCGTAACGAGAATGAACACTCAATAATAGTTCATTTGTCATGGTAGAAGGGAAATAGTCAGTGTTGAACTCCGTTAGCGGCCTAGCTCGCTCGGCCCTGCTGACCACGGAATCACTCGCTTCTACCCTAATAGCTTGTCCCTGACTCGGACGACCCTTGCCATTTGGTCGCTTGCGTTTGAAGGGTTTTGGTTTGGAACTTGGGCTTGGTATTGAACTGATGCAGGAATGGAGTACTACACTCGAATTATTGGCTTATTTCTATTTAAAACTTGCGATTCGTCCCTAATCTCTTCCGAATTAGACATGAGATACAAACCCTTGTGAGATGGAAGCCGAGCTTACCTGAAAGTATCTGTAACATTGGGCATGAGGCATCGTAATTAGTAAGAGCTGTTACTAGTTCGGACAAGTTAGACTAGGGATCGTTGAACCTGATCAGAGACACACCGAGCAAGGCTAGTTCATGATCTAAGGTGGCGTCAATTTCGTCGTCAGAGTGGTCATCGACCTTTCGAACAGCTATAGGGATTTGCTCATCAGGAATAAGGACAAGAGGGTGGTCAGGGACAGCAACTGCAACATTGACAATAAAAGCCTCAACTTGCACGTGACTGGGACCGACAACTACTTGATCCTCGACCTCATTTATGTTGGGCTCAGACCCCGATACCACCTCGCCACCACTTTCTGAGAAAATTAGATCAATTACAGGTATCAGAACAGGTCCTGGAACAGCCCCATCTGGAAATCGCGTGGACACTCCTAAGTAGTAGGACCCGTCATTCTCTAGCGCAAGAAGATCCATTCGAGCCCTTACTCCGACCAGGCAGAAACCCCAAAAATCCGAAACCCAAAAATAAAAAAAGGAATCAAAGGAAAAATAGAAGAAAATTTGGGTTTTAATAACTTTCCAAAGGGAAGTGTCTGAAGCTCGAAGGTGTGGAAAATCCTAGAGTTGAATGGAGAACTACGACAATCAATAAATCCACGGGTTAAAGCATTGCAAAGGAGCGATCTATAAGAGAAATTATAGGAAATTGTTGGGAAAGGAAAAGAAACATTGAAGCGACTCGATTACCCGCAAGGAATCACTCAAAAAGACTCTGGAAACCAAAATGATGGAGAAAGCGAGAGCTTTGGAGGATTCGAAGATGAGAGTAAAACAGAAGCAAGTAAGTAAAGTGAAGAATGAGGAATTGTATAAGCCTATTTATAGGCCAGAATAGTGAAGCAACACAGCCTTTGGATCAAAAGTAAAGAGCCACGTGTCGACGGATAGCGAAGAGAGTTTTAAACTACGAAGTACACCTCCTCGCATTCTTTAAGAAAAGCGGGAAATAATTTTGGCCATAGGATTAATCTGGAGGCTATGTGGACGGCAGTGATAACAAGAAATTTGGGGGTAGATATTGAGTGTAATTTCTCCAAACCAATTAGAAAATAACATGTATGTCAGGACAGAAACGACACGTCGTATTAGTATGTCCAAAATGACACCAAGTACTCTATGGACCGACTAGGCCCACAGGAATGAGACACCAGGGACTGGCTTCTCCCTGAAGACCACAAGGATAAGCCAAGTATGGGCTCGAGGAGAGGCCTAGCCATAGTACCGAGGAAAAGTTGACAAATGAGGAGACCAGCCCATGATCGGCATTCATATTACCAGCCGACCAGGTGAGTACTCATAGCAAAAGACCAAGGGACCCAGAAGAATCGGCCAACCACCAAAGAGCAATATAGCCTGGAGCAAGGAATGGTGTAAGGACAACACAAGCTGTAAAGAGGCCAATACTTGGCCCGATCATGTAGTGGTTAAATAGTCACAAGTAAAATATATATATATATAAATAATAAAAGAAGAATTAATGGTATAGTCATTAACATATTTTAATAATATGCATATACATTCATCAATTCACTTATAAGAATGGAAAATGACGTAAAAGGCTAACATTAACATGTTTTCTTTGAACTCTTTCACTATTTTTATTATTGTTTTTATTACTGGTTAAATTATCTACTTATAATATCATCTTAGCCGTCGACGCCACCAAGGAACTGGTTGCATATATTATTTGAGTTCTGTTAATGTCTGCCTTGCTTAAT